>CM065589.1:202189569-202763350 GCA_033119425.1 Bufotes viridis | reverse complement strand
GCCTCTTTATGTAGGAAACTGTATTTTACGGCATGCGAAAAATTGGCAATTACATATGCGCATGAATCGGATCGCACAATGCCAGTATACTATTAGGTTGGTCTGCTGGGTCGAATAGACGAAGATAAAGAAAATAGCGAATGTAGTGCTATATTCGCAATGTTCGTCTATTCGAGTAGACCAACCAAGACAACCCATGAAATGAACCTAATAGTATATTTCCCTCATGCGGTGCGATTCACGCGCATAGGTGATTGCCGATTTTTCGCATGATGTAAAAATGAAGTTTACTACAAGAAGAGGCAGATTATAGATCACAGTAACAATTCTCATAACTGATTTCTAATTGTCCTCTGTATGTAAGATAGTTTGTGTAGTGCGATAAATCGACAATTACATATGCGCGTGAATCGCACAGCATAAGGGCAGTATACTATTAGGTTGGCTTGTTGGGTCGAATATAGAGAAGATAGCGAATGTAGTGCTATATTCGCAATATTCGTCTATTCGAGTAGACCAAGATAACCCATTGAATGAACACAATATCATACTCTAATGCTGTGCCTCTTCTTGTAGTAAACTGTATTTTACATCATGCGAAAAATCGGCAATCACCTATGCGCGTGAATCGCACCGCATGAGGGAAATATACTATTAGGTTCATTTCATGGGCTGTCTTGGTCGTCTCTCTAGGTCATAAGATCTAAGTAGAATTCGCATTGCGATTAATATAACCTGTAATGCTCGCATAGCGAATTCAACTTAGAGCTGGGTTCCTAAATGGTTGGCAATGGCTTACTAGAATATTACGATTATAACGAATTCACGAATATAGCACTATATTCACAATCTTCGTTATATCCCAGCAAGTAGCAAGTTCAACCAACCATTTGGAGCTCAGCTCAAAGTTTAATTTGCGATGCGAGTATGTTTTCGCATCGCGAATTAAACTTTGAGTTGAGCTCTTAACGGTTGCATTGTTATAATTGACGAAGATTGAGGATATAGCGCTATATTCTCAATCATCTTCTAGCAGCAACCATGAGGATTGGAACTCAGATCCAAGTTTAATTCGCGATGCGAACATATGCGCGCATTGAGAATTAACGTCAGAGTTGGGTTGATGGATTCCCATTTACAATGAACACATAATTTCTTCCTGCTTAACTTGCTTGTGGGCCAATGACTCATTGGCCCACAAGAAAGAAGCAGGGACAAGTCCTGTTTTCGCTTTTCAGATATTGGAAAATGACGAATATTCGGATTAGCGAATATATAGCATCATATTCTAAATATTCGCGAATTCTCGAAGTTGCGATATTCGCGATAAAAATTCGCAATTCGAATATTCGCGCTCAACACTAGTGTTAATGATGGTGGCAGTAGGGGATTAGCAGTGCTGAGTAGCTGCCGAGGCAGTGATGGCAGCAGCAGCCATATGCTACATGTTGGCAGGAAACAGCAGCATCTGTACGGAACATGATGGTAGGCAGACAGCAGCAGTAGCATGAAGGCGGCAGAGGCATGATGGAGGCAGCAGCACCAATACGAAACATGATAATAGGCAGCAGCAGTGGCATGAAGGTGGCAGCGGCATGATGGAGGCAGCAGCAGCTGTGTAGAACATGTTGGTAAGCAGGCAGCAGCAGTGGCAAAAAGGTGGCAGTAGCATAATGGAGGCAGCAGCATCCATACGAAACATAATAACATAATGGTAGGTAGGCAGCAGCAATGGCATGATGGCGGCTGAGGCATAATGGTGGCAGTAGCAGCAGCAGCCGTATGGAACATGATGGTAGGAGAAAGAGAGTGTACTGTGCCACTTCAGGCCACTGTATCAGTCTGCCTGCCCAGGGCTACAGGGCGGCCATCAATATATGTTATCTGTTCTTCTTCCTCGTCCGTCGCCTCCTGTTGCATGAGTGTCAGCGTCTGTTCTAACATATAAATGAGGGGGATGGGGGACAACTGCAGCATCAGAGGCATGAGCTGCCACTGCCCGACCTGGAAACAACACACGCTCCCTGTTGAGGAGTTCTGGTGCATGACAGAATCGTTCACGGCTTTAGCATGTACAATGTTGAATTCCAGCGAGTTGGATTGTCGTGAATAAGGAGGTGTAGACCAGCTGTAGACCTGATGCTGCAAGTCCAGGAGAACGTTATTGCCAGCACCTTACACACACTAATGCAGTTTTTAAAAGGCCATGCAGGGAGCATGTGTTTTTTCCCCCAGGTTCAGGATGTTGTGCCCATTGTCGTTGACCACCTTGCCCAGTTGGAGTTGGCAGGGTGACAGCCAAAGGGATGTTTGCTGCTTTATGTACTTTAGCAACTGCTGCCTGTGTTGCTAATCTCTCCCAGGCCCATCAGCTCCAACACGACATGGCAATGCTTGACTTTACACTTGATAGGAAGAAGGGGAAGTCAGATCGACGCTGCTACCAGCTGCTCTTGGGAACGGGAGTGTGTCCATGGAGAAGGAGATGGAGGAGGCAGATAATTGCCTGCTGTGGGAGCCAGCCCAATGATATTGTGGGGGGAAGTGGGTCAAAAGAACATGTTGCCGCTGGAAGACACTTACTGTCCCTGCACAGCAAAAATCTCAAGGAGGATTTGAGGTCTGATTTGACTTGTGGGGGGTGGGGGTGGGGGGTTTGATTTGAGGTCTGATACTTGGGGGCATCGATTTGAGGTCTGATACTTGGGGGCATCTGATTTGAGTTCTGATAGCTGGTGGGGGTCGGATTTCAGATTTGATACATAAGGGGGTCTGAATTGAGGTCTTATACTTGGGAGGGCTGATTTGAGGTCTAATACTTGGGGGGGTGTTCTGATTTGAGGTCTAATACTTGGGGGGGGGGGGTTCTGATTTGAGGTCTGATACTTGGGGTAGTCTGATTTGAGGTCTGATGTAACCCCTGGCTCCACAGCACAGTGTCAGACTCAGAAGTTAACTCCACATCATGCTGCTGCAACAGAGAGGAGAAGTGAGCCATCCTATCCAAAGCCAGCAGGGACAAATGCGGCCTATTAATATTACTACTCAGGGGCATCGCTAGGCCTTTTTATCAGAATCAAACTGCCACTGCTCCGAACTTCGGGACCAGCAGCAATTGTGGTGCCCTCGCTCCGTTCTGTAGCGGCGGGACATCGGAGCTCATAGGTCCCTGTCCTGCCGCCTGTCACCACCATAGGCTTCAGGCCTGAGGCCTATGTGGTAGCAAAAGACCGGCGCAGGCGTGCGCGATGGTGTCATCACGCACGCTCGGCACAGGCATGCGTGATGACATCATCACGCTCCATAACGTTATGTGCCTGTGTCGGGAAGCAGGGCTTTGCTGTACACGCCTGCTGGACACAGGTAAGTATTTTTTTGTGTGTGTGTGTGCGTGTGTGTCAGCGCGCCAACTTTGGGGAGCATATTACTGCAGGGACAGTGGGGGCAAATGATTACATTGGGGAACATTACTTCACGGGGGCAGTGTTGGGGCAAATTACTTAATGTGGGGCAGTGTGGGGGGCAAATTACTTTATGGGGGGAAGTGTGGGGGAACATTACTTCATGAGGGCAGTGTGGGGGCACATTACTTAATAGGCTGCAGTGTGGGGGCAAATTACTTATTACAGGAAAATTACAGGATAGTATTTGGGGGTATCGGGGGCACAGCGAGCAGCAGAACACTGTGGGGACTCCAGGTTGGGGGATGTTGACAGAAATGTGAGGAAGCTAAGATGTCTGTGTCACACTCTGCAGAGACAAGGTGGCTGAGAGAAGTTGTCCTGACCAAATGGAGAAGATGATGAAAGTGAAGATCTACATTGGAGGAGATATCACCTGGGAGGCACTGGATGTGACAGGTACGTGCTGCTGTATAACAAGTACAGCAAAATGCAGTGTGTGTGTGTGTGTGGGGCGGACTTAGAGAAATGGGCCATATTCATTGGGGCTTGTGCCCCGGATCTTTTTTGACCCTAGCAACGCCCCTGCTACTACTACTACTACTACTTCTAGCCGGATAGCTGCTCCTGCTACTACCCACATTCATGGGAAATGGGTGTTTTGTTTGGAACCCTCTGTATCCCTGACATGTTTGGGTGTAAATGTACAACTCACACAAAGTATGGAACGGTTAGCAAATCTGGAAGTTAAAGACAGGGAGGTGCAATACGGTGTCCTTCACTTTACAGAAACACACTGAAGACACTGCTACTGACAGTTAATTTTGGAAATACTGCAGTATTTGCCCCACTAACAGATTTGAACCTAAAATATGTAAATTCAGAAAAAAAGCTTTCTCTACTGTAAAACACAAGTTGTCAAAACTACTATGCTATTGTCACGGCTGTATGTGAGCAACAAGAGCATACACAGTGAATTAGCTACTGACCGGACCCAAACTAGGGAACATAAAGGGTGACCCCTGTCAGACCCTAAAAGCTCTCCCTATGCTGCTAAGCCCATATCCAGATCCAGATGGTGGATCGAGACATGCCCGCGTACCTAAGGCTGATGACCACTGTAACCCCTACAATAGTGGAAGGGGCACGGCCACCGGTGCCCTGCTCAGTATATGGACGGAACCGGGGTCGCCTCGGATCCAGTCAGCAAACAAACAGAAACACACAATGTCTGCACACTTAACTGAAGGAGCTGCAGCAGCAGTGAAGACAGATCCAAAGTCAGCAGACAATATCCGAAGTACTTGCTTCAGCAGAACACAGGTCCAGTGAAAAGATATCACACAAGTGAAGATACTCGAGCGAGAGATACAACTCAAATGAAAAGTATAATCCGCACGATTAAACAGGAAGAGAGGTATTTTATAGGAAGAGGAATCAATCACAGGAGGGACAGCTGGGAGGAGGGAAACTGAAAGTAAAGACCTCATCACAGGGGCGGAGAAACAGAGCAGAGAGAACTCCTCCAAGCTCTAGTAGTGACATCATCACAGGGGTGGAGAAACAGAGCTGTGAGAACTGGTAGTGACAGTACCCCCCCTCTACGGGTGGACTCCGGACACCCAGGACCCACCTTCTCAGGATAAGCCCTATGAAAAGCCCTGATGAGGCGAGTGGCTTTAATGTCCGACACCGGAGCCCACATCCTCTCCTCAGGACCATAACCCTTCCAATGAACGAGGTACTGAAGAGAACCGCGGACAATGCGAGAGTCCACAATTCTGGAAACCTCAAACTCCAGATTGCCATCAACCAAAATCGGAGGAGGAGGCAAAGAGGAGGGTACCGTGGGCTGGACATATGGTTTTAAGAGAGATCTGTGAAATACATTATATATCTTCCAAACCCGTGGAAGATCAAGACGGAAGGCAACAGGATTGATGATGGACAGGATCTTATAAGGCCCAATAAACTTGGGACCCAATTTCCAGGAGGGAACCTTCAGTTTAATATTTCTTGTAGACAACCACACCAGATCACCCACATTCAGGTCCGGACCAGGCACACGTCTCTTATCAGCCACACGCTTATATTTCTCACTCATCTTTCTTAGATTACTCTGAATCTTTTGCCAAATGGTATACAAAGACGAGGAAAATCTCTCCTCCTCAGGCAAACCAGAAGGAGCCCCTCCCGAGAATGTCCCAAACTGCGGATGGAACCCATATGCACCAAAGAATGGTGACTTATCAGAAGATTCCTGACGACGGTTGTTCAGAGCAAACTCAGCAAGAGGGAGAAATGAACACCAATCCTCCTGGTTCTCTGCCACAAAACAGCACAAATATGTCTCCAGATTCTGATTGACGCGTTCAGTCTGACCATTCGACTGCGGGTGAAAAGCAGAAGAGAAGGACAGCCGAACCCCCAGGCGAGAACAGAAAGCCTTCCAGAATCTGGACACAAACTGCGTGCCTCTATCGGAAACATTATCAGAGGGAATGCCATGCAATTTAACAATATGGTCGACAAAAGCTTGCGCCAACGTTTTAGCATTGGGTAAACCAGGGAAGGGTACAAAATGAGCCATCTTGCTAAAACGGTCCACCACCACCAGGTTCACCGACTTCCCTGAGGACCGAGGAAGATCCGTGATAAAGTCCATGGACAGGTGTGTCCAAGGACGGGAAGGTATGGGTAACAGGAGAAGGGGACCTGAAGGCCGTGAGGGACCTTAGTGCGAGCGCACGTCTCACAAGCAGCCACAAAACCCTCCACCGACTTACGAAGAGCCGGCCACCAAAATCTCCGAGCAATGAGATCTACCGTGGCTCTACTCCCGGGGTGACCAGCAAGAACAGTATCATGATGCTCCTTGAAGAGTTTGTGACATAACTCAGGAGGCACAAACAACTTCCCAGAAGGACAACGGGCAGGTGCCTCAGTCTGGGCAGCCTGGACCTCGGCCTCCAAATCAGAATACAGAGCAGAAACAACTACCCCCTCCGCCAAAATGGGACCCGGGTCCTCAGAGTTTCCTCCTCCTGGAAAACAGCGAGAGAGAGCATCAGCCTTCACATTTTTGATCCCAGGGCGGAATGTAACGACAAAATTGAATCTGGAGAAGAACAGAGACCATCTGGCCTGTCTCGGATTCATACGCTTGGCCGACTCCAAGTACGCCAGATTCTTATGGTCGGTAAAAACGGTGATAGGGTGCCTGGCCCCCTCCAACCAATGGCGCCATTCCTCGAAAGCCAACTTGATGGCCAACAACTCCCTATCTCCCACATCATAGTTCTTCTCTGCCAAGGAAAGTTTTTTAGAGAAAAAGGCACAGGGTCGCCATTTGGCAGGAGAAGGGCCCTGGGACAAAACCGCACCCACACCCACCTCGGAAGCATCCACCTCAACAATAAAAGGTAAGGAAACATCGGGATGCACCAAGATGGGAGCAGACGCAAAACTCTCTTTAATCTTAGAAAAAGCTGCAAGCGCCTCCTCCGACCAAGAGGAAAAATCCGTCCCCTTTTTAGTCATGTCAGTGAGGGGTTTGACAACAGAGGAATAATTCAAAATGAACTTTCTGTAATAGTTCGTATAACCCAGAAAGCGCATCAATGCCTTCTGATTCTCAGGGAGCTCCCACTCGAGCACAGCACGGACCTTCTCCGGATCCATGCGAAAACCAGAAGCAGAGAGGAGAAAACCCAGAAATTGAATCTCCGATACCATGAACACACATTTCTACAGCTTGGCGTACAATTTATTTTCCCGCAGAACCTCAAAAAGATGATCCTGATGGGTCTGAATATCAGGGGAAAAAAATCAAAATATCATCAAGATACACCAACACAAATTTCCCCATTAAATGGTAGAAAATACTGTTAACAAAATGCTGAAAGACGGCCGGAGCATTCATCAAGCCAAAAGGCATAACGAGATTCTCGAAATGCCCCTCAGGGGTATTAAAGGCCGTTTTCCATTCATCCCCCTCTCTGACCCTGACCAGGTTGTACGCGCCTCTCAAATCCAATTTGGAAAAAACCTTGGCCCCAACAATTTGGTTGAAGAGGTCCGGGATCAGAGGAAGGGGATAGGGATCGCGAATCGTGATACGGTTCAGCTCCCTAAAATCTAGGCAAGGTCTCAGAGAGCCATCTTTTTTTTTAACAAAAAAAAACCCGTGGCAACAGGTGATTTTGAGGGACGAATATGCCCCTTATCGAGACTCTCAGAGATATAGGTTCGCATTGCGATTTGTTCCGGTTGTGAGAGATTGTACAGGCGTGCTTTTGGCAGCTTGGCGCCGGGAATGAGGTTAATGGGACAGTCAAACTCCCGGTGAGGAGGTAGCTCCTGAACACCGCTCTCGGAAAACACGTCCGAGAAATCAGAGAGAAATGATGGCACAGTTTTAGTAGATACCTCTGCAAAAGTCGCTGTGAGACAATTCTCTCTACAAAACTCACTCCACTCATTTATTTGCCTTCCTTGCCAATCAATAGTGGGGTTATGTCTAGTGAGCCAGGGTAACCCCAAAACTAGAGGAGTAGGCAATCCGTTAAGGACAAAACAAGATATATCCTCCACATGAGTGTCACCTACAGCTAACCGGATATTGTGAACAATGCCCTTCAGGGATCTCTGTGAGAGTGGAGCAGAGTCAATAGCAAAAACAGGTATATCCTTTTCTAATGTGCAAACCTGAAAACCATGCATGGCTACAAATTGAGTGTCAATAAGATTGACGGCCGCTCCACTATCGACAAAAATTTCACAAGAAATGACTTTGCTCTCTAGCGCCACCCTGGCAGAAAGGAGAAAACGGGAACTGCAGGTCAGAGGAAAAGCATCAATTCCTACATCAACTTTGCCCAAGGTAGCAGATGAAGCAGAGTTTGATGATTTACCTTTTGAGGTTTTTCTCTTATTATCACTCTTAGTACAGTTCATGAATTTCCTAGACGGACAAACATTTGCCAAATGACCAATGCCCCCACAACAAAAACACACCATTCTCTGAGGACTAAATCCTCCTTTATCAGGGGCAAGTCGACCTAGCTGCATAGGCTCCTCCTCAGAGGGGACCGAGACAGGATGAGGCCCCTGCACACTGAATGAGTCCGCACCACTGCCCCTAGACTGACAATGGCTGGACAGAGAGGTCTCGTTTCTTTCTCTTAGACGCCTGTCAAGGCGTACCGCCAATGACATGGCAGACTCTAAGGACGTTGGTCTCTCATGGAAAGCAAACGCATCTTTCAATCTCTCTGAGAGACCATGACAGAACTGACTCCGGAGTGCAGCATCATTCCAACCTGAATCAGCTGCCCATCTCCGAAATTCAGAACAATAAAGCTCCGCAGACAGTTTGTTCTGGCATAAAAACGTAAGTTAGATTCAGCCAGAGCAACACGATCCGGGTCATCATATATCTGCCCCAGGGCCACAAAAAATCTTTCCACGGATCGAAGGGAGGGATCCCCGATGGCAGCGAAAAAGCCCAAGTCTGAGCATTACCCCTGAGCAGGGAGATGACAATCTCACCCTCTGCTCCTCATTACCAGAGGAATGGGGACACAAGCAAAAATGGAGTTTGCATGCCTCTCTGAAGCGAACAAAATTCTCACTGCCCCGGAGAACGTTTCCGGAAGTGAGACCTTTGGCTCGCAACAGACTCCATGGGCCGGAGCCGAGCCCAATGCTTGAAGCTGAGTCATAGATTGACGGAGATCCGCTACCTCCAAAGAAAGACCCTGCATGCGGTCAACCAGGTTAGAAAGCGGATCCATGTCAAAAAGGACGGTTTCGGCGGATTATAATGTCACGGCTGTATGTGAGCAACAAGAGCATACACAGTGAATTAGCTACTGACCGGACCCAAACTAGGGAACATAAAGGGTGACCCCTGTCAGACCCTAAAAGCTCTCCCTATGCTGCTAAGCCCATGTCCAGATCCAGATGGTGGATCGAGACATGCCCGCGTACCTAAGGCTGATGACCACTGTAACCCCTACAATAGTGGAAGGGGCACGGCCACCGGTGCCCTGCTCAGTATATGGACGGAACCGGGTCGCCTCGGATCCAGTCAGCAAACAAACAGAAACACACAATGTCTGCACACTTAACTGAAGGAGCTGCAGCAGCAGTGAAGACAGATCCAAAGTCAGCAGACAATATCCGAAGTACTTGCTTCAGCAGAACACAGGTCCAGTGAAAAGATATCACACAAGTGAAGATACTCGAGCGAGAGATACAACTCAAATGAAAAGTATAATCCGCACGATTAAACAGGAAGAGAGGTATTTTATAGGAAGAGGAATCAATCACAGGAGGGACAGCTGGGAGGAGGGAAACTGAAAGTAAAGACCTCATCACAGGGGCGGAGAAACAGAGCAGAGAGAACTCCTCCAAGCTCTAGTAGTGACATCATCACAGGGGTGGAGAAACAGAGCTGTGAGAACGTCTCAAAGCTCTGGTAGTGACAGCTATTATTTCCTCCCATCACCACACCAATACTTGAACTGTCTGGAGATGCACCTACATGGATTTTAGCTTAGTATTTCATGTTATCACTCAGAGATGTAAAACTTCCACTACCCTTTGGATTGTAAGACACACTAATATGCTATTTTCCCAAACTTAAACAAAAAATAAATGAATTTGAAGTACTGTTAAAAAAAAATAATAATTAAGTACCCAGATATGCACAAACACGAATTTTGGCCTGGTATTTCACGTTATCAGACTCATAAACTGCTACTCTTTGTATTGTAAGACACACTAATATGCTATTTCCCAAACATAATTAAAGTTGAAGTGCATGCAGATGCTCTCACACGGATTTCGACCTAGTATTTTATTTTATTGCTCAGACTGGGATAAATATGAACTGCTCGACTGCTACCCTTTGTATTGTAAGACACGCGTATGCTCTTTCCCCAAACTTAAACCAAAGATAGATAAACTAGAAGTGCCTGGAAATGCACCAATATGAATTTTGGACCAGTAGTTCATGTTATCACCCAGACTGGGATAAACTGCTAGTCTACCACCCTTTGTATTGTAAGACACACTAATATGCTATTTGCCTAAAATAATAAGCAAAAAAGATTTGTAATGTCTGGAGATACAACAACACGGCCTACTATTTCACTCAGAATGGGATAAATATCAATTTTAAACCACTGGTACTCTGAAACTGAAAACTAAAAGAAGATAAATTGGAAGTGCCTGCAGATGTACTGACACAGATTCCGGACTAGTAGTTCACGTTATCACTCAGAGATATAATCGTTCGATAACCTGTGTATTGTAAGACACACTAGTATGCCTAAAGTTAAAAAAAAAAAAAAAAAAAGAGCATTCTGAAGATGGCCTAACATGGATTTCGGATACGTTTTCACTCAGATTTTAAATGCTATCTATCCTCTGGTCTGGATAGTAAAACATGCACTGTACATTTTGAGAACCCCCCCCCACCCCCATTCTTTCTTCCCACACACACACACAAAAGTATTTCTATTAAAATGGCTAAAAAGAAGAGAAATGTCCTTGCATGTAGCTGCAGGAGCTACAGCTGGGTTATAAGGCGGTAATTGAAGCTGCCTGTTAGGCCTCATGCACACGACCGTATGTGTTTTGCAGTCCGCAAAGTGCGGATCCGCAAAAAAAAAAACGGATGACGTTCCGTATGGCTCGGATCCTTGTCCGCAGGCTAGAAAAAAATAGGACATGCTCTATTTTTTTGTGGAACAGAAAAACGGACATACGGAAATGGAATGCACACGGAGTACTTTCCGTTTTTTTGCAGACCCATTGAAATGAATGGTTCTGCATATGGTCTGCAAAAACGGAAAGGACACGGAAAGAAAATACGTTTGTGTGCTTGAGCCCTTACACCGAGCCTCAGCTCCTCACTTCTCACTCCCTGGCTGACAGCTTTTTCTTCTTTCCTTTATTTACACAATTTAACAATCTAGCCTTTCTCTTAAATTGGGGAAAAATGGCAGTGCATCTTATAATGCAAATACTAGTGAGTGCTTCCATTATGGAAGTGGTCACTAGTATGCAGTAGGACCAGGGAGCAGTGAATATATTGCTCCTGGTGCTGACTATACTCACCACTCTCTGGTCTTCTCCGGGTGCGGTGCTGCATGGTTCTGACTGCATGTAGCATAAGGACGTAGTGTGCACACTATGACCTGACATTGTGCGATGTCAGGACACAGTGCAGTGTGTGCCTGGAGAAGAACAGAGAGCAATATTCAGCGAGTGCTGTGAGGTCTGATATGGGAGTCTGATCTGAGGTCTGATATGGGGGTCTGATGTGAGGTCTGATATGGGCGTCTGATATTTAGGTCTGACATGGGGTTCTGATCTGAGATCTGGGGGTCTAATTTAGAGAGCTGATGAAGATTGGGGTCTGATCTGAGATCTGACGAGAGAGTTTTTTTTTCTGATTTTCCTCCACTAAAACCTAGATACATCTTATAATCCAGTGTGTCTTATAAAGTGAAGTAAGTTGACACCTTGTATTGAAAAATGGGAAAATGTATTTGTGGGATGAAACTGAAAAAGTAAACACAATTCTGCAAATTATTATTTTTTTTACGACATTCACTATGCAAATTTACAACTTTATTCTGCGGATCAGTATGATTATAGCGATGCCAAATTACACTCATTTTTTATTTATTTATATATACATCCAAAGATCCGTGTGAGGGCTTGTTTTTTGCAGGGCAAGCTGTAGTTTTTATGTTTGCAACTTTTTAATCAATTTTTATTCGATGACCAAAAAACTGCAAATTAGCTATTTTTATTTTTTTTCCTGTTACTGCTTTCCCAGCAAATGATAATTATTTTTATATTATAATAATTTGGAAATTTTTGGGCTCAAAGATACCAATCATGTTCCTTTTTTCTTATTTATTTATGTATTGTTTATTTATTTATTTTTAAGATATAAAATTGGGAAAGGGGGTGATTGGAAAATTTTATATTTTATTTATTTATTTTTGTAATATCTTTATCGAATAAAACAAAGACATACCAGAAATATCAGGTGTACAAGATGGACAAGGTAATCTTTACAAAGCATACATGTTTTCAAAAGAATGGCAAAGTATGCACAAGAGATGCTGTTTGGCCAAAGATCAACTAGACGTAGGGAGACCTAACATTACTTAAGCCTCATGCAGATGTCCGTTAAACACAGTCTGTGAGATACCGGATCGGCATCCTGCTGAGTGCAGGAGCGCACGGCGTCATTGGTTGCTATGACGCCGTGCGCTTCGTGCCACCGCTGCTGTACAGCAATACACTCGTATGATCTATACGGAGGAGGGTCAATAGCTAAATCCTCACATTTAGAAAAGTTAATTTTAAAATTGGATTCGTAATCGCGAATATTCTAGATTATTTTTCATCAGTACCCTAACTGCTTCTTGCTTGTGGGCCAATGAAAAGGGTGCAATATATTTGTCTGAGCTTAGCAACATCCCTAGCAACCATTAGGAAAGTTGATAACCTCTTACTATATAGGAAACTCCCCAGCAGCCATTTTCTGCTGTTTTTTGCAGTTCTTAAAGAGAGACAGCAGTGTCATTGCTGTGCTCTGCCGAGTTATCTGGATCCTTAATTAATTACATTAGATAGATAGTTAGTTAGCTCATATATATAATACAGATAGTTAGTGTGTGTGTGTGTGTGGTATATAGTGTGTGGCAGGAAAATGGATGTGCAATGTGCATGTGAGAGATATTTTTCTGCTGTCCATACATACATGCTACAGACACAGTGCTGTGATGTCACAACAATACTTAGTGCACCAATCAGTAATATCTACTCAGACCTGATAAAATGTGTAGTTGCATGTATTGTGGCAAAAAATATGAGCATCATTAGTGCCGATTTGCACAATTGCAATTGCAAACATATTGGAGCACTCTATCTGCATAAAAAGCTATTGTTCTGCCATGCATGCAAAATGTAATCAAAAACAGTGCTGTAATGTAAAATTACTTCCAGTGATCCGGAGTTCTTCCTCACAGTCACAAAAGTTGCTGTCAACCATTTTCTTCAGTCTCAGGAAACTTCTAGCAGCTTGAAAAATATGCAAAAGTAAGCCACGCCTGTATTGCGCGCACAATACATGCATATTAGGCCTTATTCACACATCCGTTGTGTTTGCGGATCCACGGAGCCGCGGATCCGCATAAACACGGACACATCGGCAATGTGCATTCCGCATTTTTGCGGACCGCACGTGCCCGGACTCCATAGAAAATGCCTCTTCTTGTCCGCAATTGCGGACAAGAATAGGACATGCTCTATTTTTTTTGCGGAGCCGCGGACCGGAAAATCGGCGGCGCGCTCCGCAAAATCGGATGCGGAGAGCACAGTGTGTGCTCTCCGCATCTTTCCCGGCCCCATTCACAGTCAATGGGTCCGCATGTATTCCGCAAAATTGCGGAATACATGCGGACTACATTGCGGATGTGTGAATAAGGCCTTACAGTGCCGGTTTTTGCAAACAAGAAAATAATGACTAGAGATCACGAATTCTAGAATTTTCTAATTTATGGCGAATGTTAGACCAAAACTTTGCGAAGTATAGTGAAAATGAATATTGCCTATGCTGCTCATCACTAGGAGAGAGGGCACAATTGTCTAAATGGATTTCTCTGGACGAATGTTATATAATTGACTATAAAAGGACACAAATTCTCGTACAATATCCTCCATAGCTGTATATAAAATATCCTCTTTGTCGCAGATACAACTGATCCACACGTGTGATTTCGCTTTTGTGACCAAAAAAACATAACCTCTTCTCCTTTATTGGTTTGGGAAAAATATTTATGCTGCAAACACAAGTGCTGCTTCAAGTTCACATTCAACATCTCCTTTAGGCTGGGAACACACCTAGGCATTTCTGAATCGCGCGTATGACGCACGTTTTACGTGCGTTTTTGGATGCACGTTTTTGCAATACGCGCGATTCAGTGATTCACCACTATTTTAGCATGGCCCATAGGCGCGTTAAAACGCCCTAAAGAAGCTCATGCTGATGCGACAGCGTTTGGCGTTTTTCAGCGCGTTCAAACGCGCTGTAAAACGCCCAAATGTGAACCATGCCCATAGGGAAGCATGGCTTTTCACATGTTGTGCGTTTTACAGCATGTTTGAATGCGCTGTAAAACGCTTAGGTGTGTACCTAGGGTTAGTTCATGGCGTAAAGTGGTTTAGAGTAGTACTTGTATTTTAAGTTCGGCGTCCAAAGTTCAGGTTGGGGTTATCGAAGAATCCCGTTATGGATTCCGCTACCACGGACCATAATGGAATTTTGAATCCATAAGGGAATTCTTCGATGAACCCGAACCTTGGACAACACTAAGGACCTGGGGTGATGTCACCGTCATGTGATCAGTGCAGGGGGTGTGGCTCAGTCCTGGATTGGATAAGAGGCAGTAAAGGGCCTGGTATAATGATCATCTGACATGAGGGGCAGAGCTCCTGTGCTCTGTGTGGAGGAGAAGAAAGAAGTAAAGCAGTGAAAGACGATTGCGCAAAGTTGTTTTTTTAAGTTCAGTGTTCGGGTTCATTGAAGAATCCCCTTATGGATTCCAAATTCCGTTATGGTCCGTGGTAGCGGAATCCATAACGGGATTCTTCGATAACCCGAACCTGAACTTTGGACGCCGAACTTAAAATACAAGTTCGCTCAACCCTAGTTAAGAGTAGTTGACCCCTAATGGCAAAGAACATTTATGCCTGCATTCAAGTCTAACTATGACTAATAGCATAAAGGAAATTTGCTTCTGCCTTTGTTTATGCACGAGGAACACCATTGATATTAGTTTACCCCTGATATAGGCTTTATATGCCGTCCATTGTACAGATGAATATGATAGTAATTTAGCATATAGTGCTTCTATCGAGTCATCCGAATTTAGTAAAGTTTCATTCTCGCTAGGAGGAATATATAAAAGAGAAAAGGACCTGAACGTTATCCAATATGGTTATGTTACCAATGGACGAGGAGTCAATTCTAGACAAGCACTGGCGCTGAGAAATAGAGAAATAGTTTAGATGGTGATAAGTCTTTGCTGGAGAAAAAGGTATAATCCTTGACATCAAATAAGCATCTAAACATTAAAGGTGAGCAATTTACGTGGTGATATATATGAGGCCCATCAGCCATCCACCTTCAGAGCTATGAAAATAGTGTTATGGAGGACACAGGTTGGGCATCCTTGCATTGGTAGATCAAGTTGCAGGAGGGTTGCGTGACTGTCCACAGTACAGGAATACATCAGTGAAGAAAAGGGGTAAGTAACTTGTAAAATTAGAGCTATATATTAGGTTTTCAACTGGGATCATACAGACATATCAATGTTTTTTGAAAACTAAGTGACCCATTAACATTTTATATTAATGCTAGCAGTATTTTTTTTACTTCGCAGGATAAACTCTTTAAATAATGTTACATAAAATACGTTACCAATAATACATATAACAAAATGGTGTTTCTTCTTGATATTCTACCAGTGGTATACATTTCTTTTATTCACCAAGTTATTTTCATCAGCAGTTTCTTTATTAGTTTCTTAGTAGATGTCGCCCCCTTCTGGTAAGTAATAAAATATAGTAATTTTCAGCCAGGAAAGATAGAAAATTTAGGGGAATATTTGTTATCTCTATATATTATGTTTTACATTACACATAATCATTTTAATGTTGAATTATTTTTATATTCTTACAAAAATATTCCCAAAACAACCCCACCTGATAGCCCATGGCATTTTCCTTGCTATTGTAGCTTCTTAGGAAAATAGACACAAATATTGGAATTGTCTTTTTTGAATTTTATTTACTACATAGTATACCCAAACCTCAGTATGTGTGGCAATCACATGACTTATTATTTTATTGCTGTGCTGGAAATAAATGCTGTATGTACCAACTTCCAGTATAATATGTGGTGGTGCTTATAAACAGCCTATTAGCCAAACTGAACAAGCAGAGCTACACTCAAGCTACAGTGTGTATAGATATAAGAATATCATCTTTAACATCTTTGTACCCCTAACACACAAATATAATAGTTAATCCGTCTGTAAGTTCGGTGGTTGACATATACCCATTTATTGTGCCCTGCACTGCATACAAGACAGGGGAAATAATATAGTTAGAAAATAGAAAATAATATAGTTAGTTCGGTGGGTGACATATACCAATTTTTTGTGTAAAGTACACCTGCACTGCATACGTGACAGGGAAAGAAACAGTTAATCCGTCTGTTAGTTCGATGGGAGACATATACCCATTTATTGTGTGAAGTACACCTGCACTGCTTAAATGACCGGGAAATTTATATAGTTAATTAATCTGATAGTTCAGTGGGCAACATATACCCATTTATTGTGTGAAGTACACCTGCACTGCATACCTGACCGGGCAAATAATATAGTTAATCGGTCTGTAAATTAGGTGGGCGAAATATACCTATTTATTGTGTTAAGTACACTTGCACTGCATACATGACAGGGAAAATACTATAGTTAATCCGTGTGTTATATTTGTGGGTGACATCTAACCAGTTTTTGTGTGAGGTACACCTGCACTGCATATGTGACACTGAAATTAATATAGTTAATCTGTCTGTTAGTTCAGTGGGTGACCTCAAAGAATGAGGAAAGCATTAAATAGGGACGTGGCCCTTGTCGTGGTGCTGCTGGTGTTGGTGGAGCTCCTGTTACAGGGAGAGGACATGGTTGATCTGTGCCAGCTATCTTTACCTCACCCCCTTGCAAATCAGCCAAGCAGTCTGAGCCCCAAGTCATGCAGCAGTCTTTTATGCTTTTTGATGACACTAGAAGGTTTCCATGGGCCGTCCACATAGCCCTGCCCCAGAAGTGGAAGAGATTGAGTGCACTGATGCCCGACCACTTATGTTTCAGGATGTGGACATGGAAGGATCACCACAGCACGTCTCTAATGATGACGAAACACAGGTGCCAACTGCTGTGGCTTTCTGCAGTGTGCAGACTGGCAAGGTGGGCAGGGGTGAAGAGTGGGTGGAAGATTATGTGGAGGATGATGAGGTCCTAGACCCCACATGGAATCAAGGTCATGTGAGTGACGTGTGCAGTTCGAAGGAAGAGGTGGTGGGCACACTGCACAGCAAAAGGGAGCAGTGTGCAAAAGCAGAGTGGCCGTCCCCGAACCAGTACGACCGGCCCACCGCACCCAGGGACTGAGCACACCAAAGCCAGCTCCAAGGAGTTCCCTGGCGTGGCATTTCTTCAGACAATGTGCTGACGACAAGATGCGAGTGGTTTGTACGCTGTGCAATCAGAGCCTGAAACAAAGCATAAATGTTCTAAACCTCAGCACGACCTGCATGAGCAGGCATGTAAATGCAAAGCACGAGCTGCAGTGAAGTAAACACCTCAAAAACCACAAAAGATCTCAGGCTCCTCCTGCTGCCTCTTCTGCTGCACTCTCGGCCTCTTCCTCCCCCTCTGGAGTGACAGTGGCACCTGCCACCCCGCAAACTTCCACCTTCCGTCACCTTCACCAAGCATCTCCACAATTTCCTTTAGAAGTGTTCAGCTGTATATCTCCCAAACACTGGAGAGGAAGAGGAAGTACCCCCTACCCATCCCTGGGCCTGAATTCCAGCATTTCAAAATTCCTGGCCTTTGAAATGCTGTCATTCCGTCTGGTGGCGACAGAGACTTTTAAAAACCTTATGGCAATGGCTGTCCCACGGTACGTGGTACCCAGCCGCCACAACTTTTCTAGACAAGCCATCCCTGCCCTGCACAACCAAGTGGCGGACAAGATTAGGTGTGCACTGCACAATGCCATCTGTGGCAAGGTCGAAATAACCACTGATACGTGGACCAGTAAGCACAGGCAGGGGCAGGGGCGTAGCTATAGGGGGTGCAGAGGTAGCAGTCGCTACCCGGCCCAGGAGACTGAGGGGGCCCAAAGACCCTTGTGCCGCATAAGAAGACACACAAAGCACTGAGGGAAGGGGGGCCCAAGCTGGACTCTTGCACCAGGGCCCATGAGCCTTTAACTACGCACCTGGGCAGGGACGTTATATCTCCCTAACTGCACAATGGGTAAACACAGTGGCGGCCGGGCCTGAGGCAGATATAGGGTGGCCAGACAGTCCAGTTTTCAGGCTCCCTGTCCTCCGTCCGGTGCAGTGCCTGGACGGATGCAGGGATGTCCTCCTTTCAATAGCTCACGGTCAGAGAGCAGCATTGCACTCTCTGAGCGTGAGCTGCAGCTACTGAGTGAGGCTTTTCTCACCCCCAGTCAGTCCCTAGAGCGGCAGACATGGCTCACTGTTAGAGTTGAGTGAACTTCTGTTTTAAGTTTGTTTTCCAAAGTTCGGGTTATCCAAGCATCCCGTTATGGATTCCGCTACCATGGACCATAATGGTATTTGGAATCCATAAGGGAATTTTTAATGAACCCGAACCTTGGACAACACGGAGGACCTGGGGTTCATTGAAGAATCCCCTTATGGATTCCAAATGCCGTTATGGTCCGTGGTAGCGGAATCCATAACAGGATGCTTGGATAACCCGAACCCGAACTTTGGAAAACGAACTTAAAACAGAAGTTCGCTCAGCTCTACTCACTGTGGCTGACTGAGGGGGTGAGAAATGCATGGCGTGGCTTCACTGAGCTAGGGGCGTGGCTTCACATGGTGTGCCATGCGGTGGGCATGACTTGGTGTGTCTTGGGGGTGTGGCCGGTGAGGTTTTCTAGAGTGAAGCCAGTGGCCACCCTAGGCAAATAGCAGTTTAGCGCATGTCCTTCCGCCATCGAGAATTGCAGGACATTTCTCTTTGACACCACCTACTCAGCTTCCTCCTCTACCGCCTCCTCATCCGGTCAGTGTAACACCTTCACCACCAACTTCAGCACAGCCAGGGAGAAACGACAGCAGGCTGTTCTGAAACTCATATGTTTAGTGGGAAAACCTCACACCGCGCAGGAGCTGTGCACGGCCATGGAACAACAGACCTATGAGTGGTTGATGCCAATGAGCCTCAAGCCTGGCCTGGTGGTGTGCGATAATGGGCAAAATCTCGTAGCGGCTCTGGGCCTAGCAGGTTTGACGCACATCCCTTGCCTGGCACATGTGCTGAATTTGGTGGTGCAGAGGTTCCTGAAAAATGATGCCGATATGTCAGAGCTGCTGCAAAAAGTGTGGGCCATCTGTGTGCGCTTTCGTCGTTCTTACCCTGCTGCTGCATGCCTGTCTGTGCAGCAGTGTAACTTCGGCCTTCCCGCTCACTACCTCATATGCGACGTGCCTACAAGGTGGAACTCCACCTTGCACATGCTGGAGAGACTATGCGAGCAGCAGCAGGCAATAGTGGAGTTTCAGCTTCAGCACGCACGGGTGAGTCGCTCTGCGGAACAGCACCACTTCACCACCAATAGAGTGGGCCTCCATGCGGGATGTGTGTGCCGTGTTGCGCTGTTTCAAATACTCTACCAACTTCCAACTTGGCAAGTGACGATGATGCTGTCCTCAGCTTTACTATCCCACTTCTATGTCTCTTTGAAAAAATGCTTCGGGCGATGATGGAAGAGGATGTGGCACTGGAGGAAGAGGGATCATTTCCATGGTTATCAGGCCATTCAATTACAAGTGGCTCAGAGAGTGGATTCCTGCACCAACAGAGGTCAGGTACACTATTGTCCAGGGCACAGTTCTGGAGGATGAGGAGGAGGAGGAACCATGTTCACAGTAGGGTGGCACCCAAAGCAGCTCATGGGCATCACTAGAATGTGGCTGGGGGGATACAGAGGACATAGAAGATACACTTCTGGGCAGCCTGGCACACATGAACGACTACATGCTGCAGTGACTGTGCAATGAAAGCCGAGTTTCCCACATTCTAACCAGTGCTGATTACTGGGTGGCCAACCTGCTGGATCCTTGCTACAAGGACAACATGCCGTCCTTTATTCCGGCACTGGCGCGTGATCAGAAGATGTGTGGGTACAAGTGCACACTGGTAGAAACGCAGCTGACAGCATTCCCACCTGACACTGGGTGCTCAGTGTAAGCACAAGGCGAAGGCAGAGGAGGAGGAAGAAGTTGCCAACGCATCTGGGGCACCGCCAGCACCTCAGAAGGGAAGGTTGGCATGGCTGAAATGTGGAAAAGCTTTGTCAGCATGCCATAACAACCAGCACCACCAGCTGATATGGAACATCTTAGCAGGAGGCAGCATTTCAGCAACATGGTGGAGCAGTATGTGTGCACACACCTACATGTACTGACTGATGGGTCTGCCCCATTCAACTTCTGGCTCTCCAAATTGGGCACATGGCCTGAGCTTGCCCTTTATGTCTTGGAGGTGCTGGCCTGCCCTGCAGCCAGTGTATTGTATGAACGTGTATTTAGCACAGCAGGGGGCGTTATCACAGACAAGCGCAGCGACCTGTCCACAGCTAATGTGGACAAGCTCACGTTCATTAAAATTAACCAGGCATGGATCCCACAGGACTTGTCCTTACCTTGTGCAGAATAGACAAGTATACCGTCCGTACCCAGCTATTGTTATACTCCAGCACACTTTCTCTTTGCATTCTCTTTTCTATATTTCCCAATGTTTTGGGGTCTTCCCAAATTTATAAAAAAGAAAAAATAAATAATACAAAAACAGTGTTAGCTACCTCCTCTAACTCCGACCATGGCTTTCACCTACACCGCCACGTGCACCGTCTCCTTAACCTCCTACTCAACTTTGACCTCCGCCTCCTAGTTCAAAATCATTATTTTTACTTTTTTTTATATTCTATGTTATTTTAAGTCATTTCCTATCCACATTTGTTTGCAGTGCAATTGTCCTGCTCTTACCCCCATTTTGGTCTATGACTTATTTAGAGCCATTTTAATGCCCCAAAGTTCGGGGTCAAGTTCGGGTCACGAACCCGAACTTTGCACGGAAGTTCGGCCGAACCCGGCGAACCCGAACTTCCAGGTGTTCGCCCAACCCTACACAAGAACCTTCGCACTAACCTCTAATTAAACATAACTTTTATTGATAAATAATCTAATTAATATGTGTACAGAAAACAAACAAAAAAATGGGTAATTGGGTAATTTCTTGCTAAAATGCCATTTAAAAATATTGAAGGCACAGCCTAAAGCCTCATGCACACAACCGTAGCAGGTCTGTGCCCATACTGCTGTCTGCAAACAGCGGTTCCACAATATACGGGCACCGGCCATGTGTGCACCCATTCAATGTGGGTCCGTAATTCGGAAGATACAGTGCGATGTGGAACGGAGGCTCAGATTGGAAGCCCACAGAAGCACTACGTAGTGCTTCTTTTTAGTAAAACATAAAAAAATTATATAAGTTGAATATTGCCAAACCCACAGAAGTTACTATTATTAATACTGACTCCAATCAGAGCTTTTTCCGGCTGCTCACAGCTATTGTCCTTTATAAGCATTGTGTTCTGGAAAGGGTTAAAAACTCTGCAAATAGGTACAGTTGTTTTTGGGCTCCTTGGCCTAATTAGGATTTGAGGGTAGCATAGGCACGGCAGCTACACGGTCGTGTGTAAGAAGCCTAAGGCTGGGTTCACACGGGCGTCATGTTTGACGCCCGGATAATAGGCGGGTGCATTGTGGGAAAATGCGTGATTTTTCAGCGTGAGTGCAAAGCGTTTTAATGTGTTTTGCACGCGCGTGCTAAAAATCGGCATGTTTGGTACCCAGACCCGAAGCTGAAGTCCGGTTTCGGGTTGAGTATTCTTTATATTTTATTGTTTTCCCTTATAACATGAAAAACAAAAAAAATTCAACTCACCTTCTCCCATTGATCGCGTAGGTGCAAGGAACATCTTCTATCTTAATATCTGTTGATTGAAGGACCTTCGGTGATGTCACTGGGTCACATGGGTCACATGGTCCAATCAAAAGCTTCCATAATAAAATATAAAGAATACTCAACCCGAAACCGGACTTCAGTGATGAAGTCCGGCTTCGGGTCTGAGAACCAAACATGACGATTTTTCGCATGTGCAAAACGCATTGAAACGCTTTGCACTCGCGCGAAAAAATTGTGCATTTTCCCGCAATGCACCCGCCTCTTATCCGGGCGTCTAACATGACGCCCGTGTGAACCCAGCCTAAATATGAATACATGTTTGTCGTAAAGATAGTAGCATTGTAAAAATTTAGTTGGATGAAAAACTGACTGATGAACCCAACAGCAGCTGCGGTCATTAGCAGTTGTCCCTTATTTATATGGTGTGTAGAGTCTTTATTTTACAGTTGATCACACTGTATTCCTATTCCAGTATATTATACGCCCGCAACAAGCAGGGTCAAGTTCAGAAGTGAAGCTCAAAGAAAAATATTGTTTTATAAAATGTTAAAAAAATATATATATAAAACTATTTTTTAAAAAGTCATGTGTTTTGCTTACATATGGTTTTTTGTAAGAAATTAAAACAATAAACAGTGTCTTGTAATAGGTATTGCCATATATGAAACAACTAAAAACAGTCAACACTATAAAAAATAAGATAAAATCCATGCTCGGGTTGCTGTTTATTCAGTCTCTCACCCCCTGCTCCCCCCTCCCCCCAAAAAGTGAGAAAGATTAAAATCTATGAATAAGTTGTATGTACCCAAAAATGATACCAATGAAAGCATCAACTCATCATGCAAAACAAGATCTCACTCAGCTCGGTCAATGAATATTTACAGAGGGAGGTTTATCAAAACTGGTACAAAGGCAAACCGGCCTAGTTACTTATAGCAGCCAATCAGATTGATCCTTTCATTTTCCAAAGGAGCTCTGAAAATGAAAAGTGGAACCTGGTTGCTATGAGCAACTAAGCCAGTTTCCCTTGCAGCAGTTTTGATAACTCTCCCCCATAGTGCTCAGAATATGGCAACACAAAAACATGAGTATTTTTACTGTGCAAAAGTAGTGAAACTTAAAAAATGAAATAATTTGAGTATTGCCATTACGTGTGTAAATCCACAGAAGTTGCTATCATTAATACTGAATCCATTCAGATATTTTTCTGGCTGCTCACAGCTATTGTCCCTTATAAGCATTGCATTCTGAAAAGGGTTAAAAACTCCACACTCTGCAGACAGGTACAGTTCTTTTTGGGCTCCTTGGCCTTATTCGGATACCTGAACAGAGGACAAGGTTTTCCTGCAATTTTCTCAGTGTTTCCGCACCAAAATCCACGTGTTCCTTGCACATTTTTTAGTGAATTTTGATACAGATTAAGGGTCCATTCACACGACCGCAATTCCGTTCCGCATTTTGCGGAACGGAATTGCAGACCCATTAGTTTCAATGGGGACAGACGATGTCCCGGCCGGGTCCGCAATTGCGGATCCGCACTTCCGGGTCCGCAATTGCGTTCCCGAAAAAAATAGAACATGTCCTATTCTTGTCCGCATCTGCGGACAAGAAAAGGCATTTTCTATGAGAGTGCCGGCGATGTGCGGTCCGCAAATTGCGGAGCGCACATCGCCGATGTCCGTGTTTTGCGGATCCGCGGATCCGTGGATCCGCAAAACACACACGGACGTGTGAATGGACCCTTACCCTCATTTGCCCTGAAATTTGCACTAATATCCGCACAGGCTGTGGATTATAAAATCCACACGGAAGGTCAGTTTTCGTACATAAAAATACGCAAAGTGCACATGAGATTTGTAAGATCTCATTCACTTTGCTGGTACTGTATTAGTCTATTGTATTGCTGGTACTGCCATGTGGTAAAAACCACACTTAGACCCTGATTCATCAAGACTGATGTCTGCTGTGCCAGTCTTGATGGGGCCTGCTCTGCTGGCGGAGCCATGTAATTTATCACAAGACGTAGGCCTCATCACAAATTACATGCCCTTTTCGGCAGTCTGTGCAATAGTCTGAAATCTATGCAGTTCGGGGCTGGTGTAAATAATGATGAAAGTGCCCATCACACTCTCACCATGCCCCTTTTTTGTGTGGTGTAAAAATGCCAATTGTGACTAATAAAGTCACAATGGCATTGAAAAGTCACAAAACTAGGGTTTTGCAACTGTCTAAGCCAGAAAAACAAGGAAATTGTGCAATGCAATGATTACACAACACTATGCACTGCAAAGAAGTAATGGTTATATCAGTAGTTCATAAAACTCATCTTGTATGACATTACGTTAGTAATGAAGCCCTGGCATATTACTTGGTATCTATGTATAATGTATTAAAAAACAATTGAAAAAATCCTGAAAATATAAAGGGGAATTTATCATTCCCTCTACACCAGTTTTAGGATGGTAAAAAGTCGCAAATCCTGGTTTTACAACTTTTTAAATGCCATTAAATTTTTTTTGTTGCATTTTTACATCACCCCCGCTAGTGTGTGAAAAGGGGACATGGTGAGGTTGGGTGGGACCGTCGGCTCCGAAACATTTATTATTATGCCTCCTCCAGCGGAATAGGTCCTGTCAAGACCGGTGTAGTACACACCTGTCTTGATAAATCAGGGCCATAGTATGTGGGCAAGAGAGATTTAAAGGGATATTCCAGTCCCATATTGGTAGCATGTGTCCTCAGTCCTTACTTCATAATTTACCACCTCTGAGACACCCAATGATCATGAGAATGAAGGGGCAACAGTACCGATTCAGTCTTTCCCTTTACAGTGGCACACCAGTCACCCATTGTACAAAGGAAATGTTTCTCCATCCAAGTCCATTTAATTGCCACTGTTGAGGGGAAACCAGTAGATGTGGCCACAGTGCTGCTTGCTGCCCCTTCATTCTTAGTATTGCTAAGGTGTCAAACCAGAGGTCACACCCCCAATGATCATAAAGTGGTGGTGCATCCTAGCAATATACAATCACATTATGAGAGGGGAATATCCCTTCATGGATGACCACCCAGAAACATTTTTTGGATTGTGGTATAAGTAGAACCCCACCTGCGCATCTTCAATTCTGTGAACCTTGTAGCCTTAAGATTTATCCTTAGTCCTCATGCACACGACAGTGAATAATGGCTGTGTGACGGCCATCTAAGTAACGTTCATCACACGGCCATTTTTAACACCAGTGAAAGTCTATGGGGATATTCACATGGCCGTTCTTTTAATGGCCAGTGAATAGCATCCGTCCAAAAATAGGACATGTCCTATTTTTGGTTGTTTTCATGGCCGGACGGGCCCCATTGAAATCAATGGGACTGTTTTTAACGACTGATTGACAGGAGTGCACCCATCTAACGGCCGTTAAAAACGGGTACACAGGCCATTTAGAGGTTAAAAAAAAAAAAACTCATCCACTTAGTCGGGGTGCAGCAGTCTCTTCTCTCTTCATTGAGCAGGACCTGCCGAAGGACCTGCGATCTGCTTGGTGATATAACCACGTGGGAGCGCACAGCGACGTCATCGCGCAGCTTTGGCAGGTCCCGTTCTGTGAAGAGGGAAGATCCTGTTGCAGCGCGAGCAAGTGGATAAGGTGAGGTTTGTTTTTTGTTTTTGTTTTTTGGCTGCGGGACACTATGGGGGCATGATATAAACCACGGGGGACATTATAAAGCTGGGGGCCCTAAAAAAAAAAAAAACACACACACTATGGGAATATAGAGATGGGTCCCTACATTAGGAGCATTATTAAAGCTAGGGGTGGTTAAAAAAAAAAAATATTTACACCCTGGGGGAGACATTTATTTAGCTGGGGGCCTACCTGGGGGCATTATTGAAACTGGGGGCACTATAAAAAAATTATATACACTGTGGGGGACATTTATTTAGTTGGGGGCCTACATGGAGGCATTAAAGCTGGGGGAAGTAAAAAAATAAATTAAAAATATATATGGTCAGCCACACTGTCTGGTTGCAACCTTAAAAATCCATACATGATTTGTTTTTGCAACAAATGTCTAAAAAATTTTAACATAGATGGCCTACATCTCTATGTGTGCTAGTTAGTTAATGGTGTTTTTTTAAAAGAGTAAACTGTTACAGTACCATTAGTAGTATGTGCCATAAAGCAGCTGGTAAGAAGGTGACTAAAAGGGAATGTCCAAGTTATTTTTTTGTTCTTTGTATGTTTCTAACCGAGCTAACGTAAGGGGTTTTCAATTCACTTACTTCATCTTCAGTGGCCCTGTTTTTCTAGTTAGCTGAGTGTCATATGACCTGTGATGTCACCTACTTTCCCTGCTCTGATGAGATTCTGTGCCCAAGCCTGAGGGAGCAGGTCTGCCTCTGCACAGAACGTAACTGTGAAGGCTGTGCTGGTTGGAGCAAAAAGCCATGCCCCCTGCTGGCTGAGCTGGCTGCCTTGTGTCTCCCCTCCCACTAGATTCTTCAGCAGCAGAGTTTAACCCCTTCTTTCTTAAGCAGCAGAGATTCAAGGTTGGAGGTACTGAGCAGCTATAGGGTTTCCTCTTCTCCGGGCACTGAAAAGACAAATACTGTCCACAGGATCTTCCCTCCCTCCTCATCCTGCAAACACAGAGTTGACAAAGACTGGTGGAGTCCTCCCTCTGTACTCTTCTGCTAGCTGTTAGGAAGTGTCTGCAGAGCATCGCACAAGAACAGGTAGGGAAAAGTTTCTGTATGTATCAGTAAAGTCATTGTACTGTACAGCTGGAAAAACAGGACAGCACTTTTATTCACTCCCTTTGCAGAGCAGCGGGAGGTAAAAGGCAGTCTTTGTTGACACCCACAAATATTCATGAGGGAAACCTCAGAGATTGTTGTTACACGCCCCCACAGCTCTGCAATTGCATGTAAACAAAGTGGCCAAAACAGGGAAAGAGGGAAATTAGGAAATATATTTATTTTGCCTAAGGCCTCTTGCACACCCTGCACACCGTTTTTTTCCCTGTTTCCGTTCAGTTTTTGCGGATTCCGTTTGCAGTCCATATGCGGAACCATTCATTTCAAGAATAGTTTCTTGAATTAAGTTTAGCACTGGTATGACACATGCTATAAGTAGTATGTAATGTAGCAAATTATTATATTTATATATATATATATATATATATATATATATAGAAACCAAAGGGAAGGAGCAGCACAGTTGAAGGTGTGAACAGGGTGCAAGATCCTCTTGGAACAAGGCAAATCTTCCAGGTATATATAGTCCAAAGACGAGACAGCACTCCAGCATATGAAAAATAAGTGACCCAAAGAGGGTCACTTATTTTCATATGCTGGAGTGCTACCTCATCTTTGGACTATATATATATATATATATATATATATATATATATATATATATATATAGAAAACAGGAAAACAGGCAGCACTCCGGACTTCGTGGAAAAATCGTGGGATTTATTAACACCCAAACAACTGCAACGTTTCAGCTCAACTCAATGGAGCCTTTGTCAAGCTTGACAAAGGCTCCATTGAGTGAGCTAACGTGCAGTGTTTAGTGTTAATAAATCCCACGATTTCACGAATCCGAGGCTGCCTGTTTTCCTGTTTTCTATTTCGCTGATGCCTGGTCCGGGACCCTACAGTGATTTGCACCTGGCATCATTAGAGTGCTGCTGTTCATAACTCTTGTTTTTATATATATATATATATATATTAATTTCTGTCTAGACGTCTGCCTGTCTGCCTGTCTGTTTAGACGTCTATCTGTCTAGACATTCTTTATGCGCGTCCAAACGACTGGAGCGATCTTTGACACACGGGTACATCAGGTGTCTGGGAAGGTTTTAGACCAGGTTTCAGCTCTCTAGGCTGTACCGTTCCTGAGATATTCCCAAAAAATGACTTGCATTAGCCAATACAAGCCAGTAAGCCTTGCACTAAGTTGAATTCTAACTGCCATCCACACGGTCAATTGTCCCTTATCAGCCAATAGAAGCTCGCAGGTCCTACTCTTAGGTTTTATTAATTCGCAGGTCCTTAAATATTCTGTCATATGATGTATGACAGCACAACTACACTGTTACATGCATGGGGGCAGAGGCCACTATTAAAGGGGCAGCATTGTGGAGTTCACTATTATTAAAGGGGTGGGCACTATGGAGTTCACTGTGGGCGGCCACTATGAAGGTCACTGTTAAAGGGGTGGTCAATGTTAAAGCAGCAGGCACTGTGGAGGTCACTGTTAAAGAGGCGCCCACTATGAAGGTCACTGTTAAAGGGGTGGCCACTATAAAGGTCACTGTTAAATAGGTGGTCAATGTTAAAGGGGCCGTCACATGTGGAGGTCACTGTTGAAGGGGCGGTCACCGTGGAGGGCACTGTTAAATGGGCGGGCACTGTGGAGGTCAATGTTAAAGGGGCGGCCATTGTGGAGGTCAATGTTAAAGGGGTGGCCACTGTGGAGGTCACTGTTAAAGGAGCGGTCACTCTGGTGGTCACTGTTAAAGGGGGCAGTCACTGTTAAAGATGCAGTCACTGTTAAAGGGGCGGGCTCTATGGAGGTCACTGTTAAAGGGGTGGGCACTGTGGAGGTCAATGTTAAAGGGGCGGGCACTGTGGAGGTCACTGTTAAAAGGGCAGTCACTGTTGAGGTCACTGTTGAAGATGCAGTCACTGTTAAAGGGGCGGGCTCTGTGGAGGTCACTGTTAAAGGGGCGGGCACTGTGGAGGTCAATGTTAAAGGGGCGGGCACTGTGGAGGTCACTGTTAAAGGGGCGGGCACTGTGGAGGTCACTGTTATGGGGGATACTGTTTATATCTTTTTACGACACACAGAAACATGAAACAAAATAGATGAAATATACCCGTGCGAAGCCGGGTCCTTCTGCTAGTATATATATATATATATATATATATATATATATATATTTCAAATAGCTGAACGCTGAACCAGTGCTTTTAGCAGATAAGAAAAGAGGCATCAAAGGAATGAGTTCCTGGGTCCTTTACATACATTTTTATTGTTACAGATGAAACAATTCGTTTCAATTTTAAACTGTAATTGTGCTTTAAAAATTTATTATATGTCATAGTCTCAGACTTTCTATTGAGACCGTCTTCAGGTGTGAGGAGAGCCAACATTCTGGGTGCGTGCTTCTGTCTCAGCATTTGCACCAATCTCTAAAACTAGGAGATAGAAGCACTCACCCATAATGTCGTCTCTCCTCACACCTGAAGATGCTCTCAATAGAAACGCTGTGAGCCTGTCTCAAGTCCATCCCCATCCCTAATTTAGTGATCGTGGGGGTCTCAACACTTGGGCCCCTATTGATCAAACACTTTGATATGTTACTAGGATATATCAATTTTTTTAAACTATAAATTAACTTTAAGCTATTGTATTGATGCAGGTCCCGGCTCTTAACACCCCAGGTGGACAGCTGATTTTGCCAAGGGAAGGGCGTCCATCGTCCAGCAAAGGCATATCCTTGCGTAGATTACATGAATGGCTCAGTTTTCTTTTAGAACATCTCCCTGTTCCTGTTCATTGAAGGGGTCCTGACTGAGGAACCTCCCCATGACAATTATAATCCCTTAATGTGAGTTGTTTATGTCACAGGGAGGTAGCAGTTCTACATTAAATAGGAACAGCCTCTGTTTAAGACATGAAAATATAATCATGTTTATCAGGCTTAGATATATGTCCTTATTAGTTCTTCTCCTCTTTTTGTGCCTGAATGTTTTTTTTAAGTCCTATTGTTTTTTTGCAGAATGTTCATGTTCACTCCTCTACAGTTTGATTTAATTTCCCTTGCTCTGATGACTGTTTTCGACTCTTCTGCTGGAAAACTTGAGAAACTTTTCTTAAACTGCCTGCTTCAGAACCAGTTGCTTCGAATAGTTTGGCCATGAATCCCATACCAGCAGTCCTAATGAAGTTACCACCAGCAAAAACATATAGAACGGGATTAATGCTACTACTGAGAAAAGCAAAAGCTATAGCATTAGGTCTAGCAAACTTAGCAGCGACTCTTAGTTTTTCTGATGAATACAGTTCTCCTGAAACCTCAATCATATTCACCACATGGTATGGAGTCCAAAAGAGAGCAAAGATTACTATGATCATGATGACCAGCCGACTTGTCTTATGTTTTGATTGAAACTGCACTGTACGTAACCTTAGCCCAATGTAGGCATAGCAAGACACAATGATTGTGAAAGGTATAACAAATCCCATCATAGTTTCAAACATATACTGAAAGACTATGGGCTGGAAACCCCCATTTACTGGAGGATGCTCTCTGATGCAAATTGGTACACCATCCATAATTTTTACTGTAAAGTAAATTGGCGTAGGAATTGAAAGCAAGGATGCTATTACCCATAGTGCAAGAACTATAATCCAGGCAGTCAGCTTTGTCCTGATTTTCTGAGACACAAAAGGTCTAGAGACAGCTAGAAAGCGGTCCATGCTCATGAAGGTGATCAGGAATATGCTGGCATACATACTCAAGCAGCTAATGTAACGACACATCTTACATATAATCTCTCCAAATTCCCAACTACCGGTGGAAAGTAGGTGGAGGAAAAGTGGGGCAGTGAGGAGGACAATAATGTCTGCCATAGCCAGATGTAAAATAAGGATGCAGGTCACAGTGCGCTTCTTCATTCGTGTCAGGATTGTCCAAATGACAAATGTATTTCCTGGGAATCCAAAGATAAGGGCGATTGAGAGAATTGCAATGCCAAGACTGGCAGACGATTTAGGAGATGTATGTGAACTCAAATTGGTAAATGCAGTGGAAATTGCAGTTGTAATGTGGGGAGCGGTCATCTGCTCTGTTACGGTGTGCTGTCAATAAATAAGAGATACAAAAAATCATTGTCATTTTATAATTATTGTGACTTCCTTTCACCAAGACAGAAATGGACATGCAATAGGTACTTAGGTGTTGCCCACCTTATATTAAGTGATGGCCCACCCCCGCACCCCCACTGATCAGCTGTTTGGCAGTAGCCCCAGGGCAGGAAGCAGATGGTTCCGTCTACTTTGTAGTGGACTGAGTGTGCCCACATGTGTTGAGCACACAAAAGCCCCGAAAGTGAAGGAGGGCGCACTGCGCATGCAAAGCCACCATCCATTCATTTTTTATGGGGCCGACGAATATAGCTGAGCACTGGATCGGCGCCCTATAGAAATGAATGGGAACATGGGCAGCGCATGCGCTGTGCGCTTCCATTCACTTCTATGGGAGAGGCAGGGAGCAGCGCTTGATGGCACATGAGAAGCTCTACAATACACGTCATGGTAAGCTTTGCATACCCCAAACCTATAAATGCATTGAATAACATTAACTCTGTGGAAAGCAACTGTAAAATCTAGACTCTTTAAAATATACTGTATCTTCATTACCATTTCTTGCTGTTTGTTGCTTAGTTTACTTTACTTAAAGGGAATCTGTCACCAGGTTTGAGCCCTGTCAGCTAAACATATGCTGACGTTCAGGGTCTCATTAGCATGCCTAATATGGGCTCATCTAAACAAATGGTAGCGTTATTTTGTCAAAAAACAGGTTTAACTAACCTGTCAATCACACATATAAGGAGCCCAAGGGGAGGTCCAGCGATGCAGGGTGCCGGGCGCGAGACATTGCTGTATGTGGCCAGCGCCGCCTCAAATGCTCCGTGCCGCCTCTCCCTCCCCTCCTCCTGCTGTAGCGCTGGCTCGTGCGCAGCGCGTGCGCACTTCACTTCAGAAGCCGATCCAAGAAGTCCGCGTGCGCACTAGGCATGCACCCGTGCGGACTTCTTGGATCGGCTTCTTGAGTGAAGTGCTTGCGCGCCGTGTCGTCTGAGCCAGCGCTACAGCAGGAGGAGGAGGAGGCGACCTGCAGAGCGGCGCTGGCCTGCTACAGCAATGTCTGCGACCGCACCTGCATCACTGGACCTCCTGAGCTCACCTATGTGTGATTGACTGGGTGAGTTAAACCTGTTTTTGACAAAGCTGCGCTACCATTGTTTAGATGAGCCCATAGTAGGCATGCTATGAACCTGAACGTCGGCATATGTTTAGCTGACTGAGACTCAAACCATTGACTCCACTAGATGTAATCAGTGTTATTCGAGCAATCTGATTAAGAACTCATGCTTTAGTAAAAAGCAACAACATATGTAAAAACAGCAGTTTAGTCAACTAAATAAGTAAATAAATCAATTAAAACATTTATTATCTACAGAAAGTTAATACAAGGCACTTACTAATGTATTGTTATTGTCTATATCGTCTCCTTTGATGCCTGGATTCATTTTTCCACCACATTATACACTGCTGGTTTCCATGGTTACGACCGCCCTGAAATCCATCAGCAGTGGTCGTGCTTGCACACTATAGGAAAAAGCATCAGCCTATGTGTGCTCCCACAGTCCCAGCCTCCAGAGAGGCTGGAACTTTTTCCTATAGTTTTCATGCACAGCCATCACAGAGGATAATGTGATGGAAAAATGAATCCAGCCAGCAAAGGAAGCAATATGGACAATCACAATACATTAGTAAGTGCCTTGTATTAACTTTGTCTGCATGATAAATGCCATTTACTGAAGTGAGACCACCCCTTTATGTAATGAATCTGGATTCTATATTTGCTAACTATGTAGCCAACATCTTCATTAATCAAAAGTGTAACATAATTTTAAATTGAAAATCGGTTTAATATGAGAAATGATGCTTTACATGGTACTTACATTTTCAGTCATCATGTAGAAGTCTATTGTGGACCTGGAGTATCCTGATTTATGTCAATATTCATTAGCACCTGAGAAAAGACTGCAGACACTACTTCTCCAAGGTGTGTAGATGAGACTCTTTGCAGGATATTTCCACATCGTCCGTCAGAGTATTGCAAATAAAGCTTCCTACTGTTACAGCCTGTAACAGTATTTCCTTTTATAATACGCTATAATATTTCACAAGTAGCAGTCACAGCCCATATTTAGGCACATCCCCTGGGTGGGGTAATGAATGATGCTTGTCTGGAAGCAGTATTCATCAATATGTTTCTAAATAACCCCTCTCACTATTGGCATATATTTGGAAATATGCAGTAGGTACAATAATTGGCAAAGGTAAAAAAAAACAAAAACACAACACATTATATAATAAAATCAGCATGAAAAAATAATTTGCTTTATTGAAAATACGTTGATATTTTACATAATTCATGATCAAATGCTATAACACAGATATTTTAGATAAATGGACAAGTGTTAAGGCCGATTCATTGGCCTGTATTTGTGGGAGGGGCGATGATGACTATATCTGGCCGGGCGTTTCCTCCCACAGTGAACGTCGTCTCCAGTGTATGGTGTGGGAGCTCTACTTACCGTCCTCAGGGAGCAACAAGGGTGCAGCGCTACACGGCAGTTCCAGGCGAATTTGCGAATATATGACGAATATTCACCCAAATATTCGCAAAGTATCGCGAATTCGAATATTGCCCCTGAGGTTCATCACTACACAGGACTGTGATCAGCCTGGGAAACACAGTCTGAACTGACTGTATCATCGTGTTTTATAATGCAGTCAGTTCATATCTGTTCACCGATCTCTTGTACTGAACTATTTTAACCAAACCTGTCACATTCACAGGTACCCTTATCCTTGTGCACTTACTGTAGCTATTATTTTCATACAGCCTATTGCAATGTAGCTCTGATGACTGGTGGTCCAGGATCAAGTGTTTATATATGCCTGGATGTTCAGGCGATTGCTGACTTTCCATGTGGGACCACTTTCTCAGGCATTGGTACGGTATTTCTCTTTTATTCCAGAGGTATACAGTAATTCTCCTAGTTTCCAGAGGCCACATTATCAGGCATTGGTACGGTATTTCTCTTTATTCCAGAGGTATACAGTAAATTTCCTAGTTTCCTGAGGTCACGTCGAGCTCAGGTTTTGCTGCCATTTTTTGGCCCCCACTGGCTAGCTGATGGGTGGACGAGTGAGGTTGGTTGATCCCGGGTTCCACAGATTTCAGCGTTGGTTGAACTTTATCCTATAATGGCGGCTGTGCATGCAGGGGGTCGGGAATAGGCTGGTTACATGATGTATGTTTATGTCAATGTCATGGATATTTGATTAACGGCTTGGTCCTACTGATATCTTTTGTTAGGTGTCAGGTGCTTCGCTCGTTACTACACCAAATTCATTACACACATTCATGTACCCGAATCCAAAATATAGCAGCCGGTGCCCTGTCCCGAGCTAATTCTCTTTCACAAGTTTCCTGAAGCGGACGTCTCACGGTGCCACAATGCCTCGGTACGCTTCACTACTTCCGATCCCATTACCCTGGCTGCAGCTCGCTCGTTGGCAGCGAAATCGCAATAGGAGGTTGTAATAAAGCTCTTTGATCGAGTTTGTGTCCTTTGGCCCCCTTCAGGCGTCCCTTCAGCGTCGCGGTTCCGGCATAATTCTAACCGCTTTTAGGTATCCAGTAGGTAGGGTCATTCCTTCATGTTTAAGCCCCGACCACAAGTGTTAAGGCCGATTCATTGGCCTGTATTTGTGGAGGGGCGATGATGACTATATCTGGCCGGGCGTTTCTCCCACAGTGAGCCGTCAGAGTATTGCAAATAAAGCTTCCTACTGTTACAGCCTGTAACAGTATTTCCTTTATAATACGCTATAATATTTCTGAAGTAGCAGTCACAGCCCATATTTAGGCACATCCCTGGGTGGGGTAATGAATGATGCTTGTCTGGAAGCAGTATTCATCAATATGTTTCTAAATAACCCCTCTCACTATTGGCATATATTTGGAAATATGCAGTAGGTACAATAATTGGCAAAGGTAAAAAAAAAAAAAAAAACACAACACATTATATAATAAAATCAGCATGAAAAAATTATTTGCTTTATTGAAAATACGTTGATATATTACAGAATTCATGATCAAATGCTATAACACAGATATTTTAGATAAATGGACAAATAAATGTATCTTGAATAAACTGATTTACATAAATCAATGAACAAAAAAGCCACAATTACAAAAAGATGTCTGAAATGAGAAAACATGTATATTTTCTGAGAAATGGCTCCTCTTGTGTTTATAGGGTGTGTTTGCTATTGCAGCCCAGCCCCATTCCCTTCAATTAGGGCTCATGCACACTACCGTTGCCTATTTTGCGGTCTGCAAAACATGGATACCGGCCATGTGCATTGCGATTTTGCGAAAAGCAATGTCCGGCCCATAATAGAACTGTCCTATCCTTGCCCATAATAATAACAATAGGATATGTTCTATTTTTCTGCGTAACAGCCATGTAGACATAAGGAAATAGAATGCACACGGAGTAAATTATGTTTTTATGCAGACCCATTGAAGTTCTCACACAAAGTTAGCTTGTAACGTTAGTACGTCTAGAAAATTGCAACACTTAACTACCTGAGTAGACGTATAAAAATAAAAATAAAAAATGATACTTTATTTCACATCCAGGGGTTAAAAATACATGAAAATCCCTTCAGGTATTCAGAGTGTATGATGTGTGGAGAGGGAGTCTAGCACATACTCCATCCACGCCCAATCACTCTGACCAAATCAACCAGGTGAACACTGTCGATGATGGTTAATAATCAGCAAGTCATGTATGGTTGGGTGGTCTCTATGTAAATAAGGTCAGTGAATGTGCTGCTCATACAGAGTTAAGCGACCCCCTTCAGAAACTAGTACCCCATCCAATAACATGCCTGACATCCCATTCACCCAGTAGCCGCTTATTACACCTAAAGCCGGTGCGAGACGTGCATAGCAAACAGCAACTGCCGCCTCTTGTTTGCATGTGCCGAAATACAGTGATTTATGCTCAACGCGTTTCCACAGGGCTAACACTCTGCCCTGTATCCTCAGGAGCTGCCCACTCATTCATTCATACATTCCAGTATAGTTAACAGCACTATTAGATAGAGGATGTCCCGAGCACCTTTTGTGTGCAAGGGCACCGGCACTATGACGGCCGTACGCGGGCATATAAGCTTAACACCCCGCCCATAGGTGATAACGATCAGATGGGCTGTGTGGAGACAAGACAGGTGGGACCCTCCCCCCGCTGCTCCGGCACCTCCCATACACTGTTCACCCAGTCACACCTACGGAGACCACTAAACCGCAGTCCTGCAATTAATCGGGGAAGAATATTCACGGCCGCGATCGTACCACGAAGAACACAGACACATTAACTTAAACATCGTATCATCGGTGCATAGGGAATCTAATGCTGAATGCATCATGATGAGAGAAACATAATTAGGATAGCTGACATGCATTTCACCTCCACAGAGAAGAGACTCTATAAAAAGTTCATGGATCCGCATACGGTACGGAAACGGGAAAAAAAACAGGTTCGTGTTCATGAGCCCTAAGGCTGAGATGCAATATCAAACACAGCCCATGCATAGACTGTGAGGTTTCTCAAACGTTTAGGTAAGGAGGGAACAAATGCCTTTACTAATTTGTTACTCTGTAATGTCTGATCATGGATACAAGAACAGCTGAGCAACATTTGTAACATGACAGCCATGCATTCCAGGCCTTGAACGGACATAGCATAGTTCAACAACAGAAGCAGTGAATTTGCAGAAGGAACAGCGAAAACACTAGACAGAGGTTCCAGAGTAGGATAGTCACCGACCTTCAGACAGAGGTTCCAGAGTAGGATAGTCACCGACCTTCAGACAGAGGTTGCAGCGTAAGGCCTCTTGCACACGGTCGTTGAGCCGCCGTGGCCGTATTTCGGCCCACACATGGCGGGTCCGCAATACATGGGCGAACAGCCGTGTGCATTCCGCATCACGAATGCATACCTATTGACTTGAATGGGTCCGCAAATCCGGAGATGCGGAATCGAACGGAAGCACGGAACGGAACCGCACTAAAGCACTACAAAGTGCTTCCGTGGGGTTCCGTTCCGTGCTTCAGTTCTCCCAAAAAATAGAACTTGTTCTATCTTTTGGCGGAACGGACGGATCGCGGACCCCATTCAAGTGAATGCATCCACGATCCGCATGTGGCTGCCCCACAGTCAGTGCCCGTGCATTGCGGACCTCAATTTGCAGTCTGCAGCACTAGCCCGGTCAGCACACTGTTGTGTGCAAGAGGCCTAAGATAGTTACTGACCTTAGTGCTGACCTACCTCAGCCAGTGATTTGCTGAGCGGCCCTTTCCGAGCATTGCCAGGACAGGAAGCACAGAACACCAAGGACCAGTGTAGCATTGGAAAAGTCACAAGTTATTTTCACCCAATTACAGTTTTGTTGTGCTCTTATGTTTCAGGAGGATGTGCTGCATCCTGAGACGATTGAGACTAGTTGCATTTACGTCCCTTTCAAGCTAAAGTACATCTTTTCTCTAAATTCTCAGCTATGGCTACTTCAAATTGTTTTTGCAACAAAGAATCCATTAGTATGTCTTTATAAAAGACGCACACGTGGGTCAATAATCATATCTCATTTCTCTCCTAGCATTGATACTGATACGTATGAGGAATTACTATTGAATTGTCACTGTACTTTCAGACAACTTTGCATGAATCAATAGAACTTTGCATTTAATCTTATCAGAGAAAAATGTCCTGTTCTCAAATTATCAGCTGCCTGCCCTTTTCTAAACTAACTTTTATTCTGATATTTCTGAGAAATTCCTCCTGTCAGACCAAGAGAGGCTGCTGACTCACTGAATGATCCATGGAAGTCTACAATGCATTCAAAAGGTCTTCAGACTCTCACTTTGTAGCATGTTTTGTTGTGTTGCGGCCTTGGGATGAAATAAGATAAAACCCACTGATTATGAGAATGGGGGCCCTGTACCTCCTGCAGCGCCCAGAAGTGAATGGAACGGCTGATTGGACATGTATACAGCCGCTCCATTAATGTCTAGGGGAGTTCTGGAGACAGCCAAGTACAGTGCTTGGCTATCTTTAGAATTCCCATAGAAATGAATGGAGTGGCCTCACGCATGCCCGACCAGCCGCTCTGTTCATTTCAGGGGGCCGAAAGTGGTACAGGGCCTCCATTCTTGTGATGACTAAGTAATCAGCAGAGATGGGTCTTGGTAAGAGAAGTGACCAATGGTAAATCCAATGGTCACTCTGTCTGGCTGAGCTCCAGACATCCTGTGTGAAGATGGGAGAAAGTTCCAGAAGGTCAGCCATCACTGCAGCATTTCACCATTCTTGGCTTTATGGCAGAGTGGACAGGTAAAATACATATGAAAGCCTGCCTGGAATTTGCAAAAAAATCACCTATAGGACTCTCAGACTGTGAGAAACAAGATTCTCTGGTCTGATGAAACTAAGACCAATTCTAAGCATTATGTCTGGAGGAAACCAAGCACTACTCCTCACCTGCCCAATACCATCCCTACCGTGAAGCATGGTTATAGCAGCATCATTTTTTTCCAGCTGGAACAGGGTCAGGGTTGAGGTAAATCTGAATGGAGCAAAGTACAGAGATACCCTTAATGAAATCTGATCCAGAGTGCTCTGGACCTCAGATTAGGCCATAGGTTCACCCTCCAACAACACAATGGCCCTAAGAACACAGCCAAGACAACAGTGGAATAGCTTAGAGACAACTCTGTGAATGTCCTTGAGTGGCCCAGCCAGAGCCTTGACTTGTATGATTTGTGTATATGCTGTATATGATACATTATATTTTACAAAAAGTAAGGATTTATCCAAATGGCCATCTTAAAAATTCTCTATGAATTCATCAGAAAAAAACTCATTTGTGCCTCAATATAAAATCTAGAGGCAATCGGAAGTAGGTATGAGCTTATAGATTTCTAATAAAAAAATCAAGCCAAGTTCCATCACATTCCAATATTGCAGAAGTATGTTTCCCTAGCAGTATTACTTCTAGGAGAGAATACAGATCTTTGCAGAAAAACCATGCTCCAGCACATGGAGTGGTTATGAAACCATAATGTAGTTCTACTGTAAGGCTCTGTGACCTTGGCTTTATGTGCATACGACTTATTTAAGACTTATTTAACTAAAACATAAAAAATAAATCGATATTGAAAAATATCATAAGCAATCATTTGTAAAAATCCTGCAAGGACACAAAATAAATGAAGTTTTTCACTGAAACATTTTAATTCAGGTCAGTAAAATTAAAGGGAAATCGTGTGATGGCCCTATTCACTAGTGTTATCTGTTAAATCTATTCAAACCTCAGCCAAGCCTCAGTATAGTATATTTGCATTACATCACTTTATAACGAGACAGTTCTGTTCCATTCAGCAACATATGGTACCTGAAATGCATTTTACGCTCCGTCATATACCGTAAGTAGACGACTTTGCACCTATAGCACCTAAAATAATTATCGCCACTCATATAAGCAGATCAAAAACGTCATTTGTTCACATTGTCCAATTCCATTGATTCACCTTGACTCTTCTGCCAGAACATATGGGGGACTTTGCGAAAATTATTGGAATCAGAGCCAACACCTTCAAAGAGCCTGGCCATGAATTCTGCTCCAGCAGTTTTTATAAAGTTGCCACCAGCAAATACATATAAAATAGGATTAACACTGCTACTAAAAAATGCAAAAGCTGTAGCATTAGCCCTTGCGCTTTTAGCTGCTTTTTTAAGTTTTTCTGATGAAAATAGTTCTCCTGACACTTGCATTATATTCACAACTTGGTATGGCAGCCAGAAGAGGGCAAATGTAACTACAATCATGATGACCAAACGACTTGTCCTATGTTTGGTCTGAAACTTTGCAGTACGTAACCTAAGTCCAATGTAGACGTAGCAGGATATTATGATTGTGAATGGAAATACAAAACCTGTTATCAGCTCAAAAAGATATTGAAAGATCGCATGTCCTGTAGAACTATGAAAAGGTATGCACACCATCTTATGTTTAAAGGGAATTACTTCCCGGTAGAATGGCATGGGAATGGCTAAGAGAGATGCTATCAACCATATTACAAAAACCATATTGCTAACAGCTGGGTTAGTTCTTATGGTTAAAGAAGTTACTGGTTTTGAGACAGCAAGAAATCGGTCTATACTCATTGAGGTGATGAGGAGAATGCTGGCATACATACTCAAACAGCTGATGTAATGGCACAACTTGCAGATAATATTACCAAATGCCCAGGTACCCGTAGCTAGAAAATGGATAAACACTGGTGCTGTGAGGATGACAATGATGTCTGCAACAGCTAAATGTAAAATGAGAATGCAGGCAACAGTCCGCTTCTTGATACAGGTCAACACAGTCCAGATGACAAAGGCATTTCCTGGAAATCCAATGGAAAAGGCAATAGAGAGGATTGCAATGCCGACACTGGATCCAGTGGTGTGGTTCTTCGTGAAGTTTGTAGGGGTCATATTGGCAGTCACTATCAGTCCATCGATAAAATTCTGTTAATAAAGGTAAATGTAATTTACTATATTATCTTAAACTATATTTAATGTTTCACCGGTCTATATAGATCAAACATCATAAAGGATAAAAGGTATGAAAATTAGCTTTTAGCAAGCTCTGCCTTTAATACCATCAGGTATAAGTCAGCTATCCTATAAGGCTACTTTCACACTCGCATTTTGGGCAGATCCATCATGGATCTGCAAAAACGGATCCGTTACAAGAATTCAACCGCATGCATCTGTTATGAACGGATCCGTTTGTGTTATCTGTAACATAGCCAAGACGGATCCGTCATGAACTCCGTTGAAAGTCAATGAAGGACGGATCCGTTTTCTATTGAGCCAGATTGTGTCAGAGAAAACAGATCCGTTTGGCTCAGTTTTGTGAAGCGGACAGCAAAACGCTGTAGGCAGCGTTTTGGTGTCCGCCTCCAGAGCAGAATGGAAACTGATCGGAGGCAAACTGATCCGTTTTGGACTGCTTGTGAGAGCCCATGACGGATCTCACAAACGGAAAGCCAAAACACTAGTGTAAAGTAGCCTAAGTCAATGTTTGACCCTTTAAACAGGCCTTGAAGCATTACCTAGGTAATAATTAAGCCAGCATCTCATCTGCAGACAGCTGTTTTAGGGTGATTGTCCCTCATTATTGCAGAGCAGAGAGTGCTGGTTTAACTGGGTGAGAGGCCTAAGTCAGGGTTCAAGGGATACTATATCTTCTTATGGAGAACGTCTAATCGGCGTGATGAGTCTTAGGCAGCACTCTCTGGTCTAGACTGATGAGGAACAATTACCCTGAAACAGCTATTGCAGATGAGATGCTAGCCTAATTATTATCCAAGTCATGTCTCAAGGCGTGTTTAAAAGATAGAACATTGACTTATAAGATATCTACCTTACATCTGATAGCATTCGAGGAAGAACTTGCTGATAGCTCATTTGCATACCATCTTCCCAGAATTCCAGAGGTGCAATGCCTGGCCTATAAAACTCCTTAGGTTGATAGGCACTCTCCATAAGGAGAAATAATACGAGGTATATCACAAATACTAAAAATAGCTTCACTGGCCTGTTCAAAGAATTCTTTTCTTGACTCTATACAATGTTACTTCAAGATGGTCGCTGTTGTTCATTTTTTAATTATATATTTGTAATGTCCCACTAGGACACTACTAGTGGATAGATGTTTAAAGATTTATATTGTTTGATATGTCTTGATATATGCTCTATTGTTTGCACTGTACTTGACCTGTCTTCATTTGGTTTCTATGAAATGCTGTAATGTGTCTTTAAGGCCCCTTTCACACGGGCGAGTTTTCCGCGCGGGTGCAATGCGTGAGGAGGACGCATTGCACCCGCACTGAATCCGGACCCATTCATTTCTATGGGGCTGTGCACATGAGCGGTGATTTTCACGCATCACTTCTGCGTTGCGTTAAAATCGCAGCATGCTCCATATTGTGAGTTTTTCACGCAACGCAGGCCCCATAGAAGTGAATGGGGCTGCGGGAAAATCGCAAGCATCCGCAAGCAAGTGCGGATGCAGTGCGATTTTCCCGCATGGTTGCTTAGCAACGGGACCAGATCTTTATTATTTTCCCTTATAACATGGTTATAAGGGGAAATAATAGCATTCTTAATAAAGAATGCATGGTAAAATGAAGTGGAAGGGGTTAAAAATAATAAAAGTTAACTTACCTTAGCCACTTGATCGCGTAGTCGCGATCTCTCCTCTCTTTCCTGCATCAGCTAACAACTAAAGGACCTGTGATGACGTCACATCACATGGTCCAATCACATGGTCCATCTTACCATGGTGATGGACCATGTGATTGGACCATGTGATGTGACGTCATCACAGGTCCTTAGTTGTTAGCTGATGCTGGGAAAGAGAGGACAGATCGCAACTACGCGATCAAGTGGCTAAGGTAGTTAACTTTATTATTTTAACCCCTCCACTTCATTTTACTATGCATTCTTTATTAAGAATGCTATTATTTCCCCTTATAACCATGTTATAAGGGAAAATAATTAATTCTCCAGAATACCCGAAACCGGACTTCAGTGATGAAGTCCGGCTTCGGGTCTGGGTACCAAACATGGCGATTTTTCTTACGCGCGCAAAATGCATTACAAACGTTTGCACCCGCGCGGGAAAATCGCGCATATTCCCGCAACGCACCCGCCTCTTATCCAGGCGTCAAACATGACGCCCGTGTGAAAGAGGCCTAAGGCTTCATTCACACGTTCGCAAAATGGGTCCGCATCTATTCCGCAATTTTGCGAAACGGGTGTTGACCCATTCATTTTCAATGGGGACGGAAAAGATGCAGACAGCACACTATGTGCTGTCCGCATCCGCATTTCCAGATCCGCACTTCCGTTTCCGCAAAAAAATTGCGGACAAGATTAGGCATTTTCTATTATAGTGCTGGCGATGTGCGGTCCGCAAATTGCGGAAAGCACATTGCCGGTGTCCGTGTTTTACAAATCGGCAAAAAACTTACGGACGTGTGAATGGACCCTAAGAATGTTTTGGACGTGTACTGATGTGGCTGGAACACATGTCTATCTACTTTTATGTGGGACTTTCCGATAGGAGGGCATTGTTTGTTTTTTGCTTTTGTGCTTTCAGCTATGACAACGTGCACCTGCGTACTGGGATGTGCTGACTAACCCCCATTTTTTTTTTGCAGTCTGCACTGAAGGTGTAGCTGACTCCATTCGTTGTGCACTTCTAACTAACCTTTGTCCCATAGGCTGATTTTAATTAGTGGAAGTATAAAGCTGTAGCCCTCTCTCACTGTATTTATTGGAGGTCATTTAGCACCGGGAGAGGTAAAATACAGAGTGGGCTCAGCATGCATGTGGAACCTGCATTCCCTGAATTGAATGGAGGTCAGTACGGCACCAGCGGACATAGCATTTAGTGTAGGTTTCTTGCTGTTTGCGAACATGCACAAATAATTTTGTAAAAAATGTATTTGTCAAGAATCTCACATTTATAATGTAGCATTAACATTAGTATATTTTCTACAGTGAGTATGGCACGATTGTATCTAATTGATTATTTGTGTTTGCAAAGTGCTGTTACATTGTTTTTGCATAACTAAGCTACCATTGAGCTCCTGCTTCCATAGTTCCCAACTGTCCCTAATTTGGCAGGACTGACCCTGATTTTCAGAGACATTCCTAGCATATTTGAGCTGTCCTGGGCCCAAAATGGATGGGGCTAACTCAAACTTCACCTCAAGGGATGTTCCTGGGCAGAATCGGGGCATTCCAAGGCCCAGGACTAGGTCTTAGGCTTCTGAGTGTTTCATCTGACTAGTATGTTCAGTCAGAGAGTGCAGTGGATAGACTGTGAGGAGAATACTTCAGGCCTCATAGTTTGGACTAAGCCTTACCCTCCTAGACTGGCTTAGAATGTTTTGCATCTGTCATTGCTGCTTGTAATTTGAATATCTGCACCTCGCTGTAGGAACCCCGACAATTTGAGACACTTGTGCACCTTGCAGTTGGAACTGCATAGCAGATAAATTGCTAGTTGAGGAACTGTATTAAGAGAAATAGATTGCTGCATCCAAGAGAACAGTGAGAGCATTCTTAACTGCCTTGTAAGACAATGTTTTCCTCCTTCCTGTGTAGACATGTTCTGCAACCTGCTGCCAAGTTAAAAAACAAACAGTGAATACTTGCTCGCTTCATCTCAGTCTCCTGCCTATCAATTCACACTCTAACACCAAGGGCACCCCACTTTTTACCAGACAGGGTGTGCCTGTCACGGCTGTGTCACGGTCTGGATGTTGTTGTGCACCGTGACACATTAGCCGTGCATACTGGTTGCCAGGGGCAATGCGTTATGGTGCAGCATGTTTGTGCTTTCCTCCTTCCTCCTGGTTCCTTCTCTCTCTGGTGCTGGAGGGGTTAACTAACTGGCTTGGTGTGTTCTGGGTGTGGCCTCATGGCTCTACTTAATCTGGTGCTGTGATCCTGAGGTGAGTAGTTCTCCAGCCTTGATTTGTGCTGGAGCTATGCTCCTGCCCTGGATATTTCATCCTTCCAGTGTGAGAGGCACCTAGTTAGACATACTGTCACAGTAAGGAGTAGGGGAAAACTCCCCACCGTATAGCGTGGGTAAACGGGGAAGCAGCAAGGCCTGCTCCCTTTTCCTGGTGTCTAGGCCTTGCTGTTTTCCCCGTTTACCCACGATATACGGTGGGGAGTTTTCCCTACTCCTTACTGTGACAGTATGTCTAACTAGGTGCCTCTCACACTGAAAGGATGAAATATCCAGGGCAGGAGCATAGCTCCAGCACAAACCAAGGCTGGAGAACTACTATTTACCTCAGGCTCACAGCACCAGATTAAGTAGAGCCATGAGGCCACACCCAGAACACACCTAGCCAGTTAGTTAACCCCTCCAGCACCAGACAGAGGAACCAGGAGGAAGGAGGAAAGCACAAAGTGCTGCACCACAACGCGTTGCCCCTGGCAACCAGCATGCACAGCTAATGTGTCACAGTGCACAACAACAAGACCGTGACACAGCCTGAGAAGAGAAGAGAAGCAGGCAAGAAGCAGGCCACAGTCTTCAGAGGAACAAGCAGAGTTACTTCACACCACAAGCTGCAGAGGGACAAGCAGAGTTACTTCGGCGACTGTGCTTGCCGGGTAAAAGGGGAGGGACACAGACAGGAGTGGAGACAGATGACATGAATTTTGAAGCATGTACCCTATTTGAACAACACCTTGACTAAATGAGGAGCTGATTGGCACAGATCCAGAAGCTGAAACCCCTAGAGCAAGCTATATTGCTAGGAGGAAATAGGAAGAGGTAATAACAGCCTGGGTGGTTTGGTCCTAGAGACTTTATTCTGACAACAGATGGTGCAGACATGTGGTCAAGCACATCTTTTAGAAGTGCAGGCCAACAGTAGTAGTGTGGTAACAGTGCAAAAGTCTTGTGAATTCCTGGATGACCAGCCAGTTTGGAGTTATGCCCCCAAGCTAGTATACGTCTCCTCTTGGCAGGTAGGGTGGCCAGACGTACGTTTTTTGGCCGGACAGTCCGGGTTTCAGGCTCCCTATCCTCCGTCCAGCACAGTGCCTGGACAGACACAGGGATTTCCACCCTTTCAGTAGCTCACGGTCATGCGCTGTCTTAAAGTGAGCTGCAGCAACTGACTGAGGCTTCTCTCACCCATGTCAGTCACTAGAGCCACAGACATGGCTCCCTGTGGCTGACTGAGGGGGAAAGAAGCGCATCGGGCTGACCCCGCTCACCTTCTGGGCTGAAAAATCTTCTGTCTCCTCCCCTGTGTCTTTGACCAGGACAGGAGCCACAGTGATCAAGCGAATGGGATCGACAATGTACTGAGGTTCCTTTTGTTGGTCGGAGGGATCAAATGACTGAGACAGAGAATCCGCCTTGATGTTCTTCCCAGCTGGTGAGAATATTCACAACCTCTAAAGAAAGCTATTCTCTAAACGTTATCACCCTATTATGCGCACCCGCTTTCTCTCTTTTTCACCTCTCCACCACCACATTGGTGGTGAATCATAGAGACGTCCATCACATAACCTTGAACACCGCAAGAGCATTACATAATTCAAAGGACATGACACGATACTGGTAATGTCCATCACGGGTGTTGAAAGCGGTTTTCCACTTGTCGCTCTCAAATGCGTATCAACTTGTATACCCCATACAGGTCCAATTTGGTAAAGACCTTAGCTGCCTGGATCCTGTTAAAGAGTTTAGAAATCAATGGTAGAGGGTAACAGTTGTTGACCGGGACATTATTCAACCCTTGATAATTGATACAGGGCCTTAAGGAATGATCATTTTTCTGAACAAAGAAGAACCCACTACCGGCTGGCGATGTAGATTTCCAGATAAACCCCCTCTCAAGGTTCTCCTTGATATAGTGTGACATAGCTTGGGTCTCAGGAAGCAACAGCGGGTAGACTCGACCACGAGGGGGAGTGACACTGGGCAGAAGATCTATTAGACAGTCATAGGGTAGGTGAGGAGGAAGAGTCTCAGGCTCCTTCTTACTGAAGGCATCTGCAAAGCTGGCATACTGAGGAGGGAAGCCCAGAAAGATCTTCAGGTACTGTACTGAGGGTGAGGAAACAGGTCAGACCACTACTAAACAGGTGGACTGAAAGGAGGATCCCCAACGTAGTATCTGACCAGAGTGACAGTCCAGGACTGGAGTGTGCTGATGCAGCCAGGACAGACCAAGGATAACAGGATTCACAGAAGCTGGCAGCACGTAGAAGGTGATCATCTCTGAATGTAGAACCCCTATTTGCAACTTAAAGGGGTTGTCTCACTTCAGCAAATAGCATTTATTATGTAGAGGAAGTTAACACAAGCCATTTACTAATGTATTGTGATTGTCCATATTGATTTGCTTCCTCTGCTCGCTGGATTCTTTTTTCAGTGACATCATATACTGCTCATTTCCATAGTTACAACCACCCTGAAATCCAGCAGCAGTGGCCATTCCTGCACACTATAGGAAAAAGCACTAGCCTCTGTGCACTCCCACGGTCTAAGCCACCAGAGAGGCCGACGCTTTTTCCTATAGTGTGCAAGCACGACCACCACTGCTAGATTGCAGCGGAGACACAATAAAGGTGACCTTGGACCACTCAGTAGAAAACTTTTGCCCATGCTACTTGAAGTAGATCAAACACTGAATCAGGAAGCCATGACAAGTTTTTCGGATTTCTACTATAGCATAGTGGAACAGGAAGTTGCATGCTAGTGACACTTAAATTCAGGCTCACAGGTACGGAAACTGCAGGGGTAGCAGCGACTGGCGACCCTGCAGTAGCTGGAGGGGAGATGGCATCCAGTTGAGCAGTAATATTATGCATGAACTGCATCAGGACGTCCTGGTGTTCACTCTGACGTCTTATCTTACAGGGTTGGGGTGACCAGCGGGGTCCATGGCATGAGCGTACGGTCAAGAACCAGCAGGTGTGAACCCACAGAGCCACATAACCAACGTGCTCTACAGGCATTTCCGAGGGGAACACAGGGGCGCTACCTGTTGAGGTGGATTGGCACATGAAGCAGCTGGTTGAGGAGGACCAAGGAGTACCAGAGGTATAGTCATGGTCAACGGCCGAGACGTAACCAGGAGCGACAGTGCAGGACCGAAGGATGAGACAGAGATGAAGTCGAACACACAATGGGTCAAAGCAGGGGGCTCAGATGCAGCTCAGGTAATCCAGGACAGCTACAGGAGAGGCGAGACAGGGCAGAAAAGGATCAAACAGGAAGTGAAATCCAGAATGCTATCACTGGGTCAGGAATGCAGGAACCAGGGGAGCACCACAAATGAGGTTCTTTTCAGGTGATTGCCTAACCCAGCACCAGGTAGGGGCAAGAGGCGGGCAGAAGAAGGGTCATTATCTATTTCTGCAGTATAGTATTGGGAAGCACAGTGGGCACAGTATATGGCACTGTATTACCCTATATGTTTTATAGCGCTGTATGTAATGTTTTACAAGTATGTCTTTAACAGTAGGGCTGGGGGGAAGGGGTTAGGTTAAGAAACTGGCATTGGGGGGTTGGGGGCGCCATTTCAGTTTTTGCCTCAGGCAGCGCAAAGGCTAGGTGCACTCCTGGCAGGAACACAAGCAAAAACTACAGCAATCTTTGCAGGACAAAAAGACCTTTGATGTTCAGGCACCTGGGAAGAGCTGGACCACTTATATAGATGCAGGATGGGTGGGATTGGTCACACAGGTCACATGTGCGAAACCTGTAAATTATAGGAAGTTAGGTGTGCCAGCCCTTAACCACGTGCTAGAGGGACCAGGCGATAGGGCGTTCTGTGTTCAGGGCTGGAAGGAAACAATGGAGCAGATTCCAGGAAGGACGACACCTGCAAGGACAGTGCCCAGGATCGCCGCAGTGAATGGGAAGATACTGGCAGCAGATCGCCGCAGCTACCTGACCCATAATGCAGCCAGAAGAGGACAGTGACGGATGCGGCCAGAGAGGACAGTGCTCGCCCGAACATGGAGCCTGGGACTGCGACGGTCAATAGGGGAACATCGGGGGTCAACAACCACTGATACGAAGATGTTATCTGTTCGTATTATAGTAAACTAGAGCTATCATTATGACAGCTCAAGATAAAGATGTTCACAGATGTGCATGTTAAGTCACTCATCCTCTTCTGTTTCTGGTTGCAGTGAATAGTCTGACTGTGAAAATCAAGCAAGACTGTTTTCTGTGCTAAAAGTCCAAAAAAGGAGGAAGTTGGAGGGCTTCAGTGTCTGACACAGCGTAGTAAAGGAAAGAAGTTTTCCGGCAGTTCTCTTCTGTACTGCGCCTGCATTGGATACTGAAGCGCACAGCACAGATGCGATACATTACGAAAAGTCAGGGCCAGCTGTGATGACATTTCTACTGCCTGGCCCTGTCAATCAAAGTGCAGAGGGTGTGGCAGTTGCAGAAAGAGCAGAGCCTCTAGAGGTAATGGCAACACCCTCATTTATCCTAGAGACTCATTTGAGGATGAGACCAACAGGGACGGCTTCTGCTAACCAGAGCATAGAGTGACCTCACAATAATGCATGCAGAAAACCATGCACCTGCTTTTTTGTAAACTAAATAAATACAATCCCCCCTCCCAATATACATAATGGCTGTCAATTTGTGATAAAAAAACTCATTTTGATATTAGTTTTCCTTTTTTATGGTACCTATCCATTGTATTCAAAGAAAATATTACAGACCCATGCTACATATACATTGTAACATGTACATCAAAACAAACAACCGATGACAAAAATCATATCATTTTCTGAGAAGTTTTCCTGTGTGTGGTCAGTGTTACTATAGGTGTCAAATCAATAAGTTTGTAATGCAGGTACAGTGTTAAGCAAAAAAACAAATTCAAGTATTGTTACTTACTGCCTCTGACATGGTGTAGCCTTCTGTCAGGTACTTATTACCTATGGAGTAAAAGTAAGAAAAATCAGATAGAAATCCGAAATGAAGGTGCATTTGTCCTGTATAGCAATGTCTGTGTATAGTAATTATTCCCACAAAGTCTGCAAAAACTTGTAGTATTAAAGAGGTTTTCTTTGATATTGATAATATACTGTAAATAATTATCTTTTTCAAAGATATACGTAATAAAGGGGGTAATTTACTAACAGATATACACCCCTTTTTGGCGTACATATGTTGCAGATTGTGGCGCAAAGGTTATTTGCACTGCAATCTGCGACTTTTCCTTATTCATGGCAGGTTTAAAAAGGGGTCTCGCTGTCTCATTTATCATTTTCTATCACTGTTTTAGGCAAGGGAGCTGGCGTAGGTTTAGACAGGCGGCCGGTGCCTCTACATAAATTTAGCGCATCTACTGCCAGCTGTATCACTGTATGCCATCAGTCTGAGGCATCCGTATAACATATACATTTTTTATATACGTTAAACAGATGGGAAAAATGTGACGTGAACCCAGCCTAACTGACCCTAAAAGTACAGCGCAACCAGTTGCGTACATAGAGAAGTAAGGGCCCCATAGCAAAGATCAAACCAAGCCCCCCACACAGGACAGAAGGGTTTCCACCTAAACCTCTTTAAATGAACCTTGGGCCATTTTTACCACTGCCTCATTTGCTAAAAGTTGTTCCTTTAGAGCAGGCATGTCCAAACTGCGGCCCTCCAGCTGTTGCAAAACTACAACTCCCAGCATGCCCTAATAGCTGTAGGCTATCCAGGCATGCTGGGAGTTGTAGTTTTGCAACAGCTGGAGGGCCACAGTTTGGACATGCCTGCTTTAGAGTATAGAGTCCTGACCAAGTTTTCACCCCCAGTAGAAGAGGAGATCATCGCAACTGGGCCCCCTCTTGCCATGGGCCCCATAGCAGTCGCATGGTCTGCCGCTTTGGTAGTTACGCCCCTGAGTGCAACCCTTCTGACATGTTTTGCTGTCTTGTGGCTTCGTTAGGGGATGACGTCAATCTAGGACTGCTAGTCCCAATCTGTGACAATAGGTGACACAGGCTGTATCCCCTCATTTCATATATTTATATATTTATGGAATACTACAGGTTTGAAACCTATTACATGTGGGGTTTTTTTTTTCTCTTTTTTGGCACACAGACCTTTAGGTATGTTTTAGGATCCACAAGAGAAGGTCCCTAGTGGGATTTATTTTGGTCTAACTGACCTTTGTATTTTTGACTTAGGCCTCCTTCATACGTTAGTAAATTGTGGATGTGTGCTGCCTGTGGTCTCCATGGACCGCTCATGTGTCAATTAACTTTACTGTGTATTAACTCATCAGTGATTTTCCACAGACCTTTGGTCAGTGGCAGGGGCGTACATAGAAATCACTGGGCCCCATAGCAAGAATCTGAATTGGGCCCCCTAACCCCGCCCAGTACCCACCTCTGGCCCATCCCACCTCATGTCCTGGCTCCTCCCCTGCCACACCCCCATTTGCCCATAAAGAAATGTTTACATACGTCTGTACGTATTTGTACTAACTCACAGAATGAAGGGCACAGGACAATTTTGAGGCAAAGGAAATGCAGTAGGAACCAAACCCTGTGGTATCTGAATCCATGGGACTCCTGGGGATATTCCATAAAGGTTTTATTTACAGTTCTATGTAACGCTACAAATAACACAGTGATAGCTCTCTGATTAACGAAAATGTAGTAGTGTTACCTGCAGTCCTATGTAAAACCACAGATAACACTAGTGCTGATAATGTGGTAGTGTTACTTGCAGTCCTATGTAAAACTACAGATAACACTAGTGTAGATCATGTGGTAGTGTCACCTGCAGTCCTATGTAAAACCACAGATAACACTAGTGCTGATAATGTGGTAGTGTTACCTGCAGTCCTATGTAAAACCACAGATAACACTAGTGTAGATCATGTGGCAGTGTTACCTGCAGTCCTATGTAAAACCACAGATAACACTAGTGCTGATAATGTGGTAGTGTTACCTGTGTCCTCAGTGTGCCTCCCTGTGTCTCTCCCACGGACTCCATGCTGGCGGCGTTGTCTCCTCTTCCATCTTCTTCTTGCCCCGCACAGAACGTCCTGATGCAGCTGCGTCAAGACATAGAAACACTGTGGGTATGGTGATGGTGACACACACACAGAGGGACAGAAGCACACACAGGGACAGACGCACTCACACAGGGACAGACACACTCAGAGGGACAGATGCACTCAGAGGGACAGACGCACTCAGAGGGACAGACGCACTCAGAGGGACAGATGCACTCACAGGGACAGACGCAATCAGAGGGACAGACGCAATCAGAGGGACAGACGCACTCACACAGGGACAGACACACTCAGAGGGACAGACGCACTCACACAGGGACAGACACACTCAGAGGGACAGACGCACTCAGAGGGACAGACACACTCACAGGGGCAGACGCAATCAGAGGGACAGACGCACTCAGAGGGACAGACGCACTCACACAGGGACAGACGCACAGACACAGGGACAGATGCACACACACACAGGGACAGACGCAACACACACAGGGAAAGACGTACAGACAGGGACAGACACACACACAGGGACAGACACACACACAGGGACAGACATACACACAGGGACAGACACACACACATATATATATATATATATATATATACTGTATATAGACAGAGAGAGAAAGAAAGAGAGTGAGACAAATACATTCATAGACAATAAGTACCTATACACGTAAAGACACACATTTTATATATACACACACACAGGGTGATATATATACATAAGTATATATATATATATATATAGACATAAATGCATATATAGATATATATCTACATATATACACATACATTTATACATATACATACATAAACACACACGTGCACAGATAACTATAGACCCATATACACACTTACATATAGACACAAACACATATATATACTTGTGATGCTCATATTGAGGACAGTGTGTACCCCAAGCAGACCCCCCCCCCCCCCCCCTCATGACCTCTGCTTGCTTGTGGAGAGGGGGGGTGCTGCCCAGAGCACACACTGTCCTCTATATAAGCAGAAATCAGCAATATGGAGGAGGGGGGATCCTGGGCACACTGTTCTCTCAATGATATGCATCAGCAGCAACATGAACTCTGCTTGCTGCTGCTGGCACTTACATGGAGAACAGTGTGCCTCCCCCCCACTCAAATAAAGTCTGGTCCTTGCTGCTGTCCCCTCCTCCCTCACCACCAGGTCATAAACTTGCTCACTGTGTCTGTGGGGGCTGGAGTCCGACGGCTGAGTGAGCCAGGCAGTGAGCATGTCCCGCCCTCAGTTCTTTCTGCTGCTGCGATACACTGGCCAATCAGCAGCAGGAGCCTAGCACTGCTAAAGGCTGATTGGCCAGTGGCAGTGCAGCACCCAGCAGGCAGAGGAGAGTGAGTGACATGCTCTCCTGGCTGAAGACATGGCACCCGGTCCTGCACTGTTTCTAGTGCTGCAGCGTACACAACAAAGTGTATGTAAAGGAAGAGGGGAGGGGGGCCTGAGCACAGAAGAAGCAGGGCCCGCCCACACCTCAGATAGGGACTTGGGATGGAAGAAGACGCGCCATATAGCAGACATTGTAGGGGGCGGGGCTTACGTCCTCTCCGGGCCCCCCCTGCCAGGGGCCCCATAGCAGTTGCGTGGTCTGCCGCTATTGGCCGTACGCCACTGGTCAGTGGTCACATCATGGAAGCATGCTCTATTTTTGTCCATAATTGAGGATTCCTCGTGCACTTTATAGTCAATAGGTCTGTGAAAACCACGGGCACAACATGGATGCCATTCTTGTTTAGCCCTTATGTTTCATGGATCATTGCTAGGATATACTCTTTTCAGACTATCAGTGTATGTGAAATTTGCATGACACATGGAGAGCAAAAAAAAAAACTGAAGCATGGACCACAGACATCTTCATGGATGTACCACTGACCATCTTGTCACCACGGACACAGAGGTGTGAAAGAGGCCTTTAAAAGATATAGTTCAGTCCTCAATCTCCAATCTCTCTGCAATATTTCAAACTGTCAGCTTAGGGGGGCATGTCCTTGCTCAAGGGTGTGTCCTTTCTACTGCAGCTTATGGCGTTTGAAGGATGGAACTGAGCATGTGCTTCTGTCTCAGTGAGCAGGACAAATAAAATAGAAAAAGAGCAAACGATAGGTGGCACTATACAGATGAAATTACAAAAGTATTCAGATCCAGGTACTGGTTTGAAAACCTCTTTAATTCATTTTCAGACCCCTTGATATTCATATTACAATCTCCATCTAGTTTCAGACATTCATTGACCAGATCCCTGCGAGTAATAGATGCTGATCTGTGCTTCCAGGATGCTGCTGTCTTCTGCTGCAAACTGTCTTGTGTATGCTGTTCTCCTTATAAACAGCTTGTGAGCCATTCTCATTAGATCCTCTCCCCCTTCTCGTCACAAATCTTCTCGTATAACCTACTGCTATTATGTCTATTACAGAGAGAAGGGAGGGGGAGAGCAGAGACATCTGTCAGAACCAGGAACCATGCTTCGACAGATTGAGAAGAGTAGAGAATGTCCTACCATTTTGCTTCTCTATTTGCAGAAGCAAAATGGTAGGACATTTTCTAGTTAAGACTATTTGAAAGTTGCTTTTAGGTAATGAATAAACAATAAAAAAAAAAATCAGTGCAAGGGTGAACATAGCTCTAATGATCAGCAGGTGTGGAACTGCTGTATAAACCAGCCAGTTTGACTTTGGGCTAAACCTAAGGATGTTATCCTGGAAGTCCCCTGGTATTTATCCTTTAACCCCTATATAGGAACCTGAACTTTGCTGCAGGGTAGCCTCCAGACCTCTACCTCCTGGAGTAGTCCCATTTTGGTTGACAGCTGACCCACGAAGGTCATAAACAGTAGTCAGTCGCACGCTGAAACCTCCAGCCAGGGCCGGACTGGGTATGAAAACCAGCCCTGGAAAAAATTACATACCAGCCCCATAGCATTGCGTAATTATACCAGCACAACGTCATTTAACATTTTTAAGAACAGGTTCCCTACTCAACGGCGGACGCTCGGCGTCACAACACATATATTCAACACACATACACATAAATACACCATATACATGTTACACATACATAAATACACTATATATACAGTCCCAAGGAATATGGCCCAGTTCTCTAAGTCACCTCCTGCCCCCACGCATTTTGCTGTACTCGCTATACAGCAGCACATACCTCTCACATCCAGCGCCTCCAGGTGACGTCTCCTCCGATGTAGATCTTCTCATCATCTTCTCCATTTCGTCCAGTCACTTCTTTCAGCCGCTCCTCGTCTCTGTACAGTTTGACACACGGACATCTTAGGTTCCTCACTTTTCTATCATCATCCCCCAACCTGGAGCCCCCACAGTGTTATCCTGCTGCTCACTGTACCCCCCAATACCCCCAAATACTACCCTGAAGAAATAATAGTGCCACCCATAGTAATAGTGCTCCTCATAGTCCCACCAATAGTAATGTCCTCCTAGAATGCCCACATTAGTAATACTGCCCCACATTAAGTATTTTGCCCCCTCACTGCCTCACATTAAGTAATTTGCCCCCCACAATGCCCCATGTTGAGGAAGGGTTGAAATATATATATATATACACATATATATGTATCCCCTTATAGAATGTGTCCCCTTATAGAATATCAACTCGTATCAACTTGATACAGGCCAGTGTTTAGCCTGTAGGCCATGGCTTGCATTGTTATCTGTTAAATCGCCCAACTGTCCCTGGGGGGTAGTTAGCATAGAGATGCTAAATAGGATGTGGGTCCAGGACAGGAGATTGCAGACTTTATGGCACCTTTTGATCAGCACATGGCTTACATGCTAAACCTGTTTCCTCCCCCCCTATCTCCAAACTACTTGGGGGGAGGGCTCAGAAGGTACAGTGGACTTCACTGATATTAGGGCATGGCTCTACAAAGTAGGTCGGTTCTGAACTCGGCTCTTGACTGGGAAGGACACACACAGATGGGACCCGAAGATGGCTGAGTACCCCAACCCCTGCCCTGATTTCCCATAGCCCTACAGTCCCATGTACCCCTTCCCTGCCCAGCAGCATCAACCTCTGTTGGTGTAACCCCTGCCTCCCTACCCATTATCCCTGCATGTACCCCTACCTTGCCATCCCTGAACCCCTGCTCCCTGAATCCCTGCTGTACACCTGCAGCAGCCTTCAGCCCAGTGTATCTGTGGCCTGCATTAACCCTTGCAGGTCCAAGCAAGCCCTGCTACCCACAGTCCCCTGCACCTTGTGTTAACCCCTTCACTGCTGCCCTGCCTATAGCCCAGCAGCAGTAACCCTTGTTACTCCCATAGGGATAGCTTAGAGCCAGGTTGGGTGGGCTGTAAATGTGTATGGATGTGTGTGATCTGTATTAGCTAGTGTTGTGGGTGGAATTTGGGATTGTGTAGTGTAGTTAGTATTGCATTTGTAGTGTTGTGTTATGTAGTACATATCTGTGTGCGTCAAGCTTTAATAAATACCGTTTTACTGGTAGAATTGTGTAGCGTGTATTTGTTAGCGTTTAGCGTAGTGAGTTAGGCGCATGCAGATAGTAAGTGTAAGCGACTTGGTGACGTGCTAGGCAATAGAAGTGTATTGTTAAGGACATAAATAGGTGTGACTATCTATAGACGGTTTACGCCTATTTATGAATATTAATTACTGATATTCGCTTAATATTGGTAATTAATACTCCCCCTTTACATTGGCGAGCTAGGCCCACTGCGTGGATTTTGCGTTTATTTTTGGTGTTGTGGCTAAGGGTCGCTAGAACTGTAAATTATCAGGCAGGAGAGACGTGGTCAGCGGTGAGTCTGAACGTCTAAGACCTGATAATTTCGGACAGGAGAAACGATCCTTCCCATTAATACCAAGAATTGACCAAAGTCTTTTGCAGAGAATCTATAATCTATCTGAGTGTTAATATTTGTTCTATTCCTTTACACGGTCACCGTCGTTTGGAGTGGAAGAAGGATACGTCACGGAAAAGAGGTCCATCTGCGTAGGAGGTGTGTACAGGTCCGGCTGGGCGGGAAGAAGCGATCCGGAAGAAAGGACTTCTTTCAAGCAGCCGTAAGGGACGGAAGAGTACAGCACCGCGAAGAAGATGGAGGCTCAGAAAAATGTGAGTATGAACTTCTCCACACTCCAACACTTAGCTAGGAACAGCACTTTTAATCCCATCCTCCCCACCACTCACAAGTCAGCAGAAATGCTGTGGTCCGATTTGTTAGCACAGGCTTGTAGCTATGACAAGCTCTGTGTTAACAAACGGATGGTTTTAAATAAATCCACAAAGCGACTTCAGATGCTAGCCAAACTGGTTCATACATTTGAGGCTAGCATCTGCAAGCCAAAGGAAGTAGCGGTGGTATCTAGTTCAACAGAGACAATTCCTCCGGACGCTCACTGCCAATGCTGTGCCAGTAATTCGGATCAGCTTTCCGCATTGCAGGCACGGTTGGCGGAGAGCGTACAGTCTGCTGTTGACAGAGATGCACAGATCACTAAGATACAGTCACAGTTAGTAGAGTTGCAGAAGCAGAAGGAGGAAATTCAGGCTAAATTGATCCAGTCTAATACTGAGGTCAAGGCCTTTAGGATGCAGGCTGCCTCTACTGATGTAACGGTAGCCAAATTGAAGGCCGAGGTTGCAGTAAGGTCCCAGATAATGACTGGCATGTAACAGGTCATTAGGAGTTTGGTGCCGGCCCTTTCTATTTCCGTAAAGTCAGGGCTGGAATCTCCCAAAACTTTGCCTTATTCAAGGCAAAAAGGAGGGAGAGGTGTCTGTGATCGGCCGAATCACAAGATTAAGCCAGTCCAGACCAACAGAGATTTTTCCCTGACTTTGGGAAAAAGAACTGTTGTAAAGAGTGCGTCCCTGAGGATGTGTCAGTACAGGGAAAGGGACCACGGTTGCAGGGTGGACGGACCTAAGCCAGGCAGGGAAACCATCAGATGTTTTGCATGTAGTGGCTTAGGTCATATGGCAAAACACTGCAGTAAGTACAAAGCGCACGGGACAGAAAGCCCAATCAGGTGCTTCCGGTGTGGGAACAAAGGACACATTGCAAGGAATTGCCCTTGTGCAAGTAATTGCAATGTGTCCAGTGATGGGATCCAGGTAACAAATCGTGCAGTGGGGTCTGGTCAGTTTGGCCATAAAGGAGTCGCCTCTCAGCGACACACGCCTCACCAGGTGCTGAGGGGTCAGAATGGCCAAGCTAGGCTAGGCAACATTTGACACCCCTGTACTATTTGTTACACAGTTTGTTCCCCGTGTATGTCCGTGTTGTGTGTTTTTGTTGTCTGTGTATATGTTTTTTTTCATGTGGATGGAGGTGGTCCTTGTGCATGCATGTGTCTCACCCTGCTGATTTTTGTAGATTACATTCCCTGCTGTGAGTCCAGTTGCTGCTGTCTTTGATTTATTCTTGTGTCCTTTTTGAGTAGATCTGTGTTATACTGTGGATCGAGAAAGTGCTGGCTTGCGGCACGGGTGACATTGGAACTCGGTTTAGTGGGATGTCACGATGTGCAAGCCAGGGTCTCTGATCGATACAGGTGACGCAGTTGTGCTCAAGGTTTCTCGGCAGTGCTGTGTTATACTGGGGACTAGGGCGGACAGGCAACATTGATGTGATGTTGCGCTGCGCACTAAATTCTAGTCCGATCAGGTAACGCAGCTCTGATTGGGATTGGACGCAAAGTGATTGACAGCAGAGTGTGGCCTGTGTGTTTGTGTTGTGGAGTCCTGAAGAGCCAGGGCAGGACTTATGCCATGGTTTCTGCTGGCCTCCACAAGACAGGATGACAGGGGGAAATCAGCTTTGGTACACATGGGTGGACAAGGATACAGTGCCATCAATTGCAAGATGGTGCTTCATCCACAGCTCCCCTCAGATATCCTAACCTATTAAGGTAGCCATCCTTATCTGTTGGTGCAGAGGGATGTGAAGCAGAGGACGCGATCCTCTGATAGTTGGGTGTTCATACACCAGGGTTAGGAAAACGAGGGGTCCTGTGAGATGAAGGGCAGCCTAATACCTTTCTCTACTCATGGGTCAAAGGTATTGGTGCTGGGATTTGACAACTAATTGCACCGTGAGGGGAGATATCCCCCAGGAGCATTTTGGTATTTTCTTTCATACTAGGTATGGATACAATGGAGCAGGAGAAAAGAGCCCAAACTACTCCCAGCTAAGAAGGTGGATATCCGACCAGATACCACTGTGAGCAGAGAGAAGCAGAGTCTCCAAATCCATGGAAAAAGTCTCCGCTGTGTCCTGACTGTGTTGGACACCTTCCAAAAGGGACTTTGCTTTTCAACCTGCCCATCCACCCTGTCACCCGGGTGGTCCTACCTTGAACTGACAATAAACTGACGTCGACAAACGGACGAAAGGACTGGCCAAGTAACTACAATCAGGCCAGTCTAAGTCCTATAGTGATGAAGTCAGGGGTCAAGGACTCGACTCCGATTTGGTTCTGTGACCCCCCAAATGTGTTAACTTTGTGATTTATATGTTTGCCAACTGTGTACCCATGGACACTCTAGGTGCAAATGTGTGACAGCCTATACTCAGGAAACTCGCCCAACGTACCGCGGTGAGTTACAATGAGGCTGTACACACATTTGCATCCTATAGTCGTTTCCCATCGACACGTGGGTCTGTGACCTACCTGTCTTTGGAGGTGTAGAGAGATCTGCCAGGTTGCAGGAGTCTCTATGGGTACCCACTAAATTTATTTGACGGGAGGGGAAGGTGAAATGTGTTATATGTGTGAATGGGGATTAGAGTAGGGCATGTTAGGGACAGGTCCCTTTTGTTCGCCATTTGCCACCTCAAACCCTGTAACGGTGAAGTTCGTAAGGGTGGGGCTGGATGGTTAGTGTGGCGGAGGTATTTACCGCGGTTAGTATTTAGGTAGCTTGACATCGCCTCACTTAATGGAAAATCTGACCTGCCTTTTAAAGTCCTACTTATCTGTTCATGGGGAGGTTGTCGCCACTGGAAAATTGATTGTGAGGGTGAACCCGTTCCTGGTCACGATATTCTTGTTTCAAGAAAGTCACTGCAGTTGAGAAAGACTGCAAGAGTCAAGCCGCTCCGGAAGTCAATAGGTCAAGCTGGTCGGGAGAGTAGGCGTTCCGGTTTATTGGACCTCCTCCATGCAGCACGCACCAAGTAAGACAGTAGGAGCGGCTGACACCGATACGTTCAAAGCAGAAGATGTTCAGACCTTGGGGTGGATACCTGAAGATCGGCAGTAGTACCGAGAGACGGTAAGGGTGTGGTCACTCCAAACTCATCGGAGTGGCCGACACCGGAAGACGGTTAGCAGAAAGAAAGGCCAGTTAAGTTGACGACTGCCAATCCTGTGGATAGAGGAGTCTGGGTTACGATGAAAAGCAGGTCGGTGAAAGGTCGGAATGGGTGATGTCTAGGTACCTAAGGATCAGTGTATACTCCAGTTCTTCCTGAACTATCACTAAGAATGGGGTTGAGGGGGGCAAATATGTCTCAACCCTTCCCCCCTAGAATATTGTCGTAATTTCCGACAACAGGGGGATTGTTGAGGAAGGGTTGAAATATATATATATATATATACACATATATATGTATCCCCTTATAGAATGTGTCCCCTTATAGAATATCAACTCGTATCAACTTGATACAGGCCAGTGTTTAGCCTGTAGGCCATGGCTTGCATTGTTATCTGTTATATCGCCCAACTGTCCCTGGGGGGTAGTTAGCATAGAGATGCTAAATAGGATGTGGGTCCAGGACAGGAGATTGCAGACTTTATGGCACCTTTTGATCAGCACATGGCTTACATGCTAAACCTGTTTCCTCCCCCCCTATCTCCAAACTACTTGGGGGGAGGGCTCAGAAGGTACAGTGGACTTCACTGATATTAGGGCATGGCTCTACAAAGTAGGTCGGTTCTGAACTCGGCTCTTGACTGGGAAGGACACACACAGATGGGACCCGAAGATGGCTGAGTACCCCCAACCCCTGCCCTGATTTCCCATAGCCCTACAGTCCCATGTACCCCTTCCCTGCCCAGCAGCATCAACCTCTGTTGGTGTAACCCCTGCCTCCCTACCCATTATCCCTGCATTTACCCCTACCTTGCCATCCCTGAACCCCTGCTCCCTGAATCCCTGCTGTACACCTGCAGCAGCCTTCAGCCCAGTGTACCTGTGGCCTGCATTAACCCTTGCAGGTCCAAGCAAGCCCTGCTACCCACAGTCCCCTGCACCTTGTGTTAACCCCTTCACTGCTGCCCTGCCTATAGCCCAGCAGCAGTAACCCTTTGTTACTCCCATAGGGATAGCTTAGAGCCAGGTTGGGTGGGCTGTAAATGTGTATGGATGTGTGTGATCTGTATTAGCTAGTGTTGTGGGTGGAATTTGGGATTGTGTAGTGTAGTTAGTATTGCATTTGTAGTGTTGTGTTATGTAGTACATATCTGTGTGCGTCAAGCTTTAATAAATACCGTTTTACTGGTAGAATTGTGTAGCGTGTATTTGTTAGCGTTTAGCGTAGTGAGTTAGGCGCATGCAGATAGTAAGTGTAAGCGACTTGGTGACGTGCTAGGCAATAGAAGTGTATTGTTAAGGACATAAATAGGTGTGACTATCTATAGACGGTTTACGCCTATTTATGAATATTAATTACTAATATTCGCTTAATATTGGTAATTAATATTCCCCCTTTGCACCCCACATTATGTAATTTGCCCCCCACACTGCCCCACATTATGTAATTTGCCCCACACTGCCCCACAATATGTAATTTGCCCCCCACACTGCCCCACATTATGTAATTTGCCCCCCACACTGTCCCACATTATGTATTTTGCCCCCTCATTGCCTCACATTAAGTAATTTGCCCCCATACTGCCCCACATTATGTAATTTGCCCCCACACTGCACCACATTATGTAATTTGCCCCCACACTGCCCCACATTATGTAATTTGCCCCCACACTGCACCACATTATGTTATTTGCCCCCCACACTGCCCTCCATTATATAGTTTGCCCACCACACTCCCCCCCCCACTAAGTAATTTGCTCCCACACAAGTTAATTTTTCCCCTACACAAGTTAATTTTGCCCCCACACAAGTTAATTTTGCCCCTAGACAGCCCTCCATTATGTAATTTGCCCCCCACTAAGTAATTTTACCACAACACGGCCCTCCATGTAGTTTGACCGCCAAGCTGCCCCCCCAAGTTAATTTTGCCCCCAGACAGAGACAGCCCTCCATTATTGTCCCCCCCACCCCCCAAGTTAATTTTGCCCCCAGACAGAGACAGCCCTCCATTATTGTCTCCCCCCCAAGTTAATTTTGCCCCCAGACAGAGACAGCCCTCCATTATTGCCCCCACCCCCAAGTTAATTTTGCCCCCAGATAGAGACAGCCCTCCATTATTGTCCCCCAAGTTAATTTTGCCCCCAGACAGAGACAGCCCTCCATTATTGTCCCCCCAAGTTAATTTTGCCCCCAGACAGAGACAGCCCTCCATTATTGTCGCCCCCCATACTTGTGTCGCTGATCCTGTACACTGCCAGCTCGCTCCCCGGCACCATCAGGCATTCCACTGCATGTCCTGTGCAGCCTCAGCCTGCGCTCGGCAATCTCCCTTGTTTACTGCAGCAGTGACGGAGGGAGATCGTCGAGAGGCCCGAGAGCAGGCTCAGAGGTTGCGCTGCACAGGACATGCAGTGGAAAGCCTTCATTCCTGACCCACAGATCAGCTGACTGCTGAGTGGCCGTGCGGTAGCCTGTCTCCATGAAGAGGGAGGGAGACACGGACGGCCACCTAGTCAAATCCGCAGCCGGCAGGGCACATGTTAAAGCGGCCCCAGCCGCCCCAGGGCCGGCGGCCTACCGGGAAATTTCCCGGGATCCCGGTAGGCCAGTCTGGCCCTGTCTCCAGCAGGAAACACAAGACTCCGGAGCCCTCTCCTGTAGGGCATAAAAGGACAAGTGGGACCTGAACGGCAGAAAGCAGCAGGGTGAGTGAATTAGTACCCTTACTCGTCCAGAGGATAAGGGCAGCGGTGACAGCCTTTAATTATAAAACTATTTCAAGAATCTATTATTTAAAGTCTCATTCAACTTGATGGTTAATGGGTTAAAGGAGTTGGCCACTTTCTGGTTACTGTTGACCAATGTGTTTGTGAGATGATTATATGGCAGTTACTAATATAGACTTTTTCTATATTTCATAAGGTGGGCCCTCTTGTTTACAAAGTCTTTTGTGCTGTCCGCACAAAGGTCCTGTCCACAAGATGGCCACTGATGGACAAATCACCTCCATGCGATGTCTCCTCCATTCAAATACACTGCACCTACCATCTGTACTTCTTCTCTTTGGAGTTTAGCACAGGTGCAGTGTGTTCGAATGGAGGAAAAAAATCACATGGAGGTTATTTTCTTGGTCATATGACCCTCCATCAGCGGCCATCTTATGGACAGGACCTTTGTGCGGATAGCACAAAAGACTCTGTAAACAAGTGGGCACTCCTTATGAAATTTAGAAAATGGTACAGAATTTCAACAAAGTATATATTAGTAAGTGCCATATAATCATCTCACAAACACATTGGTCAACAATAACCAGAAAGTGGACAACCCCTTTAAGTAGAAAATGGCACAAAATGGTTAACTAACTCTTTTAATGTATCTCAATGGCTTTTCTCACAAGATGGCACAAGATAAGTGTACTTTCACACTAGCGTTTGAAGAATCCGGCAGGCAGTTCCGTTGCCGGAACTGCCTGCCGGATCTTGAAATCCGTGTGCAAACGGATATCTTTTTTTTTTCCGGATCCAGATCCGTTAGACTTTTGCATTGAAATACTGCCTGCCGGATCTTGAAATCCGTGTGCAAACGGATATCTTTTTTTTCCCGGATTCAGATCCGTTAGACTTTTGCATTGAAATACTGGCTCCGTCTTTCTGGTATGATCCGGAATAACGGATCCGGTATTTAATTTTTTCAAAGCTAGAAAGAACTGCGCATGAGCAGAGCTGAAAACCGGATCCAGCGATGCGCCAATTTCTGGAACACTTGGTACAGGATCCGGCATTAATACATTTCAATGGAAATTAATGCCGAATCCGTCAAGTGTGGTAGTGTTCCAGGATTTTGGCCAGAAAAAATACCGCAGCGGTATTTTGTCCGGTCAAATACAGTACAAGGGACGGAACGGAAGACATCCTGATGCATACTGATGAATTGCTCTCCATTCAGAATGCATTGGGACAAAACTGATGCGTTTTTTTCCAGTATTGAGACCATTTACCGGAATTGAATACCGGAAAAGAATAACGCTAGTGTGAAAGTACCCTACAACTGTGACATGTCTGTGACGACATCAGAGTCAATTTTAGCTCGGCTACATTTGTACTTTGTTCCTCTGAGTTTTTGAGAATAAGGAAGCTGAAGCCACAATCATTTTCTTTGCCTCTCACGCCCTATGACAAATCATTCACCCCACACTACTTTAACCACAAGTGCCACTATTAGAGTTTGTAGGATAAATCCAACTGTTCACACAGTTCAGAGATTTTTTTTTTCTCCTTTGCCAGTTGTAAAACTTGATAGTGTCATCTAGTACAAGCTGCTGACTCCTCATTCTTATTCTTTTTATGCTTTCCAGAATGTCACTAAGTTTTTAGCCTTAACTAGTTAGTTCCTTTATGTTTTGTTAATGGATACATGATCATCTGAAGATTAAATTATGGATACAGAAGAACACAATCATTACAAATATAAAGTCCAAGTCCAGCTCACCTGTGGGTAGTTTCTGGAAGCACAGATAGCACCTGAATTGAATGTACCAGTCTTGAAACAAAAAAATGAAGAAATCCAACTTCCATAAGAATCCGTAGTTTATTTATCAAAAAGATAAAAAGCCATACACACAGGCAATAACGCTGTTGTCTGTTTTTATGGCTTTTTATCTTTTTGCATAAATAAACTACAGATTCTTATGGAAGCTGGATTTCTCCATTATTTTGTGTCAGGACACAAGTATTGTATCATTTATGTACCTACTGAGTTCCCCACGCATTTTAACTAGGATTCAGCGAATTGATTCTTACAAATCATTTTTTCTCATCAACCATAGTTTTTCACCTGTGAGAAGCTATCCCCGCTGGTGAAAAATCTTCCCCTGACTCTTGATTGACAGATGTCGGACATCTCTTTTTTCGAGCTTGCATCGCTGCTTCCACTACTGGAGCAGCAACCATGCATACACTGCTACAATTCTAGGTAGCAGTGCATGGAAAGTTGCTACTCCGGAGGTGGAAGCAGAACCTCTGCACTTGCAACGTCCAACATGTGTCTGGGCCCCAGACATTGTCGTCCGAAGCACAGCAAATAGGGTGAATAGTTGTAGAATAAATTGAGTCCAGACCTTGTGCTGAAGTTGAAACAGCTTTACTTTGTATAAACGTCTCTCCAATTTACAGGCTTTGTCTTGGTTTCCAGCAGGTTTTTAGCTTAAACTGGCAGGCAATAACAATCTTGGCTCTGCGTCCTGACAGGCTTAAATAGGAACTTTTTGATGTATGCTGCAACTTCTCTCTCTGTTGTCTGTCTCTAGATTAGGGCACTTTTCCTTTGCTGTATGAGGCTCCAAGCTGTGTCTTCTATATCCAGTAGAGCTTAAGGAAGTCTGCTGCCACCTTTGGTATACCAGAACATTACATGAACATTAACAATTTCATGTGGAGGACCTGGACAAAATAAATAGAATGACACCGTACAAGCAAACACAGATAGAAGCAGGGCGTGGGAGTGGTTATACCACTCGAGGGCGTTACATTCCCCCTTACTGAAAGGCAAGATGCCCTTGGCTTGTACTTAGGAGGTGCTCCAAGGGTACCCAAGGAAGGTTATGGTGCTGCATTAGACTATTTTTCTATTACTAACGGATATAGCAACAGCTACCACTAGGTCTCTGCCCGTATGAGTAGGGAGTCTATTTACAGTTTTCCCTTTCGACCAGAGAACCAAAATGTCTGCACCAAGCGATCATTCCTGGCTTCCTTTTGAGTATTCTGGCAAAGAATACCAAAAAAAGCATGTGGGTGTTTTTACTCTGCAATCCCACCACAATGCAATGAAAGCCCGCAACTACAAGGGTGGCTTCATACTATATTCCCTTCCTAGAACAAGGTCATATAATGCCTTACACTTTGTTACCTTGATGACTGAACTGGTAGCAAAACATTTATGTCCACAAGGCAGGACTTGTTGCGTTAAGACACACTAAACTAGGAGGAGGAGCCGCTCTCTCTCAAACCTCCCATGAGGGCTAAGTACGCCCTATAAGCACACATTAGCAGGGGGGTTACCCTTGACGTTATTAGACCTGCTTGTGACATATGTTAACGTCCTCAGAGGCAGTCCATATGAGCTAGAAAATAAGGAGCTAGCTATCTGGCTAACTATATTAAGTCCATAGTCAACTTAAAGTGCATAGTATCACATTGTTGTACCTGTAAAAGAGTACATACAAAGGGTTAAGGTGCATAAACGTTGCATAACATTTTAAAACATTAATACAAAAACAGTGCAAGGATGTGACAATAGAAATCACAAAGAGCTTAGGTACATGTTTGAGTCCTTTCTTTTGGTGCTGGTTTGTAATGTTGCAAAACTGGAACATATAATGCAAAAAGAAAAAAAGGTAATTAGTAATCAACAAGAGGTAAGTACGCCAACGTGCGCCACCTGGGATAGTTACTGTCTGATTGTTGGAGTCTATGAAGTCCAGGCACAAAAGGGGTGGATGAAAATGGCCAAAATATAACGACAAAACAGAGGGCAATGTTTCTCACCAGTCAAGATGTGTTCCATGACTTGGATCCTATAGTCTCTGTAGCTAATTATTCATTTAAAAGATTTCCCGATAATGGGCAGGGGGATTACCTTTGTTGGTCCGTTGGGATCTCTGCAAGGAGAGTTCAGAGTCTCTGGGGGTGGAGGTAGAGTCTGGGACTTGTGAAGGAGGATCAGCTGTCTGATTTGGATCTACAGACGCAGTAATCACAGAAACTAGCATCAGAACTCGAATTTGAGGCTGGAGAAACTACTGAAGGGGGTCAAGCATGGAAGGCAACTCTGTTGGAGTCTCGGTTTCTGGAGACAATGGTAGCTCGGGTGACTTATCCACTTCTCTTGGCTGCTCTTGGACAGGTTCCTGCAGGCATTTCTTGAGCCTGTTGCGGTGTACTCGCTGAGTACCTTTATCTCCTCTCTGGATCTCATAGACCTCCGATGAGGGGACAGCCACTACTGTATATGGCACGCGTTCCCAGCGACTATCCAGCTTGCTTAATGGGTGATTGTTTCTGAGCCAGACCTGGTCTCCTGGTTGTGAGGGCTCCTAATGAACATGCAGATCAAAGTCCTGTTTTTGCTGGGCCTTTTCTATTTTAGAGTCCACTATTTCTCTGGGTTCCTCTAGGCGCTTCTGATGCTCTTTGAGCCACTCAGATTGGGAAGGAGTGGTTCAGAGTCCGGCACAGGAATATCAAGGGCGAGTTCTGCAGGTAAACGGCCCTGTCTTCCAAACATGAGGTAGTTTGGGGTGTACTCAGAGGAGCAATTAGTGGTGTTATTGTACAGGTACACTAATTCAGGGAGAAGCACAGGCCACTCGACCCTCTTCTGAGGTGGCACAGCCTTGAGCATATTGATCAGTGTCTGGTTCATCTTTTCGCCCAGCCCATTTCCCTGTGGGTGTTTTGCAATGGTCTTCAGTTTTTTGCAGTTGTGCAATGCACAAAGTTCATAGAACAGCTGAGACTCGAATGCAGATCTTTGATCAGTAAGTATCTTGTCAGGACACCCCTATGGCAGAATGAAGCTCTTCCACATGGCAGCTGCTGTAGTTTTAGCAGTTAAGTCTTTGACAAGTACAGCCATGACGAACTTGGTGTAGTGGTCTATGATTGTCATAGCATAGGTGTATCCGGATATACTGGGTTCCATTTTCAAGTGATCGATAGCCAGGATTTTTAAAGGATTCCTACTCACTATTGGATAAAGGGGAGCTCGCTGATCATGTTTTTCTCCTTTGGCCACAGGACAGGTGGCCTCAGCACCAGGCTTCAATATCACTTCTCATGCCAGTCCAGTAGAACTGCCTTCTGATGGTGACCAGACCCATTATGGTACATGTTCATATCCATCTTAGCATCTCTTCGGGGCACCACTATCTGATAGAGGCGCTCACAGGTGACTGGATCAAGTGTTCTCCTGAGGAGAAGATCTCTTTGGGAAAAGCAGTTTCCGTTGTCGCCAGAGGCGAACCAGCTCCAAGTCGGCTCTCTGCTGCCAGATTCTCTTCAGTATGCGCCCACTGGAAAAATAATCCAACAGTTCTCCAATGACTCTACTCTCTGCTTGTAGTTTGAGCCAAAGCTCTTTCTCAACTGGAGGGGAGGGACCACAGGTCTTTGGAGAACTAGTGGCTTTGGAGACCTGGTGCTTAGTGTGTAGAGCTTCCTGACAGGCAAATTGGGAGTAGAACATTGACATTTCCACGTCTTCCCACTGATCATATTTAGAAATTAGTTCATTCTGGGCAGATAGCCTGGACAAGGCGTCAGCATTGTCATTAGTTTTTCCAGTCCGGTACTTAATGTTGAAGTCGAAGTTCGCGAGTTTAGAGGCCCATCTTTGCTCTAGAGCTCGCAGGTGTGCAGTGTTCAAGTGAGCCAGTGGATTATTATCTGTGTATACAGTAAAAGGTGTGGCCACCAGATAATCCTTAAACTTCTCAGTTACAGCCTATCCCAAGGCTAGGAACTCCAATTTGAAAGAGCTATAATTCTGGTCATTTCGCTCCGGTTCTCATAAAGACCTGCTAGCATAGGCGATGACCCTTTCAGTTCCGGCTTGCGTCTGAGATAGTACGGCTCCTAAATCTTTCTCACTTGCGTCAGTATAGAGGCAGAATGGCAGGCTATAATCAGGAGAACCCAGAACCGATGGCTCTGTGTGTTTCTCTTTTAACAGTTGATAAGCAGTCTCTTGCTCTTTGTTCCACTCTACCAGTATCTTAGCATTCTGACAGCCTTTGGGATGACCCTTTAAAATCTCCTGGATCCGCAATTTGAGCAAAGTGTGGGATAAATCTCTGATAGAAACTTGCAAATCCAAGAAAGCTCTTGACTTCTTTGACTGTTTTAGGAGCTGGCCAGCTTTCTACTGCCGCTATCTTATCAGGGTCCACTTTCACGCCCTCCGCACTCACAACTCATCCCAGATATTGCACTTTGAAGGCTTTACTTTCAATCCATATTGGGTCAGAGTTTGGAATAAGTCTGCCAAGTGCTGTAAATGCTCTTCGTAGGTCTTTGAGTTAATCATATCATCCAAGTACAGCAATACGGTCTCAAAGTTTTTGTATCTAAGACATCTCTCCATGAGTCTCTGAAATGTCCCAGGGGCATTGCCAGCCCGAATGGAATGTAGTTAAACTCGAACAAACCCATTGGGGTAGTGAAAGCTGTTTTCTCTTTATCTTCTGTCGCCATGGGGACTTGCCAATAGCCACTGGTTAGATCCAGGGTTGAGAAATAAGCAGTAGATCCCAGGGCTGCTAGAGACTTCTCAATTCGTGGCAGGGGGTACGCATCCTTGTGTGTTATGTTGTTGATCTTGCGGTTATCCACACAGAAACAGATGGTTCCATCCTTCTTTTTTACCAGGACCAGATGGGCAGCCCAGGGGCTGTGACTATCCTGGATGACATTAGCTGTCTTCATATTGTGAACCATCTTCTTCACCTGCTGGTATAGGGCTGGAGGCACTGGCCTATATCTCTCTTTTATTGGAGGATGAGTGCCCGTTAGAATAGTGTGCTGTATTAGGTTAGTTTGACCATAGTCCAGAGGGTGTTTGCTGAAGACTTGGTGGTGTTCTCTGGCTAAGTCCAGCACACCTTTGATCTGTTCTGCAGAGGTGGTGGAATCTCCAATATGTAGTTCGGCCCACCAGGGCTCCTCGGGCAGGTCTTTGGCTGCGTTCCCTGTTTGTAGAGATTGTTGTGCAGCAGCAGTAGGGGGATCCAGGACATCTTGCAGATGGACATGATGTAGACTTGCCACTGAATAATACTTTTTTTAATTCTACAGCTTCATCACTTAGATAGACCAAGGCGTATGGGTACATTTCCACGCGACACAGTGACCAAGCTCCTAGCAGCTAGGACAAGGGGATGATCCCGTAGATGCAGGGGTTCTACGAGGGCAGGGTAATCCTGACCTCGGAGACTGATGCAAGCCTTGCACCATATCAGGGTCTCTGCTCCAGGCTGTAGTCTAATAGGCTGAGCTGAGGCTTGATGCGAACAAGGCAGATTTTACCTTGTTGCTTGCTGAATTTTTGTTGGGCAGCTAACACCTGGATGGTCTGGCTTATGACGAGTTGAGTTACACAGGGTGCAGTCAGTAGTGTTTTCTTCAAGGCTTCCAGCACTTCAGTGTAACAGTTGCCAAGTACATTCATCCCCAGGACCACAAGGCAATTTTCATCTTCCGGGACCTGGATTATGACTACCCCTTGGTGTGGGAGTTTAATATCTTCGATCTGTAAGGTAGGTTCCCAATAGCCTAATATAGGCACTGGTTGGCCTTGGTAGCTATAATGTGGAGCCAGGATTCCGGGGGTTGCGTCAGCTGGGCTCCGTTCCAGCATCTTTCGAATGCGAACTGACGTATGGTAGTCACTTGAGATCCCGTATCTATCAAGGCAGAAAACATTACTCCATTGATGCTACCTTCAACCATGGGGTGGGCGCCCACCTATCTAGGCATGAAGGCTGGATCTTTGGGACCTAGTATTCTTCCTTCTGAGGGGCGGTCCTTGGCCTCAGGGGATACCTGTTTAACTGCCAGCAGTCCCTTTCAGTGTGTCCAGGCTTCTGACAATGCCAACATACACACTACCTGGTGTCTCAATACCCAGGGTCTGACAACCTATTGGTCGTCCGACGTTGAACTTCTCGTGGACTGGGTGTAGGACGGCCTCTTGGTGTAGTAGTCCCTTTCTCAGCTTTGGTCTGCTGTTCCAGTCTCTCTAGCTGCTTCCTGATCCTCTCCATATTTTCAGCTAGGAGGGAGACTTGAGCAGTAGGGTTGAGCGAACCCGAACTTCACTGAAATTTGGGTTCAGGTTCGGTGTTCGGGTGATTTTATTATTTTTCCATTATAACATGGTTATAAATAATAAAAAAACTCACCTCATCCACTTGATCGCACAGCCGGTATCCTCTTCTTTCTTTAGGACCTGCAAAAAGACCTGCGATGACCATGTGGTAAGCACAGTGACGTCATCGCAGGTCCTGCTGAATGAAGATAGAAGATTTTCATTCAGCAGGACCAGGATGCCGATAGCAAGCTCCTTAAAATCCAAGAAAGGGGTATCTGTGTGCTGAGCTGACAGCATCTTCAGCTGACGTTTGAGGGGTTAGTCGAGGACACCTTCAATAAACTGCTCTCTGAGGGTCTGATCTTGTCCCTCAGCTTCACGGGGATCTATGTGGATAACAGCCCTCAGGGCTTCTTGCAGGGACAGGGCAAAGTCTCTCAAAGTCTCCTTTGACTGCTGTCGCTTCCCATGGAAGCGCATCTTAAGCTTGGAGGTAGTCCTAGTTTCAAAGGTGGTACTGGGTCGGTCTAGGATCTACTCAGCTGTTTTTCGCTCTGGCCAGGGCCAGGACTTGACCTCCTGGAGTGCAGCTCCCTGTAATTGGCCAATCAGGATTTCCACTTACTGGTCCTGAGATACTGGATATAGCTTAAAGGTAGTCAACATTTTATCACGGAATTCCCTGAGTGAATGAGGTTCTCCTGAATAACATGGGAGCCAAGGTGCTCCAAAGAAGTATGGCATAGTAAAAACTCTAACCAACTAGTCTGCTCCCTTCCTTATAGGGGGTGAGAATGGAAAGCAGGTTACACTCTCTTCTTACAGTAGCACTGCCAAGTCTGCTGCCACCTCTGGTGAACCAGGTACATTACATGAACATTAACAATTTCAAACATAGGAAATGCACAATGTGGAGGACCTGGACAAAATACATAGCATAACACCGTACAAGCAAACACAGATAAAAGCAGGGCGTGGGAGTGGTAATGCCACTAGGGAGCGTTACACAATTGCACTGCTACTTGAAGCAGCCCCACAGGTGGGAGACTGTCAGTGCCCGGAGAGATGTATGGCCCTGTCAATCAAGAGGCAGGGGGAGATTCTACACCAGTGGGGACAGAACCTTACAGATGAAGGACTCTAGTTGATAAGACAAATCGGTGCGGGGGAATTGATTTGCTCATCCCTTATAGGGATGGAAAAGGGCCCTGTGTTCAGAGAATACTGGGGATATATACAGGCATTTACAGAAGGCTCAGCTACGGTCTTTCAGCAGATCACTGGCTGCAATGTAAAGGCATCAACACCCCGCAATCGCATTCGCAAGGTTCTGATGGTTGACAAAGGGTGGAGTTGGGCAGTGTAGGAAGTGTGAAGAATAAACTTCAGCCAATCATTGCAGAGTCCTGAGTGATGTCAGAGAAGGGGCAGTTGTTATTTGTAACTTCTGTACAGCCCAGTAACTTGCAGCCATCTGGTAACTGTTTTATACTATTTTAACTCCTTAAAGAGAACCTGTCACCAGGAAATTCACTGATAAAGCAGGCATGCTGCCTTCTAGGGCTCACTCTGCTGAATATAATGATACCTTTCACTTGGTGATCTGTTGCTTTATTGTGGAGAAAAAGTACTTTTAATCCATATGCTAATGAGCTGATTGGAGTCCAGCAGTTGATATGAGTCCAGCGTTTTTTCTATTCAGAGCTGTAGCCCCTCCCCTATTCACGTCTTCAGTTGTAAAAGGGGCGTGGTTTATTTATTTATTGATCTGTAGAAGTGAATAGGGGAGGGGCTACAGCTCTGAATAGGAAAAACACGCTGGACTCGTATCAACTGCTGGACTCAATCAGCTCATTAGCATATAGATTAAAAGTACTTTTTTTCCACAATAAAGCAACAGATCACCAAGTGAAAGGTATCATTATATTCAGCAGAGTGAGCCCTACAATGCAGTGTGCCTGGTTTATCAGTGAATTTCCTGGTGACAGGTTCTCTTTAAGGACACATGACGTATGGGTACGTCATGTGTCCAGTCCCTGAAGATGGCGCCCACTCCTGCTTGCTGCGGGCACCATCGCTGTGGGGGTCCGACTGATTCCTGTAGCTGACCCCCGCAGCTGATGATCGCGGTCGGCAGCGCTGCCGATCGCGATCATTTAACCCCGCAGATGCCGTGATCAATCCTGATCATGGCATCTGCGCGCGCTAAAACCGAAAGTAAAACTTTCCTAGTGGTGATCGGGAGAATCGGAGCGCTGTAAGGGATAGCCATAAGCCTTTCATTCAGCTTAAGGCTATCACTTACTATTTCCTATGGAGCCCTTGTTAGCAATAGGGCTTCATAGGAAAGTAGTAAAATGCTCATAAACTCCAATACAAGTGTATTGGAGTTTATGATAGAAGCAATCAGGTAACTGATTTATATAGGTCCCTATGGGACCTATATAAAAGTGTAAAAAAAAAAAAAAAATTTAAAAAAAAAAAAATAAATAAAAAAAAACTAAAAATTTAAATCACCCCCCTTTCCCCAAAATTAAAATAAAATAATAAAAAAAAATAAAAAAATACACATCATGGGTGTCGCAATGTGTGAAAACGCCCATAGTATAAAAATATAAAAATATATTTCCCATACGGTAAACAGAAAAACGGAAAAAAGCGCCCAAATGGCCGATTTGCCGTTTTTGGACGCTTCATTTCCTCAAAAAAAATTTAATAAAAAGCGATCAAAAAGTCCTACACACCCCATAATGGTATCAACTAAAAGTTAAGATCGCCCGCAAAAAATAAGCCCCCATACAATGCCATACACTTATTTACAAATACGTTATAGCGGTCAAAACATGGCGACAAAAAAAAAAATTTCCCACTTTTGAATTTTTTTTCACTATCAAAACGCAAGAAAAGCTATACATATTGGGTATCGCCGGATTCGTACCGACCTGTAGAATAAAACTAAATGGTCAGTTTTATCGCAAATCAAACGTCGTAATTTAGAAACCCGTAAAACTGTGGTGAAATTGCTTTTTTTTTGCAATTTCACCACATTTGGAATTTTTTTCCCGCTTCCCACTACACCGTATGCATTATTAAATGATGGCGTTGGAAAGTACAACTTGTCCCGCAAAAAATAAGCCCTCATATGGCCATGTGAACGGAAAAATAAAAAAGTTATGGCTCTTGGAAGGCATAGAGCGCAAAACGAAAATGCAAAAATGAAAAAACCCTGTGTCCATAAGGGGTTATACACAGTACCATGGCAATCTGAGATATAAAATTAACCATCTCGGTATGTTACTTTAAAATGCCCTCAAAATTAGTAGTATGAATTAGACCAATGGTTGTGCGGCACTTCCATTATTTAAAATTTCATCTTTTAAATGGATAAGGGTGTCATATGACCAGTCCTTTGTGTGTAAAATGTTCTAGGACAGGGATGCTCAACCTGCGGTCCTCCAGCTGTTGTAAAACTACAACTCCCACGATGCTCTGCTGTAGGATGATAGCTGTAGGCTGTCAGGGAATGATGGGAGTTGTAGTTTTGCAACAGCTGGTGGGCCGCAGGTTGAGCATGCCTGTTCTAGGAAATCCCATGTTAACATTCATTTTAAGAAGCTTGTTAACATCTTGACTGTTGCAATTTAGAATGGCTTCATGTGGAGTTTTTAGCACTTTTTTGTTGTTTTACAGAAGTACAGAAAACCAAAATTGTTCCTCCATCACTGTACTGCCTGTATATGCCTTAATGGATGTACTGCTCTCCATTAGGGTGTGAGAAGGTAGTATAGTTGCTACCTGGGACAGCAGCTCCCCCTCTCTCACCCCACTCACCACCCACTGGAAACACTGAATAGGAGTAGTGATCAGTGTTCCTAACTCCTTAAATGCTAATGTCAATAGTATCCAAGGGTTTAATAGTTGTCTTCAGTCCTTAAATCAATAGCGCTGCACCCCACTTGATTCTCTCTCAGCTGCAGTGTCCAATGGGGTTGCAACTCCCCCTCTGAATGCCAAAAGGTTACACAAAATATACTATGACACCGTGCTATTCACGTCCCTAGCTCAAATGGTTAATAATATTAACCCTTATGCTCATATATACTATGTACTATGTACTATATTCTTGCACTGCGAATCTTAGCGTTATTAGGCACCTTCTATTGGTAATTTTCTCAGTGCCGCTTATGCTATTGTAGTACCTGTAGTCCTCCGTTCACATGGGAGCTCTGTCGCTGAGTTGATGCTTTACACCAGCTGCGAGGTAATACTTTCCAGCGTCTTCACGAGACGCGCTCCGGCCGGAAGCGCGCCTCTTGTTCGTGGTTATCTCGCTCACTTCGGAGCGAAGGTGACGTCACCGCCATGTACTACGGGTAGTCGCGGTTACCACTACCCGGTGACGTCAAGAGCATCACCTCCACTCTGTATACACTGTATACCCTCATTATCCCCATCACCTCCACTCTGTATACAGTGTATACAGAATGGAGGTAATGGGGACAGTGAGGGTATACAGTGTATACAGACTAGAGGTAATGGGGATAGTGAGGGTATACAGTGTATACAGACTAGAGGTAATCGGGACAGTGAGGGTATACAATGTATACAGAGTGGAGGTGATGGGGATAGTGAGGGTATACAGTGTATACAGAGTGGAGGTGATGGGGAAAGTGAGGGTATACAGTGCACACAGAGTGGAGGTGATGGGGACAGTGAAGGTATGCCCTGTATGCCCTCACTATCCCCATCACCTCCACTCTGTATACACTGTATACCCTCACTGTCCCCATTACCTCTAGTCTGAATACACTGTATTCCCATCCTCATCACCTCCACTCTGTATACACTGTATACCCTCACTATCCCCATCACCTCCACTCTGTATACATTGTATACAGAGTGGAGGTGATGGGGATAGTGAGGGAATATAGTGTATACAGAGTGGAGGTGATGGGGATAGTGAGGGTATACAGTGTATACAGAGTGGAGGTGATGGGGATAGTGAGGCTATACAGTGTATACAGAGTGGAGGTGATGGGGATAGTGAGGGAATACAGTGTATACAGACTAGAGGTAATGGGGACAGTGAGGGTATACAGTGTATACAGAGTGGAGGTGATGGGGATAGTGAGGGTATAAAGTGTATACAGAGTGGAGGTGATGGGGATAGTGAGGGTATACAGTGTATACAGAATGGAGGTGATGGGGACAGTGAGGGTATACAGTGTATACAGACTAGAGGTAATGGGGATAGTGAGGGTATACAGTGTATACAGAGTGAAGTTGATGGGGACAGTGAGGGTATACAGTGTATACAGACTGGAGGTAATGGGGATAGTGAGGGTATACAGTGTATGTAGACTAGAGGTAATGGGGGTAGTGACTAGTGAGGGTATACAGTGCACACAGAGTGGAGGTGATGGGGACAGTGAAGGTATACAATGTATACAAAGTGGAGTTGATGGGGATAGTGAGGATATACAGTGTATACAGACTAGAGGTAATGGGGATAGTGAGGGTATACAGTGTATTCAGAGTGGAGGTGATGGGGATAGTGAGGGTATACAGTGTATACAGACTAGAGGTAATGGGGATAGTGACTAGTGAGGGTATACAGGTGATGGGAACAGTGAGAGTATACAGTATATATAGAGTGGAGGTGATGAGAACAGTGAGGGTATAACGTATATACAGAGTGGATGTGATGGAATGCAGTGAGAGTATACAGTATATATAGAGTGGAGGTGATGGAATGCAGTGAGAGTATACAGTATATACAGGGTGGAGGTGATGTAAGACAGTGAGAGTATACAGTATGTATAGAGTGGAGGTGATGAGAACAGTGAGGGTATATACAGGGTGGATGTGATGGAAGGCAGTGAGAGTATACAGTATATATAGAGTAGATGTGATGGAAGGCAATGAGAGTATACAGTATATATAGAGTGGAGGTGATGGGAACAGTGAGAGTATACAGTATATATAGAGTGGAGGTGATGAGAACAGTGAGGGTATACAGTATATATAGAGTAGATGTGATGGAAGGCAGTGAGAGTATACAGTATATATAGAGTAGATATGATGGAAGGCAGTGAGAGTATACAGTATTTCCCATGACGTCCTCGGCAGCACATGAAGGGTTAAATCGTCCTATCCCCGCCCCAGGACCACCCACCTAGATAATGCAAAAAAGACAACAATTAGTCACCTATAAAACACTCCTCTTGCAGGCCCACAATGTGTTTTTTTTATGTCCTCATCCCGTAGGAAGATGCCCACCTTGGAAGCCGTCATGCCGTGGGGGGTTTCCCAGGCTCCTGGCTTGAGTAGCAGCTTGCCATGGGGGTTCCTTGGCGCTGCACTAAGAGTTACAGCGCCCAGCCGTTGCGCTACTTAATTAAGAAAGTTTGCTCCCTGCAGCCGCATCTCTGCAATGGCGGCGCCGGCATTCAGGTGGTGCGCACCGTGGAACGCACCGTGGAGCGCAGCGTCGGCGCGCGGTGACGTCATCAACATGCGCCCCTCCTCCTGGTTTGGGCGCCAAATTCAAAATTTTAAGCGGTGTTCGGAGCTTACCTGCTGCCCTGGTGCCCTTGGCAGCCGAGCTCTTGATCCTGCAAGGTAATTTTTTTCTGATTCCTGAGCCAGGTTCTCTCCCTGGCTGTCAGTTGAATTATTCTCTACATAAATTAATATATATCTTTCCCCTCAGATGTCCAGCCAGTCCAGTAAAAGTGGCAAGCGTGCAAGAAAGCATAGACATAGGTTATGTCAAGCCTGTGACCAGCTGCTGCCGGACGACCATCCTCATGATTATTGTGGGATCTGCTATGAAGACGTTTTATCCCAGTCTCCAGAGCCCTCTCCTAGACGTACCAAAAGACAGAAGACAGAAGAATAGACAGTCGTTATGCATATCCTGCATTAAGCCTCTGCCGGATAACTATGCATCCAATATTTGTCCTGGCTGTACTCAACCTGAGACCATATCTGAGGAGAATACTAAAAAATTAATATCCTTGCTTGAGTCCTTCTTGTCCAAGTCCAAAAAGCATAAAATTCATAAAAAGAGGCGCACGGATCCGGTGTCTTCTTCCTCAGCAGAAGAGTCATCGCGCTCAAAAGGCGAAGTTTCTTCAGAATCCGATTCTGACTCTGAGCTTACCACTGAAGACAATTTTTTATTCAAAAAAGATGACATCAACCGTCTAATTAAGGATGTTAAACACATAATGGAATCTAAAAAAGAATCCTCGGCGGATCAGGATGAGGGAAACTTGTTTTATTTTCCTAAGAAAAGAGCCCGTGTATTCCCCAGTCATCCGGTTTTAGTCTCTATTATTCAAAAAGAATGGAAGCATCCTGTGAAGAAAATGGATACGGGAAAAAGGTTCAAAGCTATGTATAGGATTGACCCATCCGAATCGGAGAAATGGGAATCACCCTCCAGGGTCGACCGGGCAGTGGCCAAATTAGCGAAAAGGTCCTTTTTTCCGGCTGACGACTCTACGCTCCTGAAAGACCCTATGGATAAAAAAGCTGATAACCTTCTAAAAAGGCTTCATACTTACCTAGCCTCCCTGAAGAAGGCTTCCATGTCAGCAGTACCCGTTGCACGAGCCTTGAGAGTATGGTTAAGTCAAATGGGAAGAGATATTGAAGACGGCACCCCAAGAGACGAGCTACTTCAAGAACTACCATCTTTGAAACTTGCCGCTGATTTCTTATGTGACTTCCTGGTAGATACATTAAGAGGCCTGGCTAAAAATATGGCTCTATCTAACTCCATCAGAAGAGCTATTTGGCTGAAGCTCTGGTCTGGGGACGTATCATCCAAAAACAATCTGTGTTCTCTGCCATTTGAACCAGGAAGACTCTTCGGCTCTCACTTAGACAAACTTTTGGAAGATAATAAGGAAGACAAGTCTCTAGGATTTCCTTTCTCAAAACGTAAATTCCAGACCAGAAATTTTCGTCCATATAGAAGACACCGTTTTCAGAGATCTGAGTTCCGTGGACGCCCAGGTAGAGGAAGATTTGACCGCAGATTCCGGACTTGTTCCTCAGAAAAGAGCAAGAAGAGGCCAGAAGAAAAATCCTCCAAACAGGAGTTCTGACGCCAGAAGCGAGAGAGTAGGGGGTCGCCTTACTCTTTTTTTGTCAGTTTGGCGGACCATTACTTCAGATACCTGGGCTCTAGAAATCGTGGAGAAAGGTTACTCCCTAGAGTTTGTTCACCGTCCAAAAGACCGTTTTTTAGGAAATCAAGAAGAAGATCCTCGGGTTACCCGTCTAGTAAAAGAATTCATTCAAAAAGGAGCATTAGAGCCAGTGCCGGAACATCAAGAAGGAACAGGTGTTTATTCCCGCGTCTTTCCAGTGCCAAAACGAGGAGGAAATTGGCGTCTAATCATAGACCTTCACTATGTAAATCAGTACATCAGGAAGACACGGTTCAAAATGGAGACTATAAGATCTATCGTTCCACTACTCCAGGAGGGTCACTTCATGGCGTCTTTAGATTTAAAAGATGCGTATCTTCACATTCCCATAAGAAGCTCATCAAGGCGCTTTCTGAGAATTGCCATTGTTATAAGGGGAGAAATGTTTCACTACCAATTCTGCGCCCTGCCCTTCGGCCTCTCATCCGCTCCCAGGATTTTTTCCAAGATTGCGATCATAGCGGTAGCAAGCCTTCGTCTTCAAGCCCTCCAAGTATTTCCGTACCTGGACGATTGGCTGATTGTAGCACCTTCCAGGGAAATATTAAAAACCCACATTCAGAAAGTCATCCTTCTGCTTCAGTCGTTGGGATTTCTAATCAATTGGGAAAAATCCGATACCCTTCAGTCAAGATCAAAAGTGTTCCTGGGTCTCCAGATAGACACGCGCACCATGACCCTCTATCTTCCACCTCAAAAAGTCTCTTCTCTAATAACAGAAGTGAGAACGCTACTTTCCTCCAAGACGCCGACTGTCCGCATGAAGACGCTAGGGCACATGACCTCTGTTATAGACGCTGTCCCGTGGGCCCAGATCCATACTCGAGAATTACAACAGGACTTGCTTCAAGTATGGAGACACCAGCGCAGCCTGTCAGCCCGTACCAACTTTAAGCCATCTACAATCTCAAACCTCAAGTGGTGGCTAAAGAAGGAGAATTTGTCCCAAGGGAAACCCTTTCACCCTTTGACCCCGATAACCATCACCACGGATGCATCCGCCCGTGGCTGGGGAGCCCATCTTCAGGAAGGCTGGACACAAGGGTTGTGGTCCAACAGAGACAAACAACAGTCTTCCAATTTCAGAGAACTGAAGGCAATCAAATTGGCCTTGCTTCACTTTCAAGCAGAAATACAGGGACAAGCGGTCCTGATTCAATCGAACAATCTTCTAGCTGTTTTCTATATAAACAAGCAGGGAGGTACAAGAAGCCCTTCTCTCCTCAGGCTGTGCAAAGAAATTTTTGCTTGGGCACAAGTACACCTTCAGCACTTAAGAGCAGTGCATATCAAGGGATCCTTGAATATACGAGCGGATCTTCTGAGCCGGAGGAACATCACACCAGCAGATTGGGAATTGAATCCTACCTATTTTCAAATGATCACAGCCAGGTGGGGAACTCCTGTGTTAGATCTAATGGCCTCCAGACAGAATACGAAGCTTCCCAGATTCTGTTCCCTTAATCAGCACGACAAGCCGACATCCGTGGACGCGTTCTCGATAAGCTGGAAAGACCTTTATGTATACATTTTTCCTCCGGTTCCTCTCATGTTGAAAGTCGTACAGAAGATAATGGTGGAGAAGCCTCAAGCAATTATAATTGCCCCCTTCTGGCCACGAAGACCTTGGTTACCCCTTCTCCTCCAGTTATCCAAGGGGGAATATTGGAAGTTGCCACTTCACCCGGATCTTCTCCTACAAAACGGACTGTTTCACCAAAACCTGAGAAGTCTTCTTCACCTTACAGCATGGAGACTGAGAGGTCCAGATTAAAGAACAAAGGTCTCTCATCATCCGTTATTGATACTCTGCTGTCCTCTCTTAAATCATCTACCAACATTAAGTATGAAACATTAAGTACGGAGTCTGATTTCTCAGATATTACAGTTGCATCTATTCTACAGTTTCTCCAGGATGGGTTTCAAAAAGGTCTCACACCCAACACCTTGAAAGTTCACATGACGGCTATCAATGCCATGACTGAAAGCAAATATAGTAGCCATCCACTAATTAACCGTTTCTTTAAAGCTGCTAAAAAGCTTAAACCTACCCTCAGACAACCCATGCCTGTTTGGGACCTATCTTTGGTCTTAAGAAGATTGCTGGATTCTCCTTTTGAGCCCTTACCAGATATAGATCTCAAGTGGTTATCTTGCAAAGTACTTTTTCTGGTCGCCATTACTACAGCTAAAAGGCTTGGTGAATTACAGGCTCTGTCGTCCAGATCGCCATATTTAAAGATTATGCCGGACGGGATTCTTCTTCGAACTCTCCCTTCCTTTTTTCCGAAAGTGCCATCCTCAGCCAATATCAATAGAGAGGTTTTCCTCCCAACATTTTTTCCTAACCCATCAGATGCAGAGCAAGAGCGTCTCCACACCTTAGACGTCAAAAGAGCTGTGGAGATATATTTACAGAGAACAGAAGAATTTAGAATGGATGAAAACTTGTTCCTCTTATATTTTGGTCCCAATAAAGGTCGTAAAGCATCAAAAGCATCTCTGTCAAGATGGATAAAGTCAACTATTACAGAAACTTACAGTCTGGAAGACCTGTCTCCTCCTTTCCCTATCAAGGCCCATTCTACGAGATCCACAGCAGCATCCTGGGCAGAACAGGCACAAGTGTCTCTAGAAGACATTTGTAATGCAGCCTCCTGGTCCACTCCTTCTACCTTTGTGAAGCATTACCGGCTCGACATGGATTCTAAGAGCTCAGCCTTCGGCACTGGAGTTCTAAGTGCAGTCTTACTTTGAGATACCCTCCCTTTGTTATCTATAAAGATCCCTTCATGTGCTGCCGAGGACGTCATGGGAAAGTGAAAATTGATACCTGGAATTTTGCTTTCCATGAGTCCGAAGGCAGCACATACTCATCCTCCCTAATAAAATTATTTTTGCACTGCATTTGGTCTGAATCTATTTAATTAACACATTGTGGGCCTGCAAGAGGAGTGTTTTATAGGTGACTAATTGTTGTCTTTTTTGCATTATCTAGGTGGGCGGTCCTGGGGCGGGGATAGGACGATTTAACCCTTCATGTGCTGCCTTCGGACTCATGGAAAGCAAAATTCCAGGTATCAATTTTCACTATATAGAGTGGAGGTGATGAGAACAGTGAGGGTATACAGTATATACAGGGTGGAGGTTATGTAAGACAGTGAGAGTATACAGTATATATAGAGTGGAGGTGATGAGAACAGTGAGGGTATACAGTATATACAGGGTGGATGTGATGGAAGACAGTGAGAGTATACAGTATATATAGAGTGGAGGTGATGTGAACAGTGAGGGTATACAGTATATACAGGGTGGATGTGATGGAAGGCAGTGAGAGTATACAGTATATATAGAGTGGAGGTGATGAGAACAGTGAGGGTATACAGTATATACAGGGTGGATGTGATGGAAGGTAGTGAGAGTATATAGAGTGGAGGTGATGAGAACAGTGAGGGTATACAGTATATACAGGGTGGATGTGATGGAAGGCAGTGAGGGTTGTAAGAGGGCGCAAGGTTCCGTCGTCGACGGACGGTACGTGTCACCGAGGTTCCTGGCCTCGGTGAGATAAGAGCCGGATTTTTTGTGTGTCAGCAGCAGCTAGTGCTGTTTGACACATTGATATTTAGTATGGCTACAAAGCCGATCCGGGCCGGCTCTTATTGGGAATAGTCAAGTGCTGGGTGGGAGACTATTCCCCACGGTCCAGGCCGGACTTTTTCCGGGCCTTTAAAAAGGCAGTCACCTCAGCAGGTGAGGGAGTAATTATCCTGAAAGCTGCTGGTGTTACTGTGGAGCTCTCAGGGCTGAGAGCAAGAGTCTGCAAACAGGCGTGCAGTCTACCTGGAAGCCTCTGGTGGAAACTTTGCGTGGCCGAGCTAACTGCCAGGTGTGAACTAACACCGACCACTCAGGTGACCTTGCTGTGGGACTGATGTTTTTGCCTTGTGTTTTGCCTCGTGTGAACAAGCACTAAGACTGTTTCCGTTTTGCCTCGTGTGAACAAGCACTAAGACTGTTTTTGTGTTGCTGAGTGTGAATAAAACACTTCTGCTTTACCCAGAGAACTGTGTACCTTGCCTCTATACTGCGTCCACAAGCCTGTCTACCAGAGCAATTCCCCACAGGATATACAGTATAGAGTGGAGGTGATGAGAACAGTGAGGGTATACAGTATTTCCCCTGACGTCCTCGGCAGCACATGAAGGGTTAACCGGGTCCCATTCTCGCCCCAGGGCCGCCCACCTAGATAACACAAAAGATCATTAATTAATTAATTAACAGCACCTCTATATATATCCCCTTAGCCAAGACTCCCATGTGTTTTTTTTATGTCCTCATTCTGGACAGATCTTGCCCACCTGATCGTCGGAGCCGCAATGCCGTGGGGGGTGTCCCAGGCTTAGGCTCAGGGTCCAGCGTTGCCATGGGGGTTCCTTGGCGCTGGCCCTATGCGATTCTTGCCACCCGATTATAGGAGACCGCAAGAGGAAGATCGCGATGGCGCAGTAAGCGCTTTGAGAATGTTAAGTGGCCGCACATCACCGCAAGCCGCCTGTCATCTATGGCGGCGCGGTCTGAGTAAGTGGAGCGCATAGCTGGAACGCAGCGCTGACGTCTGACGTCATCAGCGGGCGCCCTCTTCCTGGATTTGGCGGCAAATTCAAAGATTTAATGTGGTATGTGTCTATTCTCTGCTGCCCTGGTGCATTGCCAGCCGAGCTCCTCATCCCTTAAGGTATCCTGACCAAGTAGAGCATTTTTGGAGGCATATGCGGATGAGGCTGATTAAGTGGCACATATTTTGGCATAACATTTATTCTGTCTTTTATCCTCCCTACAGATGTCCAGCCACTCATGCAAGGGGGCGAAAAGGTCTAGAAAACACAGACACAAGCTGTGTCAGTCCTGTGATCAACCGCTTCCAGACGGCCACCCTGATGATTTTTGTGGAATCTGCGTATTAGAGATGTCCTCTCACTCTCAGGAGTCTTCACATAAGCGTGTAAGGAAGCAGAAGAAGAAGCGGTCCCTGTGTATCTCCTGCATTAGACCGCTGTCTGAAGGCTATGAGTCCAATATCTGTACAGAATGCACTCAGCCTGAAGTAGTCTCTGAGCATAATACCAAAAAGCTAATCTCTTTGCTGGAATCCATCTTGTCTCAGTCGAAGAAGCGGAGATCACATAAGAGAAAGTGCGCTGATCCTAGTCCGTCTACATCAGCAGAGAAGTCTTCTCGTTCGGAAGGCGAGATATCGTCTGATTCAAACTCTGAGCCAGGGCCAGCTACAGAGGATAATTTTTTATTCCGCAAAGAGGATATCAACCATCTTATAAAAGATGTAAAGAACATAATTGAATCCAAAAAGGAGGCGTCCGCCGATCAGGATGAGACAAGTCTGTTTTATTTTACTAGGAAGAAGGCCCGGGTCTTTCCCAGCCATCAGGTGTTGGATTCAATCATTCAAAAAGAATGGAAACATCCTATGAGAAAGATGGATTCAGGCAGAAGATTTAGAGCCATGTATAAAACAGACCCTGCTGAGTCTGATAATTGGGAGGCTCCTTCTAAGGTTGATCCTGCTGTCGCAAGGCTGGCAAGAAGATCCTTTTTTCCTTCTTACGACTCCACGTTACTGAAGGATCCAATGGATAAGAAAGCGGATAACCTTCTAAAAAGGCTCCATACTTACGTAGCCTCTCTAAAGAAAGCTTCTATGGCGGCGGTTCCTGTAGCCCGTGCTCTACGAGTTTGGCTAAGTCAACTGGGGAGAGATATTAAGGATGGCATTCCCAGAGATCCTCGGGTCATAAAGCTTATAAAAGAATTCCTTCAAAAAGGTGCTCTGGAACCAGTGCCAATACATCAAGAGGGAGCAGGAGTGTATTCACGTGTGTTTCCAGTCCCCAAATCAGAGGGGAAATGGCGTCTGATTATAGATCTCCGTTATGTGAATCAGTTCATCAGGAAGATCCATTTCAAAATGGAGAACATAAGATCCATCACGTCCCTGCTTCAGGAAGGACACTTCATGGCATCCTTAGATTTGAGGGATGCGTATCTCCACGTCCCGATAAAAAGGTCTTCAAGACGATTTTTAAGGATAGCGATTGTCATGGGAGGAAGAGTAAAACATCTGCAGTTCAAAGCCCTGCCCTTCGGCCTTTCCTCTGCGCCCAGGATCTTCACGAAGATAGCCGTCATTGCCGTTGCAAGCCTACGTCTTCAAGCCGTACAATTGTTCCCTTATTTAGACGACTGGCTGATAGTGGCCCCTACCAGGGACACACTGGAGTCACATCTCCAGAAGGTCATCAACCTGCTTCATACCTTGGGGTTCCTGATCAATTGGGACAAATCCGACGTTCTACCTTCAACGTCCAAAATATTGCTAGGTTTCAGGATAAATACATGCACCATGACACTTTATCTCCCTCCTCCCAGGGTAAGGTCAGTAACGGCAGAGATAAGGACATTGATTACCTGCAGAAGACCTACGGTTCACAGAGTCATGAAGACCTTAGGCCATATGACATCCGTGATAGATGCAGTTCCGTGGGCCCAGGCTCATATCCGGCAGTTGCAACAGGACTTGCTTCAAGTCTGGAAACACAGTCACAACCCGGCAGCCCGCATCAGACTAAGACCATCCACAGTTGCGGATCTGAGATGGTGGTTGAGAAGAGAAAACTTGTCCCGAGGCAAATCCTTCCAGCTGACAGCTCCGGTTACCATTACCACAGATGCTTCTTCTCAGGGCTGGGGAGCTCATGTTCAGAACAAATGGGTTCAAGGTTCATGGTCCTACACAGAACAGCAACAATCCTCGAACTTCAAGGAATTGAAGGCGATCAAGCTGGCGCTACAACACTTCCAGCCGGAATTAGAAGGCCGGTCGGTCTTAGTAAAGTCGGACAATCTGCCTGCGGTTTTTTATTTAAACAAGCAGGAAGGCACACGGAGCCGTCGGCTCCTCTCGTTGTGCATGAAGATCTTTGCATGGGCAGAACGGTACCTTCTAAGTTTGAGAGCAGTTCATATCAAAGGTTCTTTGAATATGCAAGCGGATCTTTTGAGCCGGAAGAAGATCAGACAATCGGAATGGGAGCTAAATCAAAAATACTTCCTCCAGATCACATCCAGGTGGGGAACACCATCCTTGGATCTGATGGCCTCCAGGCAAAACAGAAAACTGCCCAGATTTTGCTCCCTCAACAAAGCCGAGAAACCCACAGCAATAGTTGCCTTCTCAATAAGCTGGAAGGGCCAGTTTGTCTACATTTTTCCTCCAGTTTCCCTCATTCTGAAGGTCCTGCAGAAGATGTTAGTGGAGAGACCTCGGCCGATATTGATTACTTCTTTCTGGCCGTGAAGACCGTGGTTCCCACTTCTACTCCAATTGTCGAGAGGAACTTACTGGAAACTTCCGCCGCATCCTGATCTACTATTACAGAATGGCCTGTTTCATCAGTACCTGAACAAGCTTCATCTTACAGCTTGGAGACTGAGAGGTCCAGATTAGAGAACAGAGGACTCTCTGACCCAGTCATTAATACCCTGCTTTCCTCCCGCAAAAGTTCCACCAATACCAAATATGAAAAGATTTGGAGGAAATTTTCGTCCTGGATGTCAGAGGCTCAGTATACGAATATTACGGTAACCGTTATTCTTCAATTTCTTCAGGATGGATTTCAGAAGGGGTTGTCTCCTAACACATTAAAGGTACACATGACAGCCATCAATGCCATGACCGAGAGCAGATACGGAAATAATCCTCTGATAAATCGCTTCTTCAAAGCCGTCAAAAAACTGAGACCTGTGTTCAGGCATCCTATGCCTGTTTGGGATCTATCTCTGGTTCTCAGAAGATTGGCTGATCCTCCCTTCGAGCCTTTAGCTGAAGTAGAGCTTAAATGGCTCTCCTGCAAGGTCCTTTTTCTCCTCGCCATCACTACGGTGAAGAGACTCGGAGAATTGCAAGCCCTATCTGTAAAAGCACCTTATTTGAGATTTCTTCCAGATGGGGTTCTTCTGCGCACACTACCGTCTTTCCTGCCTAAAGTCCCTACTTCTGCCAATGTCAACAGGGAAGCATTTCTCCCAGTGTTCTTTCCAGATCCGTTAGACAAGGAACAGACTCGTCTACATACGTTGGATGTCAAGAGAGCAATTGAAGTCTATCTGCAAAGGACTGAAGAGTTTAGACTGGAGGAGAATATGTTTTTGTTATACTCTGGACCTAATAAAGGTCGCAAGGCATTTAGAATTTCTCTGTCATCCTGGAAGCTTACAGCCTAGAGGGCGCTTCTCCTCCTTTTCCTATTAGAGCCCATTCTACCAGAGCCACAGCAGCATCATGGGCGGAACAAGCACATGTCTCCCTCGAAGAGATCTGTAGAGCGGCATCCTGGTCCACTCCATCGACCTTCATGAAACACTACCGGCTGGACATGGATGATAGGAGCTCAGCCTTTGGCACTGCGGTTTTGAGTGCAGTCTTACATGAATTCCCTCCCTTTGTTATCTATGCATATCCCTTCATGTGCTGCCGAGGACGTCAGGGGAAAGTGAAAATTAGCACCTGGAATTTTGCTTTCCATGAGTCCGAAGGCAGCACATACGTACCCTCCCTAATAAATTTTCTTTGGTTTTGTACTGCATTTTAGTCTGAGTCTATGTCTTTTACACATGGGAGTCTTGGCTAAGGGGATATATATAGAGGTGCTGTTAATTAATTAATTAATGATCTTTTGTGTTATCTAGGTGGGCGGTCCTGGGGCGAGAATGGGACCCGGTTAACCCTTCATGTGCTGCCTTCGGACTCATGGAAAGCAAAATTCCAGGTACTAATTTTCACTATACAGAGTGGATGTGATGGAAGGCAGTGAGAGTATACAGTATATATAGAGTGGAGGTGATGAGAACAGTGAGGGTATACAGCATATATAGAGTGGAGGTGATGAGAACAGTGAGAGTATACAGTATATGTAGAGTAGATGTGATGGAAGGCAGTGAGAGTATACAGTATATACAGGGTGGAGGTGATGTAAGACAGTGAGAGTATACAGTATATATAGAGTGGAGGTGATGAGAACAGTGAGGGTATACAGTATATACAGAGTGGAGGTGATGTAAGAACAGTGAGGGTATACAGTATATACAGGGTGGAGGTGATGAGAACAGTGAGAGTATACAGTATATATAGAGTGGAGGTGATGAGAACAGTGAGGGTATACAGCATATATAGAGTGGAGGTGATGAGAACAGTGAGAGTATACAGTATATATAGAGTAGATGTGATGGAAGGAAGTGAGAGTATACAGTATATATAGAGTGGAGGTGATGAGAACAGTGAGGGTATAACGTATATACAGAGTGGATGTGATGGAAGGCAGTGAGAGAATACAGTATATATAGAGTTAAGGTGATGAGAACAGTGAGGGTATACAGTATATACAGGGTGGAGGTGATGTAAGACAGTGAGAGTATACAGTATATACAGAGTGGATGTGATGGAAGGCAGTGAGAGTATACAGTATATATAGAGTGGAGGTGATGAGAACAGTGAGGGTATACAGTATATACAGGGTGGAGGTGATGTAAGACAGTGAGAATATGCAGTATTTATAGAGTGGAGGAGATGAGAACAGTGAGAGTATACAGTATATACAGGGTGGAGGTGATGAGAACAGTGAGGGTATAACGTATATACAGAGTGGATGTGATGGAAGGCAGTGAGAGTATATTGAGTGGAGGTGATGGGGAGAGGGAAGACATTCAGTATAGAGTGGAGGTGATGAGAACAGTGAGGGTATACAGTATATACAGAGTGGATGTGATGGAAGGCAGTGAGAGTATACAGTATATATAGAGTGGAGGTGATGAGAACAGTGAGGGTATACAGCATATATAGAGTGGAGGTGATGAGAACATTGAGAGTATACAGTATATATAGAGTAGATGTGATGGAAGGCATTAAAAGTATACAGTATATATAGAGTGGAGGTGATGAGAATAGTAAGAGTATACAGTATATATAGAGTGGAGGTGATGAGAATAGTGAGGGTATACAGTATATATAGAGTGGAGGTGATGAGAACAGTGAGGGTATACAGCATATATAGAGTGGAGGTGATGAGAACAGTGAGGGTATAACGTATATACAGAGTGGATGTGATGGAAGGCAGTGAGAGTATATAGAGTGGAGGTGATGGGGAGAGGGAAGACATTCAGTATAGAGTGGAGGTATGGCAGCCAGATGTCCAGTTTTAACGGGGTTATGGAATGATTAATGTAAAAAAAGAAATCAGACATAATATAGTACAGGCATCCTCAAACTGCGGCCCTCCAGCTGTTGTAAAACTACAACTCCCAGCGTGCCCGAACAGCCTACAGGTTATCAGCCTACTGCAGGGCATTGTGGGAGTTGTAGTTTTACAACAGCTGGAGGGCCGCAGGTTGAGGATGCCTGATATAGTACATGACAATCTCCTTCTAACAAAGCAAGAACCAGCCATGTACTGTATCTCATGGATCCAGATCTCACCATTTATTGCTCCAATTGTATTACTAGATTATATTCAGCCTGGCATCTCAGGGGGGTGGTGTGTCCTTTCTGCTGCAGCTCTATCTCTGTAACTGCCACAGCTTCGAACAAAAGAAATGGCTAGTGGCAATTGAAGATCTCTATCTCGCTAATGTTTCACTACAGAACAGAAAAATGGAGAAAAACCCCCACATTTTCACAATTGATTTCAATGCAATACTATAGTCTAATATTAGCATCAATTATTCTTTGAGTCTATTCCATCGTGTTTATTTTTTGATGGCAGAAAAGGTCCTGTCTGAATGACTTTATTTTCTGTTCAAAATAATTGAAACAGAAAGTAAAGAAGCTTTCTATTTTTTTTTTTTTATTGAGAGACGGATAGAAATAGAAGGTGTTATTCAATCCATTTAACAGATCCGTTTTTTTCAGTTTTTCTAATGTAAAAGAATAATGGAAAAAATGCAGATGTAAACTTAGCTTTAGTTATTGAATGCTGGGTAGGAGAACAATGCTGCAGAGATGGACACGCTACACTTATGTTCAGCGTGGATTGCTGTAGCCCTTTTCTCCGCTATCTGCCCAGCACTCACTAAGTAACCAAGGATGCAGCCAGTGGCGGATCCAGAGCCTGGTCTCGGGAGGGGCACTTCTGGTAATTGGTACGCCCCTGTTCCAATCACTACAGAAATACAGCCCCACCTACCGCTTACATCCAGTGACGTCTCCTTTGATGTAGATGTTTTATTTCCTCATCTTCTCCTTTCAGACCTGCAGACCAGACCACCAGTTTTCATCTCTGCAGTTTGACAACAACAACAAAAAAGTTTACTACTTTTCCATCATCTTCCCATCTTATGGACAATTCATCCTACTACCCCCAATACTGTGCCACTGTGGTCCCCAATATTATACTGCAGAAACAGATAATACCCCTGATAATACTAGTACCACACAAAGCCCCCATATAAAATACCCCTTCTTTGTGGCCTCAGTAGATGTCCCCATAGTGCCCCCCAATAATGTGCCAGTAAGAGGTGCCCCCATAGATGTCCCCCAATCATATGCTAGTGAAAAGTGCCTCTCCCCCTCCCCCCATCATGTGCCAGTAACAAGTGCCACTCTCCCCTCTCCACCCCTTCATGTGCCAGTAATAAGTGCCAGTCTCCTATCCCCCCATCATGTGCCAGTAACAAGTTCCACTCCCCCCCCCCCAATGTGCCAGTAATAAGTGCCAGTCTCCTATCCCCCCATCATGTGCCAGTAATAAGTGCCAGTCTCCTATCCCCCCATCATGTGCCAGTAACAAGTGCCACACTCCCCTCCCCCCCCCTTATGTGCCAGTAATAAGTGCCAGTCTCCTATCCCCCATCATGCGCCAGTAACAAGTGCCACTCTCCTCTCCTTCCCTCATGTGCCAGTAATAAGTGCCACTCTCCCCTCATCGTGTGCCAGTCTCCCCCCCATGTGCCAGTAATAAGTGATACTCCACCCCATCATGTGCCACTCCCCCATGTGCCAGTAATAAGTGCCACTCCCCCCATCATGTGCCACTCTCTCCCCCCCCACCCCTCATGTGCCAGTAATAAGTGCTACTCTCCCCCCCTTCCATGTGCCAGTAAAATTGTCCCAAATAATAATAAAAAAAAACAGTTATACTTACCTACATGCGATGCGATGCAGGCCTCTTCCGGCCTGTGTCCCACTCTGTACTGCTCAGGCGGTGCGATGACGTCACAAGGCCTGCAGCCTATCAGAGGAACAGGGAAGAGAGACGCCTCTCCCTCCCCTGCCGCAGCACAGCACAGCCATCTGTATCGCTGTCTTGAGGACGGCGATACAGATGGCTATGGAGATGAACGCTTCACAGTGGAAGCGCTCATCTGCCTCTGTCCTGCAGCTGCCACTGCTACCCACATTCTCAGGGGGGGGGGCATGCAGCGGCATGGGGGGGGGGGCATGCAGCGGCACATCAAGGAGAATGGTGCTGCTGCACATAGTGCTGACAGTTAGACAGAATACTTGGTAAAATAATTTTTTAGTAACATATTTAATAGGTTTAATATGAACGCAGATGTAAAAGTAGCCTTAGAGTGTATTTGCATGTCCCATCTTTGGTGGTGTTGTCTTACTGTAGTTTAACTGGGGTTTTTAGAATGAATATTGTTTTTTTTATTCTCAAGAACAGTCAAAATATTTGATGTAGTTAAAAGTAAAAAAAAAAAAAATGCAGAAATTGTGGCAAAAGCTGCTATGAAATCAAGAACAAAAACAGGAAATGTCACAGGGAACTTAAAGGGGTTGTCTGAATTATTTTTTTGTTCTTTGTATGTTTATAACTAGGCAAATGAAAGGACTTTACAATTCACTTACTTTATCTCCAGTTGCTGCTTTCTCAGATTTCACTGAGGGTCACATAACCTGTGATGTCAGCCTCTCTCCCTGCTCTGATGATGTTTTGTGCACAAGCCTAAGAGAGAAGATATGTGTCTGTACACGAGACGTCACTGTGCTGGCCACGCCCCCTGCACTGTTGGCTGCTGCTTATTGCTCTCTCCCTGGATCCTTGAAGAAAACTATTAACCCCTTCAGTTGCACAGACCTAGGGCTGAAGGCTTTACTGAGTAGCTGCAGACAGTGAGGAGACAAATGCTGGCACAGGGGCTGAGAGAGGAGTTCTGCAGAGCATTGCACAAGCAAAGGTAGGTAGGGAAGATCCTGTGTGTATCAGCAGTGTCATTGTATAGCTGGGACTTGTAGTCCTACAAATACAACATGCTGCTGAGTCTCCCAGCAGGGAGACATGTCACTCAGGGCAGCACTTGTATTCACTCCCTTTGCAGAGCAGGGGAAGGGGCAGAGATTGTTGGTATTGCAGGTAAACAAGGGGCCAGAAGAGAACCAGGGAAATGAGGAAATATATATATTTTTTGCCTAAAACTTGCTTAGCTCAGTTATATATCGCTGACCATCAGATTTACAGTGCTATATATTTCTTTTTCAAAACTCGGACAGCCCCTTTAATTTGAATTAAGTTTCAATTCAGTTCTTTAATACCCCATATTGTATTCTATATTTTATATACAAACTGAAGGTACACTTTACTTTTAATGGTGACTGTTTAGATCCTACTTAGAGCTTCCCATCAGTTGTATTACTTTCATGCAATGTGTTTGTTTTTATCTGGTTAGCAACTGTAAAAAGTGATGTCATTTCCTGCCAGCGCTTGTCATTTCTGGTAAAGCTTGAGCAGATCCTGATTCACGTTTTGCTGAATTGGAAAACACCTAGTGAATGGTTCACTGTCATAATACATAGGGCAATTGCATCTTTTTTTTTAGCGACATGATTGATTGTTTGTTACCTACGATATATCTTAACAGTAGAAAATAATGGATTAAATGTTTGATAGAAAGTAATGAGAAGTCCTATTTTACATTGTTATTAGGGTTGCTGCCTTTCCCAATAAAAATACAGGCCAAGATTACACAGGTAAATAAGGAGTTGGTTTTGAGGGCATAGCTTAGCTGTAGACTGTCTGAGAATGCTGGGAGAATGCTTTCTTGCAGAAAAGTAGTAAAACGTAAAAGAAACTACATGTATTTAGTATTGCTGTAATATCATACTGACCCAGAGAATAAAGATATTATGTTATTTATACTGAAAAATTTATAATGTAAAAACTCAGTGGCGGTATTGCTGTTTTTTCCCATCTCCCTCCCAGAAAGAATTTATAAAAATGTCTCCTAGCAACTATCAGTGAAAAACGCAACGCATCCGCACTTGCTTGCGGATGCAATGTGTTTTTCACGCAGCCCCATTCACTTCTATGGGGCTAGGGCTGCGTGAAAAATGCAGAATATAGAACATGCTGCGATTTTAACGCAACGCACAAGTGATGCGTGAAAAAAAACGCTCATGTACACAGACCCATTGAAATTAATAGGTCAGGATTCAGTGCGGATGCAATGCGTTTACATCACGCATTGCACTCACGTGGAAAACTCGCCCGTGTGAAAGGGGCCTAAGGGTTTAAAATGATTGATTACGGAAACAGTGAGTGAAAAAGAAAAAATGTAAAACTGCCAAAAACCGTTTTCTTCTGTCAGAAATAAAGTTGATTCCCTTCTAGTAATCATTTTCATAATTGCTATAGCATGTAACTAGTATTGCTATAAAAGCGGTCTGCATGTTTTATGCAAAAGATCCAGTATAGGCCAGAGGGTCATTGTAAAATGGAAACTTTGTTAGTGGGGAGCTAGTGATCATCTTCTCACAACTTTTATGGAAAAAAGACTCCCCAGTTGGGGGGGTGTAGTCTGAAAATGGCAGCACTGATTGGATAGAGTGAGTCTGTGGAGGTACACCCCCCAACTGGTTACCACCCCTCTGTTCCCTAACAGAAGGCTAATAGCAATTCATATATAACTTCTAGTAGAAATAATAAAGGAATGGCACAACATAGAGAGATACGAATAGATGTTCCAGAATTGTCATTACATGGGGAATGCATGACGCTATTAAAATAGGCATGTCAGGAGTGGTGACAGGTCCTCTTTAATGCTGGATGTGTGGACCATCTAGAGTGACTGTAGTGACTGATTTTCTTACATGATAAAGGATCTCACATAGGTTAACTGTGCCTGTTGCATAATATACTGTATAGTGCACCATACCCCCCATAAACTGTGCCTGCTGCTTTTTATATAGTGTACCATGCCCCTCCCCTCATGAACTGTGCCTGCTGCATATTTTATAGTGTACCCTACCCCCAATAAACTGTGCCTGCTGCTGTTGTTGCATTTTATATATTGCCTCCATTTTTGCTTTGACAGTCACAGATGACTTGTTCCATGCCCCTGGTGCCTTAATGTCAGAGTGCAACCATCAGGGCCACTTGCCACTGTAGTGCCGAAGTCTGGACTGATGACACAGGTCAGGACTGGTCAGGTTGCTAGGACTACATGGTGCTAGGCTAGGCAATTAACAGGCTAGCTCTGCTAGATAATTTTTAATTAACCAGCCTAGCAAACAGCAGAGACACCGAACGTTTGTTACAACTTGGTAAAAGAGAAAAATCACGGTGGCACTGCCTACACTCCTCCACTAAAACCTCAAAGATCCATGCAATTCGTGCATATACGTAGACCCAGTCCTGGTTGCTGCTCAGCAACTGTAGACAGGTACAATGATGAATGTGAATTAGAAGAAAGTAAACTTGCGGCACTCACCAGGCACGATAAAACTCAATCCTTTATTCCTTCATAGTGGAAAAGTTACATCGCTTGACAGCTATGGGGCAGACAACAAATCACAGCCGGTCAGCGGCTATGGCCGTTTCGCGCGTACACTCGCCCTTCGTCAGGCCGCACCCATATCCCTCAAGCGATGTCACTTTTCCACTATGAGGGAATAAAGGATTGAGTTTTATCGTGCCTGGTGAGTGCCGCAAGTTTGTTACAACTTGGACTAAAGAGCCACGGATGAGCTAGGTAAGGGGAGGGGTGGCTAGTACAGGGGTAGCAGGGAGCCAGAAAAAGGGGCTCAAGCTCTGAGCACAGACTTGGGACAGGAGCTGAGATGTTAAGTGTAATTAAGGGATGCCTATCATCCACAGCAGGACCCCCCTTCCACCTTGGGCCCCATAGCACCTGTGTGGTTTGCCTCCTTTGGCGGTGCAGGGCACCCACTGTGATGTGCTTCATAATTTATTTTCTTAGAATCAATATACTCATACCTTAAAGAGCTAGTGCTATAAAATACACATTAACATAAGGAACAGTATTACTCACATAGGCAGTTCTTAGCTCCTATACAGTGAAGAACATTGCAATATATACCATAAACAATAGGTACATGTAAATTTTACACAAATTAGAACAAAATTAACATTTTAAAACAGGCAATTCCACAGTCTTACAGTACTGCAATCCCCATGGCATTGCGAAGAAATTTGGTTACCAGTAGACCATCAGTACAGGACATGACTACATCAAATGGAAAAAGGATCCAGAGGGCTTCTTGCATTTCAGAGAAGTTTCTGAAAAATCTGGTTTAAATTTGGTCTACTGGTAGTCATGTAGACCTGGTGCAGAATAAACAACTGGGACACTCTCACTGTTGTTCAGAGAAACCAAGGCTATGGACCACTCCTCCTCTGTGAGATTCCTCATATCCACCTCCAATAATGGAGCTACCTACCATTGGAATACAATGAGGGGAGCCATGGTGTCATGAAACCAATCATCGTATTCATTTATCTATATTTTAGAATTTTGAATCTTACCTGGTGATAGATGTGGGATGGTATAGCCTGAGGAACCTTCCAGATCGGCATGAGACAACTGAAGATCGATTTTGATTGGCTAATCCTACAACGTCTTTTTCTTGAAACCTATAAAAGAAACGAGATCAATGATTAGTGCGCATTCATGTAAGTATATTCATCAAACCCCGTCCCCCACCCTATTCTTTTCAATTTTATTACTAAGTTGTGATGCTTATTGATGAAGGTAAAGTCACTTAAGGCTGAATGGACTATAGGTGGTTATTATTCTGTTTGGTTTGATTTATATTATATTCAATTGGTATATTTTGTTATTTGTCAATTATATAAATGTAGGTAACATAATAAGCATCAAGGACAAATGTGTATCCACTACTTAAATAAATATACAAAATTATTCTAACTCTATATATGTGTTGTGTTTTTATTAACATATCTAATCACGGTATTATAAAAGGTATAATAATGGAAACCATGACACCATGAGTTGGCAGTAAGACAAGCCCTGTTACAGTGGAAGGATAATAGGGGCAAATACTTTTTAGGTGAATCAGACAGCACAAAACAAATGGGGTTATCCCCTAGGTACAATCAGAAGAGACATATTAGACAGCAGTAAATAATTAAGTAATCAATTAATCAATCAAATACTACCACAGTGGTTGTGGAGGCGCAGCTCTCACCCATTCACAGGTGTCACTGAGGGGTTTGCAATGCCGGGGGCTGGTGCTGGAGGTTGTGGGGAGCTTCGTCCATATTGCGCATGCGCTGGGGTCTGCCGGCGCATCACAGGAAGCAGGACTTATCTTCCGCTAGCTTCAAATGCCAGGTGCGCTCTGCCAGCCTTCAGCATTTTCTCTACCAGCAAGGTACTGGGTCTCTGAGGCTTGAGGTGTTTTCTGCCCACACATTTGTATTAATGGCTGGTTAAGCAGGAGTCTGTTTGGCTATTACTATGAAATGTTTCTTGCTGCTGATTATATGGGTAGCTTTGCTCCCTGAATATGTGTCTATTTATAAGTGATCTTTTTCTAATTACTGTTGTTTGTTTCTTTTTGGTCTTATATGGCTGCCTCTCAGAACCAGGCCAGAAAGAGAAAAAGCAAATCTATACACAAACGGTGTAATCAGTACCAGCAGCCCCTTCCTGATCAGTGTTCCATTGATGTCTGCTCCCAATGCACTTCACCTCACCAAGTCAGATGCAGCCAATAGATGTCCTTTCCTGGCTCAAGGACAAAATGGAAAAGGTCTTGGATGAAATGGTATTTGTGCAGAAATCCAAAAGACCTAGGAAAGAGCAAGTATTCTCTCCCCCACAGAGGTTTTCATCATCTGAGGATTCTTCTTTTTTTTGAGGGGCAAATTATTTCAGAGGAGTCTGATTCAGATAATACAGAGGATTTATTCCTCTTAACCAAAGACTATCTACAATTTCTGCTAACAGACGGTGGAGATTGAGAAAGATGTACATCACAAGTCTAAGCGTGATAGAAGACTCTTTTACTTTCCTCCCACAAAAGAGAAGGTTTTCCCAGGTCATCCATTACTGCAAGACTGGTTGATACACGACTGGGAGAAACCAGAAAAAAGACATGATCCAGGAGTGAGATTTAAAGAGGACCTTTCAGCAAAAAAAAATTCATGAGATACTTATATCATCTTACAGGGTTGCTGCCGCTGATGTCCGCACACAGTTTTTTTTTTTCAAACGCCCCCCCAGTTCGCCCGCAGCGCTACCGGTATCTTCTGTGCCTCTGATGCTAATGAGGCAACTTGGTTATAGTAGGAGGTTTCATTTAGTTATGGTGGGCGGTGTCTCTTCTCTCTGGCAGCCCTGTAAGATGGTATAAGTATCTCATGAATTTTTTTTTGCTGAAAGGTCCTCTTTAAATCCGCTTATAAGTTAGATAGGAAATTCTCTCAGGATTGGGAGGCATCTCCTAAAGTGGATCTGGCAGTGGCCAGACTTTCCAAGAGGGCTGTTTTTCCTACAGAGGACCTCTGTCTGTTAAAAAATCCTATGGACAGGGGTCCCTCCTTAAAAAATACTATGTTGCCTCTGCTACTGCTTGTAAAGCTGCCTGTGCTACAGTCCCAGTGGCTAGAGCTTTATGGATCTGGTTAAGCCAACTCACATAGGATTTACAAGACGTAGTTCCCAGAGAAGAAATCCTGTCCAAGAAGCCACTCCTGAAGTCAGCCTCTGATTTTGTTTGATGCTCCTCTGGACTCTATGACATTTTCCTCTAGGTCCTAGACACTTACCAATATGGCACATCGGGCCCTATGGATCAAGCAAAGGCCAGGAGATTTGTTATAAAAAAAAAACATTTTTGGAGTCTTCCATTCCAACCGGATTCTCATTTTGGACCCCAATTGAGAAGATTTTAGAGTCCCTAAACGAATAAAATGGTAAGAATTTTCCTGAGACCAAGAAAGAAATTCCTCAGTACCGGTCCTTCGTTCCCAAAGAAGATGATCCCCAAAATTTAGGCGAGACTTCAGGTCTGGGCGTCAAAGAAGATTGAAGCCTAGAAGAGAAAGCTTGGTCTTCAAAAAGAAGAACGATAATAGAAAACAATCTGATTTATGACGCCAAGCAAACAGTAAAAGTGGGAGCCAGACTTCTAGATTTTTCTCAGCAATGGTCTCTAACATCCTCAGATGCATGGGTAGCATCCACTATAAAGCAAAGCTACAGTCTAGGATTTAAAAAATTCACTCCAGACCGATTTCTTGTCAATTCAAGTCACAATTCAATTATACTTCAACTTCTTCTAGAATTTGTGCAAAGGGTGCTCTAGAACCAGTTCCGGAACACACACAAGGAAAAGGAACTTATTCAAAGATTTTTCCAGTTCCCAAACTGGAGGAAAATGGAGACTAACCATAGACTTCACGTTTTATATAAATTAAAATTCAAGATGGAAACTATTAAGTCCCTGATAACCTTACTAAACAAAGGAAATTTTCTAGCAAATATATACCTGATGGATGCTTATCTTCACATTATTATTCTACCAAACCATCGCAAGTTTCTCCATGTGACTCTCCAAACTCCATCGGCCGTTCTTCATTGGCAGTTTACTTGCCTCCCAACTCTGAGGATGAAATGGGTTTGTGTGGTTCCATACCTAGACGACTGGCTGGTGAAGGCCAATTCTGCTAAGCAGTTGTCCCAAGATCTCCATACGACTCTTCTTCTGCTACAAGCCTACAACATTCCTGATCAACGAGACCAAATCTCACCTAATTCCAACCCAAGAATTACAGTTCCTGGGTTTTAGCATAGATTCCAATCAAATGACAATAACATTATCCAAAGAAAGGAGGCTGAATATTCGCAGCGGAACTCATTATCTGATCTCTCAAATCTGAGTAAAGGTCCGATTAGCCATGAAAATCTTAGGTCTTCTAACCTGTGCCATCGATGGTGTTCCATAGGCAAAGGCCTACATTTGGTCTCTTTAACAGAACATTCTTTCTTCTTGGAACAGTTGTCATCTTCATCTCAGAATCTGGTGTTCCACAAAGCAAGATCTTCTTTGGTGGCTAGTCGCCTCACGTCTTCAGAAAGGAAGATGTCTTCTTCCTCAACCCCTGAAACTCCTCATCACGGATGCATACTCTTGGGGTTGGGGTGTCCATGTAGAAAATCAGTGGATCCAAAGGCAGTGGTAGGACAAAGACAAGTTATTATCTTCCCATATAAAAGAAATTAGAGCAGTCAGATTGGCTCTGATGCATTTTCAGTTTATGAACAAATTTATCTGACATCCAGTGTATTTTTTCAATAGACGGTGTCCACTGCGGACAATGGCAGATGTGCCACATCTGCAGTGTAACATGTGCGTTTAAAAAAGTTTATCTGTCACATACAGTGTACTTTTTCAATGGACGGTGTCTGCGGCGGACAGTGACATTAGGTGTGCCATATCTGCAGTGTAGCATGTGCGCTGACAAAATGTATCTGTGACATCCAGCGTACTTTTTTCGTAGACGGTGTCCGCTGCGGACAGTGACATTAGCTGCGCAATATCTGCAGTGTAACGTGTGCGCTGAAAAGTTATCTGTGACATACAGTGTACTTTTTCAATAAACGGTGTCCTCTTCTGAGGGTGACATTACCAGGGCCACATCTAAAAGTGTAACGTGTGCGTTAAAATTTTTTACCTGTGACATACAGTGTAATTTTTCTGTAGACGCTGCGAACAGTGACATTACCTGTGGTACCTCTCCTGTAAAATGCTTCCCTCATCCCAAATACCTGTGACAGTCCCTATAATTTTTTATTAGCCACTGGTGACAGCATTGACATTATCTGCGGGATATCTACTGTGTGACGTTTCCACATCCCCAAATACCTTTTAAAAACTTTTTGCACATACACTTCAAAATCCTACGCTACTGTACGTGTGACATACTTTCAAGCATATATAATCAGCCTGCCTCATTGTATTGTGTGTGGCATGTCCACATTGATTAATAGATAAGCAATTCTATTAGGCCCTGATTAACAAATTTCGGTGATACACCTGTCTCATTCTCTTGTTTGTTGTGTGTCCACATTGACAGTGGTAGGACAAAGACAAGTTATTATCTTCCAATATGAAAGAAATTAGAGCAGTCAGATTGGCTCTGATGCATTTTCAGTTTATGAAAAAATGTATCTGTGACATACAGTGTACTTTTTCAATGGACGGTGTCTGCGGCGGACAGTGACATTAGGTGTGCCATATCTGCAGTGTAGCATGTGCGCTGACAAAATGTATCTGTGACATCCAGCGTACTTTTTTCGTAGACGGTGTCCGCTGCGGACAGTGACATTAGCTGCGCAATATCTGCAGTGTAACGTGTGCGCTGAAAAGTTATCTGTGACATACAGTGTACTTTTTCAATAAACGGTGTCCTCTTCTGAGGGTGACATTACCAGGGCCACATCTAAAGTGTAACGTGTGCGTTAAAATTTTTTACCTGTGACATACAGTGTAATTTTTCTGTAGACGCTGCGAACAGTGACATTACCTGTGGTACCTCTCCTGTAAAATGTTTCCTCATCCCAAATACCTGTGACAGTCCCTATAATTTTTTATTAGCCACTGGTGACAGCATTGACATTATCTGCGGGATATCTACTGTGTGACGTTTCCACATCCCCAAATACCTTTTAAAAACTTTTTGCACATACACTTCAAAATCCTACGCTACTGTACGTGTGACATACTTTCAAGCATATATAATCAGCCTGCCTCATTGTATTGTGTGTGGCATGTCCACATTGATTAATAGATAAACAATTCTATTAGGCCCTGATTAACAAATTTCGGTGATACACCTGTCTCATTCTCTTGTTTGTTGTGTGTCCACATTGACAGTGGTAGGACAAAGACAAGTTATTATCTTCCAATATGAAAGAAATTAGAGCAGTCAGATTGGCTCTGATGCATTTTCAGTTTATGAAAAAATGTATCTGTGACATACAGTGTATTTTTTTAATAGACGGTTTCCACTGCGGACAGTGACATAGATGTGCCACATCTGCAGTGTAACATGTGCGTTTAAAAAAAATTATCTGTCACATACAGTGTACTTTTTCAATGGACGGTGTCCGCTGCGGACAGTGACATTAGCTGCGCAATATCTCCAGTGTAGGGTGTGCGCTGAAAAAATGTATCTGTGACATACAGTGTACTTATTCAATAAACGCTGGACTCTTCTGAGAGTGACATTACCAGGGCCACATCTAAAGTGTAACGTGTGCGCTTAAACATTTTTATCTGAGACATACAGTGTACTTTTTCTGTAGACGCTGCAAACAGTGACATTACCTGTGCTACCTCTCCTGTATAACGTTTCCTCATCCCAAATACCTGTGACATTCCCTGTAATTTTGTATTAGCCGCTGGTTACAGCATTGACATTATCTGCGCAATATCTCCTCTGTGACATTTCCACATCCCAAATACCTTTTAAAAACTTTTTGCACATACACTTCCAAATCCTATGCTACTGTACGTGTGACATACTTTCAAGCATATATAAGATTTAAAATGAAGAAGGCGAGCAGTAAGGGATAGGGAAGTGGTCGTGATGCTGATGGTGCACGCAGAGGCCGTAGCCCTGGGCGCGTTGAAACTGTGCCAGCTGCCAGAGCACAAGAAAAACAATCATCCATGATACCTAGCTTCATGTCCCAGTTTGCAGGGCCATGCAGGACACCACTCTTGAAGTCAGACCAGTGCGACCAGGTGGTCGGTTGGATTGCAGCAGATAATGCTTTCAGTCTGTTAAGCACCACCCTGTCTTCCACCAAGTCCTGTCTCCGTAGCCAACAGTCTTGTCAACAGAATCCTCACTCTGATCCTCTTTCCTCCCACCATGGATAGTCTGGGCAAACAAGTGATCCCACATTCGGATATTCCGAGGACTTCTTTTTATCGCCATTGCTTCATTTGGCCCTCTCGCCAAGCACGCTTGAAGAGGGACAGATCTTGTGCCCTGATTCCCAACCTCTTGAGCATCCACAGTCACAAGAAGATAACGGTGGGGAACGGCAATAACTGTTTAATGAGGTGGATGATAATGAAACACAGTTGCCAATAAGTCAATGGCAATTACTGTCTCAAGAGGTTGATGAAGAGGATGAGACACAGTTGTCAATCACTGAGGTTGTGGTTAGGTCAACAAGTCAGGAGGATGAGCAGAGTGAGGAAGTGGAAAAGGAGGTGGTGGACGATGAAGTCACTGACCCAACCTGGGAATGTGGAAAACTGAGCGAGGACCGCAGTACAGTGGGGGAGGGATCTGCAGCACCGCAAGGCTGGAAGAAGCAGTGGGTGGCAAAAGGGAGAAGACGGGCCACGCCAAAAAGGCCTGCAACTGTTCGCGGGAGCAGCCCCTTGCGGAAAACTCCCTTGCCAAGGGGTAGGTGTTACACAGTATGGCGCTTTTTTGAGGAAAGTGTGGACGACAAAAGAATAGTAGTTTGCAACCTGTGCCGTACCAAAATGAGCCGGGGAGTGAACACTAGCAACCTCACCACCACCACCAGCATGATCCGCCACATGGCATCTAAGCACCCTAATAAGTGGGATAAACGCCTGGGTCCACAATCTATGTCTGCAGGTCAGACCACTGCCTCCTTTTCCCCTATGTTACATGCTGTTGGCAAATACCCTGTTGAAGGCACAGGCCCGGATGCTTCCAGCCCTGCACCTGGCCTTCGCAACCACCATCTGTGACCACATCCACTTCCCTGTCCCAGCACAGTGTCCAAATGTCGTTACCCCAGACATTTGAACGCAAGCGCAAATACCCAGCCACCCACCCACAGGCCATAGCAATAAATACGCAGCTTTCCAAATTACTGGCCCTGGAATTGTTGCCATTTAGGCTTGTGGACACTGCAGCGTTCCGCAGCCTGATGTCGGCAGCCGTCCCGCATTATGCAGTCCCCAGATGCATATAATGTTTTACAGGGTCACCTCACCTACAGGCCCTCGCATAAAATGTTTTACAGGGTCAGCTCACCTGCAGGCCCTCGCATATAATGTTTTACAGGGTCAGCTCACCTGCAGGCCCTCGCATATAATGTTTTACAGGGTCAGCTCACCTGCAGGCCCTCACCTACAATCTTTTACAGGGTCAGTTCACCTGCAGGCCATCAGCTACAATCTTTCAAAGGGTCAGCTCACCTGCAGGCCCTCGCATATAATGTTTTAAAGGGTCAGCTCACCTGCAGGCCCTCGCATATAATGTTTTACAGGGTCAGCTCACCTGTAGGCCCTCACCTACAATCCTTTACAGGGTCAGCTCACCTGCAGCCGCAGGACCTCACATATAATGTTTTACAGGGTCAGCTCACCTGCGGGCCCTCATCTAGAACCTTTTAGAGGGTCATCTCACCAGCAGGCCCTCACCTACAATCTTTCACAGGGTCAGCTCACATGCAGGTCCTCGCATATAATGTTTTACAGGGTCAGCTCACCTGCAGTCCTCGCATATAATGTTTTACAGGGTCAGCTCAATATAATGCTATGTGACCCCCGGCAGCGCTGGGAGTTTAGGCAAGGAGCTGCGATGGGGACTCACTGCATGAGGAACGCTCGTCTGCAAGTGGCCTTAGAGGGGTGTTCCCTTCGTATAATAGATAAAAAAACTATTACACCTAGATTCTCTCATTGATTGGGGTTGACAGGTGATATACCTGCCTCATTGTATTGTCTGTGGCATGTCTACATTGATTAATAGATAAGCAATTCTATTAGGCCCTGATTCACAAATTGGGGTGATACACCTGTCTCATTCTCTGGTTTGTTGCGTGTCCACATTGATTAATAGATAATCAATTATATTAGGCCCTGATTAGCAAATTGGGGTGATATACTTGTCGTATTCTACTGTTTGTGATGTGTCCACATTGAATAATAGATAAGTAATGCTATTAGGCCCTAATTCACAAATTGGGGTGATACACCTGCATCATTCTACTGTTTGTGGTGTATCCACATTGATATACAGTTGTGTTCAAAATTATTCAACCCCCAATGCTGTAAAGGGTTTTAGGGAATTTAGTGTACATTTGTAATTGTGTTCAGAATGAAATCTTACAAGGACTTTTTAAAGAACCAAATGCAATTAAAATGACATAAATTGTTTTTGTAATACAATATTAAATGTTTTTTTTGTGATTTCTTCATTGACACAATTATTCAACCCCTTAAAGACTACCACTCTTAAGAACAGAGGTTCATTCAAGTGTTTTCGATCAGGTATTGAAAACACCTGTGGATGTCAAGGAGCAGCAATCAAGCCTAATAAGCACCAATTAGGCAAATTTAAAATGACTGTGATACTCAGCTCCTTCTAGACATTTAATGGTGTGTTACAAATAGTGTTGAGCGAACAGTTCGAGCATCGTTCGGGTTCGTACCGTATTTTGGGGTGTCCGGGACACGGACCCGAACCCGGACATTTTCAAAAAATTTCGGGTTCGGGTTCGTTGTTCATCGATTACTTCCTGCTTTCTGAAGGGCTGCACAGCAGCCAATCAGCTAGCGTTTTACTTCTTGCCCTAAGAGCCCATCACAGCCATGCCTACTAATGGCATGGCTGTGATTGGCCAAGTGCAGCATGTGACTCAGTCTCTATTTTAGCTGGAGTCACGTAGCGCCGCAGGTCACACTCCTCTGATTAGTGTAGGGAGAGGACGCAGCTTCTGTCAGGGCGAGATTAGGCAGGGTAAAGTCAGCAACAGCACCAAATGAACGGATCGATCTACAGCTGTGAATGATTGAACTTCTGCTAGTTACTTGCTCACTGGTTTTTAGGCTGCACAGAGCGTTTTTCTGTCACTTATTTTCTGGGTTGATCGGCGGCCATTTTGTGACTTGTGGTGCACCAGAAGAAGCTGTCACCAAGTCCATCAATCCATCAATACTAGTTTTTTTTTGCTAAATTGTACATCAGGGGCTTGGCTGTGCAAATTGTCACCCCTAGAAACTCAGGATAGCAATTTCTATATTTTATTAAGGGGTTAAATACAATTGCCCAAATACCAATCCCCTAAATCTGGTGTTCCAGCTTTGGCTAGACAAGCATAATACTGTCTGCTGTTTGGCAAAGGATAGATTATTTTCTGTGGTGAAATTCAATTGCCAAAATAGCAATACCCTGAATCTGGTGTCCCAGCTGTTGCAGGCCAGGTTTCATAGTGTCCGACAAAACATATATTTTGTTCTGGGGTGAAATTAATTTGCCAAAATAGCGGTACCCTGAATCTGGTGTCCCAGCTGTTGCAGGCCAGGTTTCATAGTGTCCGCCAAAACATATATTTTGTTCTGGGGTGAAATTAATTTGCAAAAATAGCAATACCCTGAGTCTGGTGTCCCAGCTGTTGCAGGCCAGGTTTCATAGTGTCCGCCAAAACATATATTTTGTTCTGGGGTGTAATTCACTTGCCAAAATAGCAATACCCTGAATCTGGTGTCCCAGCTGTTGCAAGCCAGGTTTCATAATGTCAGCCAAAACATATATTTTGTTCTGGGGTGAAATTAATTTGCCAAAATAGCAATACCCTGAATCTGGTGTCCCAGCTGTTGCAGACCAGGTTTCATAGTGTCCGCAAAAACATATATCTTGTTCTGGGGTGAAATTAATTTGCAAAAATAGCAATACCCTGAATCTGGTGTCCCAGCTGTTGCAGGCCAGGTTTCATAGTGTCCGCCAAAACATATATTTTGTTCTGGGGTGAAATTAATCTGCCAAAATAGCAATACCCTGAATCTGGTGTCCCAGCTGTTGCAGGCCAGGTTTCATAGTGTCCGCCAAAACATATATTTTGTTCTGGGGTGTAATTCACTTGCCAAAATAGCAATACCCTGAATCTGGTGTCCCAGCTGTTGCAGGCCAGGTTTCATAGTGTCCGCCAAAACGTATATTTTGTTCTGGGGTGAAATTAATTTGCCAAAATAGCAATACCCTGAATCTGGTGTCCCAACTGTTGCAGGCCAGGTTTCATAGTGTCCTTCAAAACATATATTTTGTTCTGGGGTGAAATAATTTGCCAAAATAGCAATACCCTGAATCTGGTGTCCCAGCTGTTGCAGGCCAAGTGTAAATCTGTCCATAAAAGGATACCTTTCATCCAGGGCCTAAATACTAGCCCTAAAAGAGATATTCCCCTAAATCAGTGGTTACTGCTGTGCCTGGATTAGTGTAATACCCTACATAAACAAATAGGCAGATAGTGTTAGGTGCCTGTAAAAAAAGGCCTGAATTTGAAATCAATACATTGGGCCAAATATTTTTTTCCTTATTGTGGTGCTTGGTGAACGGTAACAATAAGGAAAACATCTAGTAAGGGACGCGGACGCGGTTGTGGTGGTGTTAGTGTACCCTCTGGTGCTGGAAGAGGACGTGGCTATTCTGCCACAGCCACACGTCCTAGTGAACCAACTACCTCAGGTTCCAGTACCCGCCAGAATGTACAGCGATATTTGGTGGGGCCCAATGCCGTTCTAAGGATGGTAAGGCCTGAGCAGGTACAGGCGCTAGTCAATTGGGTGGCCGACAGTGGATCCAGCATGTTCACAACATTATCTCCCACCCAGTCTTCTGCAGAAAGCGCACAGTTGGCACCTGAAAACCAAGCCGATCAGTCTGTCACATCACCCCCATGCATATCAGGGAAACTGTCAGAGTCTTAAGTTATGCAGCAGTCTCTTATGCTGTTTGAAGACTCTGCTGGCAGGGTTTCCCAAGGGAATCCACCTTGCCCTTCCCCAGTGGTGGAAGACATAGAATGCACTGATGCACAACCACTGATGTTTCCTGATGATGAGGACATGGGAATACCACCTCATCGGAGTCCGCACGTCTCTGATGATGACGAAACACAGGTGCCAACTGCTGCGTCTTTCTGCAGTGTGCAGACTGAACAGGAGGTCAGGGAGGAAGACTGTGTGGAAGACGATGCAGGGGACGATGAGGTCCTAGACCCCACATGGAATGAAGGTCGTGCCACTGACTTTCATAGTTCAGAGGAAGAGGCACTGGTGAGACCGAGCCAACAGCGTTGCAAAAGAGGGAGCAGGGGGCAAAAGCAGCCCAGCCGCCGCCAAGAGAGTTCGCCTGCTACTGGCCACCGCCACCAGGGACCGAGCACCCCAAAGGCAGCTTCAAGGAGTTCCCTGGCATGGCACTTCTTTAAACAATGTGCTGACGACAAGACCCGAGTGGTTTGCACGCTGTGCCATCAGATCCTGAAGCGAGGCATTAACGTTCTGAACCTTAGCACAATCTGCATGACCAGGCATCTACATGCAAAGCATGAACTGCAGTGGAGTAAACACCTTAAAAGCAAGGAACTCACTCTGGCTCCCCCTGCTCCCTCTTCTGCTGCTGCTTCGGCCTCTTCCTCCGCCTCGAGAGGAACGTTGGCACCTGCCACCCACCAAACAGAGGATGTGCCACCGACACCACCACCTATGTCACCAAGCATCTCCACCATGTCACATGGCAGCGTTCAGCTCTCCATCTCGCAAACCTTGGAGAGAAAGCGTAAATTCCCACCTAGCCACCCTCGAGCCCTGGGCCTGAATGCCAGCATTTCTAAACTACTGGCCTTTGAAATGCTGTCATTCAGGCTGGTGGACACAGACAGCTTCAAACAGCTGATGTCCATGGCTGTCCCACAGTATGTTGTTCCCAGCCGCCACTACTTCTCCAAGACAGCCGTGCCTTCCCTGCACAACCAAGTATCCGATAAAATCAAGTGTGCACTGCGCAACGCCATCTGTGGCAAGGTCCACCTAACCACAGATACGTGGACCAGTAAGCACGGCCAGGGACGCTATATCTCCCTAACTGCACACTGGGCAGCAGGCGGAGAGTTCCTTGGCGCACGTCCTTCCACCGCCAAGGACCGCAGGGCATCATTCTTTGCCTCCTGTAGACTCCTCCTCCTACTCGGCTTCCTCCTCCTCTGCTTCCACCAGCTCATCCAGTCAGCCACACACCTTCACCACCAACTTCAGCACAGCCCGGGGTAAACGTCAGCAGGCCATTGTGAAACTCATATGTTTGGGGGACAGGCCCCACACCGCGCAGGAGTTGTGGCGGGGTATTGAACAACAGACCGACCAGTGGTTGCTGCCGGTGGGCCTCAAGCCCGGCCTGGTGGTGTGCGATAATGGGCGAAATCTCGTCGCAGCTCTGGGACTAGCCGGTTTGACGCACATCCCTTGCCTGGCGCATGTGCTGAATTTGGTGGTGCAGAAGTTCATTCACAACTACCCCGACATGTCAGAGCTGCTGCATAAAGTGAGGGCTGTCTGTGCGCGCTTCCGGCGTTCACATCCTGCCGCTGCTCGCCTGTCTGCGCTACAGCGGAACTTCGGCCTTCCCGCTCACCGCCTCATATGCGACGTGCCCACCAGGTGGAACTCCACCTTGTACATGCTGGAGAGACTGTGCGAGCAGCAGCAGGCCATAGTGGAGTTTCAGCTGCAGCACGCACGCGTCAGTCACACTGCGGAACAGCACCACTTCCCCACCAATGATTGGGCCTCCATGCGAGACCTGTGTGCCCTGTTGCGCTGTTTCGAGTACTCCACCAACATGGCCAGTGGCGATGACACCGTTATCAGCGTTACAATACCACTTCTATGTCTCCTTGAGAAAACGCTTAGGGCGATGATGGAAGAGGAGGTGGCCCAGGAGGAGGAGGAGGAGGATGAGGGGTCATTTTTAGCACTTTCAGGCCAGTCTGATAGAAGTGGCTCAGAGGGAGGTTTTTTGCAACAGTAGAGGCCAGGTACAAATGTTGCCAGCCAGGGCCCACTACTGGAGGACGAGGAGGATGAGGTGGAGGAGGATGAGGATGAAGCAGGTTCACAGCGGGGTGGCACCCGACACAGCTCAGGCCCATCACTGGTGCGTGGCTGGGGGGATACGGAGGACGATGACGATACGCCTCCCACAAAGGACAGCTTGTCCTTACCTCTGGGGAGCCTGGCACACATGAGCGACTACATGCTGCAGTGCCTTTGCAACGACAGCAGAGTTGCCCACATTTTAACGTGTGCAGACTACTGGGTTGCCACCCTGCTGGATCCCCGGTACAAAGACAATGTGCCCACCTTACTTCCTGCACTGGAGCGTGATAGGAAGATGCGTGAGTACAAGCGCACCCTGGTAGACGCGCTCCTGAGAGCATTCCCAAATGTCACAGGGGAACAGGTGGAAGCCCAAGGCGAAGGCAGAGGAGGAGAAAGAGGTTGCCAATGCAGCTGTGTCACGGCCAGCTCCTCTGAGGGCAGGGTTAGCATGGCAGAAATGTGGAAAAGTTTTGTCTCCACACCACAGCTAACTGCACCACCACCTGATACGGAACGTGTTAGCAGGAGGCAGCATTTCACTAACATGGTTGAACAGTACGTCTTCACACCCCTCCACGTACTGACTGATGGTTCGGCCCCATTCAACTTCTGGGTCTCCAAATTGTCCAAGTGGCCAGAGTTAGCATTTTATGCCTTGGAGGTGCTGGCCTGCCCGGCGGCCAGCGTTTTGTCTGAACGTGTATTCAGCACGGCAGGGGGCGTCATTACTTACAAACGCAGCCGCCTATCCACAGCCAACGTGGACAAGCTGACGTTCATAAAAATGAACCAGGCATGGATCCCACAGGACCTGTGCCTCCCTTGTGCAGAATAGACATTTATAACTGCCTCCCCCTCAACCATGTATTCTTGTACTCCGGGGCACTTCTTTATTGAATCCTCATTTTTTTAACTTTACTATGATCTTGCAGTGCAACCCAAAGTTGAATGAACCTCTCCTCTGTCTGGGTGCTGGGCCGAAATAACTGAGAGTGGCCTTCTCCGGTGGAGGTTGATATGACGCATGATTCCTTGCTGTGGGACTCTCTCCTCTGTCTGGGTGCTGGGCCGAAATAACTGAGAGTGGCCTTCTCCGGTGGTGGTTGATATGACGCACGATTCCTTGCTGTGGGACCTCTCTCCCCTGTCTGGGTGGTGGGGCCGAAATAACTAAGAGTGGCCTTCTCCGTTGGTGGTTGATATGAGGCATGATTCCTTGCTGTGGGACCTCTCTCCTCTGTCTGGGTGCTGGGCCGAAATAACTGAGAGTGGCTTTCTCCAGTGTTGAGTGATATGACGCATGATTCCTTGCAGTGGGACCTCTCTCCAATTGATATTGGTTAAATTTTATTTATTTTATTTTATTTTAATTCATTTCCCTATCCACATTTGTTTGCAGGGGATTTACCTACATTTTGCTGCCTTTGGCAGCCCTCTAGCCCGTTCCTGGACTATTTTACAGCCTTTTTAGTGCCTAAAAGTTCGGGTCCCCATTGACCTCAATGGGGTTCGGGTTCGGGATAAAGTTCGGGTCTAGTTCGGATCCCGAACCCGAACATTTTCGGGAAGTTCGGCCGAACTTCTCGAACCCGAACATTCAGGTGTTCGCTCATCTCTATTTACAAACATGGTGAAGTCAAGAGAATGGTCCAGGAAGACAAGAGAAGAGGTGATTTCTCTTCACAGGAAGGGCAATGGCTATAGGAAGATTGCAAAGATGTTAAACATACCAAGAGACACCATAGGAAGCATCATTTGCAAATTCAAGGCGAAGGGCACTGTTGAAACGCTACCTGGTCGTGGCAGAAAGAAGATGCTGACTGCGACTGCTGTGCGCTACCTGAAGCGCAAAGTGTTGTAAAGTGCCCGTGTGACTGCTGAGGAACTGAAAAAAGATTTGTCAGATGCGGGTACTGAAGTTTCAGCTCAATAAGGCGCACACTGCATGATGAAGGCCTCCATGCCAGAACTCCCAGGCGCACCCCCTTGCTGTCTCCAAAGAATAAGAAGAGTCGACTGCAGTATGCCAAAAGTCATGTGGACAAACCACAAAAGTTTTGGGATAGTGTTCTGTGGACTGATAAAACAAAATTAGAACTGTTTGGGCCCATGGATCAACGCTATGTTTGGAGGAGGAAGAAGAAGGCCTATGAAGAAAAGAACACCTTGCCTACTGTGAAGCATGGCAGGGGGTCAATCATGCTTTGGGGCTGTTTTGCTTTTACAGGTACAGGGAAGCTTCAGCGTGTCCAAGGTACCATGAATTCTCTTCAGTACCAGGAGATATTGGATGAAAATGTGATGCAGTCCGTCACAAACCTGAGGCTTGGGAGACGTTGGACCTTTCAACAGGACAATGATCCCAAGCATACCTTCAAGTCCACTAGAGCATGGTTGCAGATTAAAGGCTGGAACATTTTGAAGTGGCCATCGCAGTCACCAGACTTAAATCCGATTGAGAACTTCTGGTGGAACTTAAAGAAAGCAGTTGCAGCGCGCAAGCCTAAGAATGTGACTGAACTGGAGGCTTTTGCCCATGAAGAATGGGCGAAGATACCCGTAGATCGCTGCAAGACACTTGTGTCAAGCTATGCTTCACGTTTAAAAGCTGTTATAACTGGAAAAGGATGTTGTACTTGTAGCACCCCCAAGTCAGGGCAATGTGTGGAACTAACCTGGGGAATGCCAGTGATGGAGAGGCCGGCACGCTGCTCCTCTGGGGCACTCTCTGGGTTCTTGAGGGACACAGCCAGGTGGAAGGTGAGGTGCCCTTGGTGTTATAGTTTAACGTGCCTATGGCTAAGTCCCTGATATGTCGTGACGCCAGTGCCAGTAAACGGTGGCACACCGTATTTACAGTAGGAATAACAGAGGTGCAGACTGGTAACTTGAAAACAGAATTCAAACTTTACTGAAGACAGTGATGATACAGTAAGCAGTCTTTCCAACAGTTCCTTTTGCAGACAATCAAAATTGCAGTGGTCTTACATCCAGCAAGGTTAAACAGAGGGTGATAATACAGGACTTGGAATTGCAGGTGAACCTTACTTTCTTCCTGACTCGTCCTGACTGGAATTGATGCTTCAAGGCCCCAATGCCCTACTTCTGGCTTATATCCTTGAATCTCCAGTTTATAGAGTACCTCCTCTTGACGTTTAGTACCTCTTGCTCTAGGGATTGCCTCTAGGTTCTGCACTCCTTCTCCTAGGGTACCATCTTCCTAGGGTGGATTCCTCACAGGCCGTGAGGCCTGGGTTTGGCCTTCACAGGCACATGGCCTGCACTTGTCTAAGGCACACTCTAGACTGCCTTCCCTTCCCTGACTGGGCCTTATATAGACTAGGGCAACCTAGCTCCCTCTAGTGACTAGAGCTGGAATTACATCCCTAGCCGGCCTGCACATAGCACATTTCACAGTAACAGGGGAATCAAATACCATAAATTACATTGATTTACATTGCATGGTACAAATAGGACCTTTACCAGCCTCCTCCTAAAATGAGAGGAGCGACAGCAGCCAAGTGACCCTTCCGTAGTGACGGGCAGTACAACTCCCGTACACTACATACCCCGCTGCTTTAAGCTGAGTACGCCTCGTACTCTACCAGGGTACCGCCCTACTGGAATTTCCACCTGAAAGAGACAAAAGAAAAACATGCAAGAATACATACATATCAGTACTCAATTCTATCTGCATCGACAATTGCCATCAGGTCCAGCTGACTGACGGAGAAGTGCGGTGACAAGGGGCGTCGCTCTCTTTCTTCAGGATAAAGAGTGGAACTGGGGCGCTGACCTGGCACAGCGGATGTTAGGGAATACCAGGATAGTCCATGACAATGAGTGAGTCCATAAAAGCATATCACAGAGACTCGCACACAGGGGGTCCATCTCTGGGCACATAGACTTGGATAAAAATATGTTTTAGCAATAAATACGGTCAGCAGCACATACATAAAATCACAATACAGGACTCTGACAATACCAGGGTAAGATCTTCCTGGCAAGTCCTGCGTATATTTAAAGTGCTGACATAAAAGAACCCTTTTCAACCTGAAATGGGGGTTAAAAAGGGATAAGGTGCAAATAAAAGCAACTTGGAAGTATTAAAGTACTTAACGCCACAATGTTAGCAGCAGGCAGGATGTCCCGGAACAGAAAGAGGCAGGCTGGGAGCAGTGGTTCCACAGTGGCAACTTATTTGTCAAACATGCCACCGGCCGTGGGGAACTGGCAGCAAGCTCCACCAGCCTGGCAAACTTAAAGGAACAGTTCCTGCAACAAATATGATGTCCCTGTGAGGATGAGCAAAAATGGCCTAGCAGGCCTGCTCACAGGTAGGTGTCAAATGAGCCCCGTTCGTCGGAGGTAGTGCAGCCCTGTGCTGCTGGTAGTCTGGGCCATGCACCAGGGCCACATGGAGGGGGTGCCCACCACAAAGAATGGGCTGGAAACATCACCGGTATTGGGCCTACCCACCTCATTGGCCCGCTGGGTTGCGGACACACAGGAGCTGCTGGTCTCGGGACACGGGCCGGCGCTGGGGTAGACACTTCCTCTGGCCGGGACATAACGCTCCCGTCACGGCGGACTCGGCTCTTGGCATAAGTCAATTTATCCGCTGTTACACGGACCTTGGGTGGCTCAGCGTTAGCGGTAGGACCTTGACTACGGGTTCGGGTGGTACAGGGGTCACAGGTAACTCACCACCGCTGGACTGCTGCGCTGTTTTCTTAGAATCTGCCACTTGCCGCAGGCCATCCAGGTAAGCCTGTAAGGAAGCGATCCGCTCCTCCAGGGCGGAGATCTCACTGCTGGATTCCGGCACACTTGCAGCAGGCTCAGATGAGGTTCTATCATGGCGGTTCTTCCGCAGGTCATCCATCGCTTCACTGAACTGGGCCATCCGCGCCCAATCAGCGGCTGTCTTCTCTCTTCGCGGCTGCTCTGGAGAGGGGTAAGGACTGGGAGGCTTGTCCAGGATCGTCGGCTGCCAGAAAATGTTCGGGCCGAGAAAGGAACTCTTCTCCTGGTACGTATTCCGGATGGGTCCCGGCGGGTCCTCTGCCTCCACCGGATCTTCGGTCTCTTCCCAGTCTTCCGGTACCGGTCCGGGACGGGTCACCGCAGTGGCATATGGGCCTCGCAGGCCCTCTGCGGGAGTGAACTCCACTTTCTCTCCGACCGCTAGATTATGCAGTCGCCCCGGGAGATAGCTGCGCTTGACGGACCGGCGATTTACATAATAGTCCCGGTTGGTGCCGGTTTCTTGGATGAAGCCAAATCCTCTGACCTTGTCAAACTCGAGCACGACTCCGGTGCGGCGTTCGAGCTGGGGCTTGCTGTCCCTGGAATCTTCATAGATCCGCTTGGTGACTTCTTCAAAGTACTTTTTCTGAGTGGTGGTTTTTAAAGTTGCCGCCACTCGGATCTCGGCCATCAGGGCCGACCACGCGGGTTCCGCGGGAGGAAGCCTTCTCTGCGGGTGGAAACGGCAGGGTTCGGCTTGTGGCCATGGACAGGTCTGGGCCATGTCGCTGGGAGTATACGCTGGGGCGCAGGGCGCTCCTTAGTTGCTCCTGAGGTCGCCTCCATTGCACCAACTACGGCCCGGATCCCTCCGATTCAGGTAGGAAACCCCGTAGCAGGGTGAGCCACTGTTCCAGCAGGCTCCACCCCGTCAATTCTTGCACGCCCCTAGGTATTCCAGTATAGGGTAGGCGGTGTCCATATTATAATCCTCAAGGGAAGGCGTTACCTCCAGGTCGTCTCCTCCTCCTTCTTGGAGGGTTTTGGCGCCAAATTTTCGCGCCACTGAGGACAGTGATGGCGCAAGAAGAAGTCCAATGACGCCGGCGGCCATCTTGGACGCCATGATGCATCAATTCAATGACAGCAAGCAGCGGTAGTAAAACAGCATAAAAGTCCACAAAAATGCACTTTGAAGTGGCGATTTTCTTCCTCTTGATAGCGCAACACTGCACAGCGCTTTCTGGAGGTTTTTGGGACACTTTTCTGTACGTTTTAAGTCCGCAAAGTTCACTTCAAATAAACAGGCGTTTTGTCACTTGGCAAACTGGTTAAGGCACAAAGTTCACGTTTTTGCTCACAGTCCATAAAACGTGCGTATCCTGTTCGTGACGCCAAAATGTAGCACCCCCAAGTCAGGGCAATGTGTGGAACTAACCTGGAGAATGCCAGTGATGGAGAGGCCGGCACGCTGCTCCTCTGGGGCACTCTCTGGGTTCTTGAGGGACACAGCCAGGTGGAAGGTGAGGTGCCCTTGGTGTTATAGTTTAACGTGCCTATGGCTAAGTCCCTGATATGTCGTGACGCCAGTGCCAGTAAACGGTGGCACACCGTATTTACAGTAGGAATAACAGAGGTGCAGACTGGTAACTTGAAAACAGAATTCAAACTTTACTGAAGACAGTGATGATACAGTAAGCAGTCTTTCCAACAGTTCCTTTTGCAGACAATCAAAATTGCAGTGGTCTTACATCCAGCAAGGTTAAACAGAGGGTGATAATACAGGACTTGGAATTGCAGGTGAACCTTACTTTCTTCCTGACTCGTCCTGACTGGAATTGATGCTTCAAGGCCCCAATGCCCTACTTCTGGCTTATATCCTTGAATCTCCAGTTTATAGAGTACCTCCTCTTGACGGTTAGTACCTCTTGCTCTAGGGATTGCCTCCAGGTTCTGCACTCCTTCTCCTAGGGTACCATCTTCCTAGGGTGGATTCCTCACAGGCCGTGAGGCCTGGGTTTGGCCTTCACAGGCACATGGCCTGCACTTGTCTAAGGCACACTCTAGACTGCCTTCCCTTCCCCTGACTGGGCCTTATATAGACTAGGGCAACCTAGCTCCCTCTAGTGACTAGAGCTGGAATTACATCCCTAGCCGGCCTGCACATAGCACATTTCACAGTAACAGGGGAATCAAATACCATAAATTACATTGATTTACATTGCATGGTACAAATAGGACCTTTACCAGCCTCCTCCTAAAATGAGAGGAGCGACAGCAGCCAAGTGACCCTTCCGTAGTGACGGGCAGTACAACTCCCGTACACTACATACTAAGTACTGAGATTGAATGTCACTTGAGGGTTGAATAAAACTGATAATGATGGGAGCACAGAAAAGACATTTGTGGTTATTTCATTATAAATGTTATGTTATATTTGTCTGACTTACATTTAATTGCAAACAAGATGACTGAAATGATCAAAATCAATGTCGAACTGGCCAAAGCACTCAATTTCAGTGGGGGTTGAATAATTTTGAACACAACTGTATAACTGGTTCTGTGCCAAACAGTTACTGTGATTTAGTGTTACAAAGCGTTCTTATTTAACACCATGTTGGCAGTGCAAATAAATTGATTCACCTGTCGGCAAAGGATAGACACACGGTGAACCCTTCAGTGCAATGCGCTTGCAGCCCCACACATGTAAGGGCATCACAGAACAGTTAGTGCTTAATGCCACTTGGCCCTTAAGAAAGTTGGACTTTGGGGTCAAATAACTCCTTGTATTAGGGTTAACAACCAGATGGCCCGAATTTGCTGGATGGATCAAACATAGCAGCTGGACTATTGCTATACAGGAGGTTTGTTGGTTATTAAAATAAACCACGCAAATGTTTCCACTCACTAGACCAAAATTCATCATAGCTAATGCACTTGTTTAGTCTGCATAGTTATTGTGATTGTTTATGGTTGGAACTATAATGGTATTACCAGACACTAACTGGACCCAAATTTATCTTTCCTAGCTACCACATTCTGTTATGGAAAATTTTATTCAACGTCACTCTTACAGCCAGGACAAATTTTAAACAAATTCTATGTCACTGTGCAGTTTAAAAATTTTTCGCCTATGTGGTTTCCTCCATAAGATCCGGGGTCCCACCATACTATGAACTTAATGGTATTTTTCTTTCAGCATGTATTAGGATTAAAACTAGATGAGCCAAACTTGCTGGATAGATCAAATATGTCAACTGGATTATTTCCATAAGGGAGGAGTGCCGTTGGTTATTGGAATGAACCACACAAATCAGGCCACCTGCTCAACTCAAATTCATTGTAGCTAATATGTTTGTTTAGTCGGTGTTTGGCCAGTGTTTTGTATCAGTATTTGAACAGAATTTGTAAGCCAAAAGCAGGAATGGGTCCAACACACATATGATAAGCAAATAGAATTTCATTACATTTATCTCTGTTTTGGACCCCCTCCTGTTTTTGGCTTACAATTTTCGATCCAATACTGATGCAAAACACTGACAAAATACTGACCACCAGAAAAAAGCTTTATGGATGCTCAAAATACCGGATTGTTTTTTTTTATTTTCTGATTTTATGTACTTCTGATGGATCAGAAGAACGGAAATATAAAACGTGATGTTAACACAGCCTTACTGCCACTGCTGCTGCTGCCCCCCTCCCCACTCTGTCATTGAGCCACTACTGCCACTGCTGCTGCTTCCACCATCCCCACTGTGTCAAGGGGCCACTACTTGAGTCTTGGGGCACTGCACTGTTAAGTCCATGGTGATAAATTAGACCTGACATTTTTATTGACCTGTAAAACTGACACGCAGTAATTCCACAGCTAACAGAAGGGATTAGCTATGAATCTTGTGCCCTGCACAGTGGTGTAGACGATGATAAGTTACAACTGCCTGTAATACTGATGTCACAGTACCTACAGAACACTAGAACATAATGCACATGGTGATACCCTCTCCTTGCACTCTCCCTGCACTGTCCCTGCAGTTTAAGTTCCAAGTCTTTACAATGAGATTGGGCCAACAAATGTGGGATGCATATGATCAGGCAGAGTGGCTTGGGTATATCCGATTTATCATGATTCGTGACTATTAATTTGGAACAATTTAAATTTCTTGAAGAACTTTGGCGAATCGTCTGAATCAAATTTTTCAAAACTTTGTTTATCTCGAAACTAGAAACCATACAGAACAAAATGTATTCCTTTCTGCTTTATACACTGCATGCACCATTTGACCACTCCGCACATGTAGTTTTTAGATTAAACTCCTATAGTATAGGTTGCTGAAGAGTAGCAGACAGACTTGAAGTCCATATAATAGTTGCAATATATTACATAAAATTGTGAAAAATTGGGAAATAAAAAAAGAGTACTACTTGCTTAACAACACATTACAAAACAAGCCACTTAATGAAATAACTGTCAGTAATTCACCCATAGGAACTGAAAGTACTGCACAATATTACATGAATACTCACTTTTACCTCGATATGACCACTGTGTGTTGCAGTGTCAGAAGGTATCCTGGTAGATAACAAACAAGGGTTGCTTCCCTATGTCTGCCTGTGATATCTTGCAATCAGTCCATAACACATTGCTTCTACCCAACCCACCCTGTTTTACCGTAATACATAAAACCCTAGTGATTAATGCTGGTGCACCTAAAATGTTCCAGTATCTCTGCAAACAATCATGAGTCATAAGTGTAACTCTCTAATGCACTGCAAATCTTTCTAATACATTTTGCTCAAATATTATTTTGCAACCTTAAACACTAGGGCACCTAGTAACTGCATTTTTTGTGAACTATTTACCTTTCTAATCACTTCTACAGTTCTCAACAGATGTGTATTATGATTTAGGCATCCAGCACTCTCTCCTGACCAGTACATTTTCTATAATGAAATACATTATTTGTATTAGGAAACACCTTTTTATCATTGAATACGGGTGTTTCATTCAGTCCCATTGCCACAGGTGTATAAAATCCAGCACTTTTGAGCAAGTAGAATCCAGGGCACACTTACATGGATGTGCATGTTGACAAAATATAATGGATCCAGTTTAAATGACAGACAATGTTTCGGTCAGAGTGACCTTTATCAGTTCACATCTGGTATAGAGGCATGTGTACGTGGCTCGAGTAGGAGCTCCTATACATGGTTACGTATATGTGGTTGAAGAATCTTATTATTCTTTTATGGTGTGTGATTACATTCTACTGGTTGTAAAATCCAGCACCTAGCAATGCAGTCTGCCTTTACAAACATTTGTGAAAAAATGGCTTGTTCTAAAGACCTCACTGAATTCCAGCATGGATTCCACAGCTGCCACAAGTCACTTACTGAAATTTTTTCCCTCCAAGGTATTGAACCATTAGTTATGAGTGGTATTATTGCAACGGTGGAAGTGTTTAGGGACAATAGCAACTAAGCCATGAAGTGGAAGACCCCATAAACTGAGTGGGGTTACCGAGTGCTGAGACACATGGTGCATAAAATTCACCAATGCTCTGCTGATGCAATAAATGCACAGTTCCAAACCTCCTCTGACATTAACATCAGCACAAAAACTATATGGCAAGACTTCAAGCCATGGTTTCCATGGCCAAGCATGTGACCACTGGACTCTGGAAACATGGTCAGTAGAGTGATGAATCACGCTTCTCTATCTGGCAGTCTGATGGACAGTTTGGCAAATGCCAGGAGAACTTTACCTGGCTGACTGCATTGTGCCAACAAAAGGTTTGGTGGTGGAGGGATAATGCTATGGGATTGTTTGTTTGGGCCCTGGCCTAGGTCCTGGGGCATAAAGCAAAGCAGTGTTGGGTGAGTTTGATGTTAAAAAACTTGACCGGCCTGCAGAGAGCCCTGACCTCAACCCCATTAAACACCTTTAGAATGTACTAGAAAGGAATGGGAAAATATTCCCACAGACACACATTATCTTTTAGAAAACCTACAGATATTTTTTGTTATTTATTATTTATTATCACTAAATAATAATGGGAAATGCCAATTAGCCAATTCTAAGGCAACACAATATTGTTATATAATAGAAGAAGCATAGGTGAAGAGACTTGTCTCTTCAGAAAGCATTAGTTCAGTTCTGGACAATAGTTCATAACAAAATGATGCATTCATTTGTGGCTTAGCTGCACAGTGGGGTTGCTGTGTGGCTCCTGGGTCCCGCCGTCTGCTGCCGGTGCGGTGCTGGGGCGTTGGTGGTTGCCACGCACGGCTGCGCCATTTATAGGTTAAAGTAGTTTCCCACTTGTAGAGGCTTCCTTGTCGCGGTAAGTGGGCCTATGCTCTTTGATCAAACTGTATACTAATGCCTCTTTTGCACAGCATACAATTTATTACAAATTGGGCGGATATGCCACGTAATTATGCTGAGACAGTCGTTATATCAAAAGCATAGTTTTGAGGATGAGCGATCCAGATTCACTCTCCAGTATATATATATATATATATATATATATATATATCTACTTAATGATTCGTGAAATATGGATGCAACACGGATGGCATCCGGGTTGCATCCGTGGTTTTCACTGACCCATAGACTATAATGGACGTGATGGATCCGTGAACACGGACAAAATAGAGCACGCATTTGTGCTAAAAACACTGACCCACGGACCGTGCTAAAACACTGATGTCTGAATACATATATTAAAGTGAATGGGGACGTGTGTTGTCCACGGAGAACACGTATAGCACACGTTCGTTAAACACTGACGTGTGAATGAGGCTTTACACTGTGGCGGAGTTGTATATTTTTTTTTTAATTGCATCCCATTTGGAATTTTTTTCCTGCTTCCCACTACATTGTATGCAACCATAAATGGTGCCATTAGAAAATACAACTTGTCCTGAAAAAATCAAGCCCTCATACAGCTATAGGAATGGAAAAATAAAAAAGTTATGGCTTTGAAAATGCTGGGAGTAAAAAACTAAGATGAAAAAATGGAAAATTGCCAAGTTTTGAAGGGGTTAAAGACACCACTCCTGTATGGAGATGCATTGGCAATGCTCCATGGGAAATTAATCTGCAAAGAGGTAACTCCCAAGAAAGAGAACCGTCTCAACAGCGCCACCTATCTGATGTATCAACATCCAATTGTTCTCTTTCAGGAGGATGGTCTGTCTATATTCTCTTGTGAAATTTCTAGGCTTGTTGGAGAGTTGGATCTTCTTGACTCATAGGGAGCCACTTCTAATAGGTGGCGCGGGTGAGATGGTTGGCTTTCTTGGCGGCGCCTCAAAACAATGTGAAATACCGGTAGTTGCAAATCAGCTGTGACTGCAATGCAAATGAAAACAAATAGAGATGAGCGAACACCTGGATGTTCGGGTTCGAGAGGTTCGGCCGAACTTCCGGAAAATGTCCGGGTTCGTGATCCGAACTCAACCCGAACTTCATCCCGAACCCGAACCCCATAGAAGTCAATGGGGACCCGAACTTTTGGGCACTAAAAAGGCTGTAAAAGACACCCAGAGGGATAATATACCGCAATAAACACATTGCGATTACAACTTTGAGCTAACGATCACCATGGGAACGCCTCCTCCAGTAGAATGTACTGTCGGATCTGAGAATTATGTTGAAATCGTAATGCGATTCTTATATATTTGCTTAATCGCATTGCGATTTCAACTTAGCATTGCTAAATAATTCCATCCATATCGTTAACTTACTGAGTGAGTAAGTTAACGAATATGGATGGAATTATTTAGCAATGCTAAGTTGAAACGGCAATGCGATTAAGCAGATATATAATAATCGCATTGCGATTTCAACTTAATTCTCACATCCGACAGTACATTCTACTGGAGGAGGCGTTCCCATGGTGATCGGTAGCTCAAAGTTGTAATCGCAATGCGATTAAGCAAATACATAAGAATCGCATTGCGATTCCAACTTTTTAGTACTCAACTTTTAAAATCGTACACCACTTTAAGTTCCAAAGTTGCAATCGCGTTCGAATAGAACTTAAAGCTGTCTCTTAGTCAGTTTTAGTATTGGTGTGCTGTAATAGAAGTTACATTCGTACGCGAATATAACTTAGAGCAATACAGTCAACTTTACACTGTTAGTTTTATTATCGCGATAATACAACTATTCAAGAATCGTGTACGTGCGTCTGTCCGTGTGTGCGTTACCTCGGACACTATTCTATTTTGCCAGCCACAGCTGAAACCACTGATTTATGGTATTGCTATTTTGGCAATTGAATTTAACCCCAGAAAATAATCTATCCTTTGCCAGACAGCAGACAGTATTATACTTGTCTAGCCAAAGCTGGAACACCAGATTTAGGGGATTGGTATTTGGGCAATTGTATTTAACCCCTTAATAAAATATAGAAATTTCTTTCCTGAGTTTCTAGGGGTGACAATTAGCACAGCCAAGCCCCTGATGTAGGATATAGCAAAAAAAAAAAAACTAGTATTGATGGATTGATGGACTTGGTGGCAGCTTCTTCTGGCGCACCACAAGTCACAAAATGGCTGTCACTTAAATAGAGGCTGGGTCACATGCTGCACTTGGCAAATCACAGCCATGTCATTAGTAGGCATGGCTGTGATGTGCTCCTAGGGCAAGAAGTAAAACGCTAGCTGATTGGCAGCTGTGCAGCCCTTCAGAAAGCGGGAAGTAATCGACGAACACCGAACCCGAACCCGAACGAACCCGAACTATTCTCGAACTGTTCGCTCAACACTAAAAACAAATACTGTGATCATGGTTCATAAAAAGGAAACAAAATAATACTGTAAACATAATGAACTTTAGCTAGGAGTTTAATATATGTAGTGTTATAAATAGGCTAGACTGATAGAGCCACTGATAAAGTCTTGCGAGACAGCAAGATCTTGTACAATCTTGTGGGACCTTGGTAACGCTTCTGTGAGGCACTGAAAACCTGACTAGGTTTGAAGAGTGCTGAGAATGTTCTGTGGTGGCCTGGAGATGACTTTACAGTCAGGTTGCCTCAATGACAGAAGTAAGGATCAGATATTTCAAAGTTATTAAAGCGGTTGTCTTGTAAATTTTTTATTTATAAGAAAATTTACTATTAAAGGGGTTTTCTGATTGTTTTATACTGATGACATTCTCAAGATAGGTGATCAGTATCTGATCAATAGGGGCTGACTTCCGACACGGACTACAAGTGCAGGATGTGCTCCCCTATATACATGCACAACTGCATATGGTTGAGCATATCCTGCTTGTTAAACACCACACCACGTTTTCTAATTGTTTGTATAATATGTTTGGAGGTGTATAAACTCTGATTTAAATGTGCCTGCTTTTCATCTACAGGCTACATTCAGGTGCAGCTGGTAGGCTCTGGGCCATATCAGCCGGTCTCGGGTGGGGCTCACAGGCACCTCCCACCTCCCATTGCAAGCATGGTTACATGCTGGAGGTCACTGGTGAGCTGTCTGTGAGTCAGGCCTTACGCTCCCGTAATGCCCAACGGCTCCTGGTATCGCCCATACGGCACAGGTAGGTTGAGTGGTAGGGCCTCGGGCTATTTGAGAGACCTTGCCGTGGTGTCCGAGCTTGACATGTCCTCCTAGTAGGATATGTCGAACTAACCTCTCAATTTTATCAGTGTGAGGGTTTAGTATTGCCGCAGAGTGCACCTGCCTGCTATGGTTATGTTTTTGATTGTTCTCCACATCCACATTATCGTATGTAGGATGGTTATTGTGGTACTTATAGTCCGTTGCTGGCATCTTCCATTGTATGCATTTTTTGCTGTTGATTGCCCCTAGCAACAGACTACAAGTGCAGGATGTGCTCCCCTATATACATGCACAACTGCATATGGGTTGAGCATATCCTGCTTGTTAAACACCACACCGCATTTTCTAATGGTTTGTATAATATGTTTGGAGGTGTATAAACTCCAATTTAAATGTGCCTGCTTTTCATCTACACGCTACATTCAGGTGCACCTGGGAGGCTCTGGGCCATATCAGCTGGTTTCGGGTGGGGCTCACAGGCACCTCCCACCTCCCATTGCAAGCATGGTTACATGCTGGAGGTCACTGGTGAGCTGTCTGTGAGTCAGGCCTTACACTCCTGTAATGCCCAATGGCCCCTGGTATCGCCCATACGGCACAGGTAAGTTGAGTGGTAGGGCCTCGGGCTACTTGAGAGACCTTGCCGTGGTGTCCGAGCTTAAGACATGTCCTCCTAGTAGGATATGTCGAACTAACCTCTCAATTTTATCAGTGTGAGGGTTTAGTATTGCCGCAGAGTGCACCTGCCTTTGCTATGGTTATGTTTTTGACTTCCGACACCCCCACTGATCAGATGCTTGAGGAGGCTGGAGCTCAGCAGCCTACTTGCAGGTTAGTTACCCTAGGCCAGTGGCGTCAAATTTGTGCAAAGCTGCAATACCAAACACAGCTGCTATCCAATGGGTAGCGTTGTGTTTGGTAAGCTGCAGCCTCCTCAAATAGCTGTTTGGCGGTGGTGCAGGGACTCAGACCCCCATAATCAGTATAAAGCACTGAAAAAAAACCTTTCTACTGTGTCTCAGACTACCGCAGCACACTACTCATAGGGTAAACTGAGAAGCTGGCTAGCTAATTAGAAAGCAGAGAGGACAAGGTATTGGCAAATCAATAACTCAAAATGGGGGCACTAGCTACAGTTATCATGCGTTCACCAGCTTATGATTCATTTTTTGCAAGCTGGAAGGTCACTTTAAAGAGGTTGTGTCTTCTCAGACAATGGGGGCATATCGCTACTCTATGCCCCCATTGTCTGATAGGTGCGGGTCTCACCTCTGGGACCTGCATCTATCTCGTAAACAGAGCCGGTAAAGTCCTGGGGGCTGCCCTCCATTTATTTCTATGGGGCCATCGAAAATAGCCGAGCACTGGCTTGGCTATTTCTGTCTGCTCCATAGAAATGAATGGGAAGGATGGCCGTGCATCCGATTCATGTCTATGGGGATTCCGAAAATAGCTGAGCACGCTGCTTGGCCATTTTCGGCGGGCCAACAGGATGGCTTGGTGGTGGCCGGACCCGGCACCACTGGCAACCACTCTGCCGCCCTTGTGTTAAGCTTTGTTTTAGAGATAGGTGGGTGTCCCAAAGGTGGGACCTGAACCTATCAGACAATGGGGGCATAGCCTAGGGGAATACCCCTTTAACCTTGACGACCATTTTGTTAGATAAAGAATTATTAGACTATCTTCACACGTGACAGATTTGTTGCAGAAAATTTCTGTGACTGTAAATCTGTTCCATTCATTTGAATAGGGCTTACCAAACAGAAATCTGCCATGTGTGAAGGCCCCCTAAGGAAGGTTTCCAAGGGGTTTCAAGGGGTTGCCCCACAAAAAATATTCTACATTTTTCAAACCAGCACTTGAATTTTGTATTTGCTAATTGCATTTAATTAAAAATTTTGTATAGCCACTGAGTTATTCACTGAAATCTATCCGTATAGCACTACCTGCTGTTTGCTACTTTTCTAAAGTCACTGTCCAGCTCACTGGAGCTTATACATGCTCAGTTCCATCCTTCTACTGCCATCAGCTGCAGCAGAAAGGACACGACCCCTGAGAAAGTGCAGGCCAGCTGGAAATAAATCTAGCAGAGAAATTGCTGCAATGAATGGACAGATCTCTGGACCCATGTGAGGTACAAGGGTGGCTCTAAGTTTTTTAGAAGGAGAATCTTATGTACATTATGATATCTGATTTCCATTTTTTACATTACTCATGGGATAACCTCTTAAGGACACAGCCATATTTCACCTTAAGGACCAGGCCGTTTTTTGCAAATCTGACCAGTGTCACTTTATGGGTGAATAACTTTAAAACGCTTTTACTTATCCAGGCCATTCTGAGAATGTTTTTTCATCACATATTGTACTTCATGACACTGGTAAAATGGAGTCAAAAAAATACCAAATTTACCAAAAATTTGGAAAAAATGCGAATTTCCAAGTTTCAATTTCTCTACTTCTATAATACATAGTAATACCTCCAAAAATAGTTATTAATTTAGATTCATTCCCCATATGTCTACTTCATGTTTGGATCATTTTTGGAATGCCATTTTATTTTTTGCGGATTTTACAAGGCTTAGAAGTTTAGAAGCAAATCTTGACATTATAATGGAAAATTTGCCAAAAAATAGTTGTTTTAGCATCGTTTTTATTTAATTTTTTTGATCGTGTTCATCTGAGGGGTTAGGTCATGGGATATTTTTATAGAGCAGATTCGTATGGATGCGGCGATACCTAATATGTCTACTTTTTTTATTTATTTTAGTTTTACAAAATATCATTTTTGAAAACAAAACAAAAAATTTTGGTGTCTCAAGTCGGAGAACCATAGTTTTTTTTCGATTGTCAGTGGCTAAATAGAATTGAAATTGGGGAAGGGGATTATAAATTTAGTACTCCTTTGAAGTGTGGTACTCCCTGAAGCAACCGTCAATGCAGAGGCCCGGATGATCCTGGCACGTGTCACACTGAGTGGTGGTGTCCTTCTGTATCCCCCTCCTGTTACACACTCTGCATTTTTTTGGGGGACCGTCCCTTCTTTCCAGTATGGGGGAACACACCTGGAAAGTGTTGGCCAGGGACGATCCGGGCGCCTTCAGTTCCCGAGGTACTCCGGCCTGCTCTTTCCCTGTCAGAAAAGATCAGGTCTTTGAGGACTGCTTCATAGAACTGCAGGAATCTCCCTGTGTTGCCAGCGCTCTAGGACAGCACAAAAGAGTTGTACAAGGCAACCTGTACCAAGTAGACCGCAACTTGTGTGTACCATGCCCGCGTTTTGCGCATAGTGTTATATGGCTTGAGGACTTGATCAGAGAGATCAACTCCTCCCATATACCGATTGTAGTCAACGATACAATCGGGCTTGAGGAACATTGCCGTGGTACCTCGCACAAGAACAGGGGTGATGCAGTTACCGTGAATTGTGGACAGTACAAGGACATCCCTGGTCCTTATATCTGACCAGCAACAGAACAGGTTTCCACAGGTAAGGGCACAGGTCTCACCCTTGGGGATAGGTACCTAGACGGGGTAGATAGGGAGGCCGCTTAATTTCTCCGCACGGACCCACAAGCGGACGTGGATCTGGCGGCGAGGGACTGGAACAAGGGGATACTAGCATAAAAGTTATCCACGTACAGGTGGTAACCCTTATCTAGCAGTAAGGTCCCACACAAGTTTCCATCTAACACCCAGAGTGGGGGGAAATTCTGGGGGTTCAATACGGGAATCTCGCCCCTCGTACACACAAAACTTGTAAGTGTACCTTGAGGTACTCTTTCAAAGTTTGTACAGCTTCACGCCATACCTCGCCCGCTTAGAGGGAACACACTGGCGGAAAATGAGTCTCCCCTTGAAAGCAATGAGAGACTCATCAACCGCGACTTCCCTTCCAGGTACATAGGCCTCCAAAAATTTGGCCCCGAATTGTTCGATGACCGGCCTGATTTTGTACAGGCGGTCATAGGCAGGATCACCTCGAGGGGGACATGCTGCATTATCTGCATAATGCAGGCATTTCCGAATGGCCTCAAAACGCGAACGTATCATGGCCATACAATAGAGTGGGGTCTGGTAGAGGACGTCCCCACTCCAGTACAGCCTGACACTGGGTTTTTTGACTAGGCCCATCTGCAGCACGAGGCCCCAAAACGTCCTCATCTTGGCTGCACTGATCGGAGTCCAGCCACCGGCCCTAGCCAAAAAGGAGCCCGGGTGTTGAGCAATGAACTGTTGGGCGTACAAGTTCGTTTGCTCCACCATCCGATTCACAAAGTGGTCACTGAAAAAAAACCTTAAATATTCATATTCAGTGAAGCCCACTGTGGGAATCTGAATTCCTGGTTGGCCAACAAAGTCAGGAATTTCGGGCTCAAAATCCTCTGGGGTACACCATGCAAGTTCACCGGTAGGGGGCTCAGGTGGACTTATCTGGTGGGCCGGAAAACTAGTACGAGCCCCAGAGCTACTCATACTAGTGTGGGCCACAGGGTTCCTGGCATGGGGGTCCCCTTGCTCTGCCTGGTGGCGTCTCCGCTACCTTGGGGGCTCATCATCATCGCTAGATGAGGAGGAGGAGGACGCGGATGACAAGAGGAAAGTGGGGTCATCCTAGACTTCACTGGGGCTCTCGGAGTTGGAGGCAAGCTGGCTCCTCAACCGAGAACATCCGGCGGGCCGTATGGGAGTGTGTGTGTGCGTGTGTGGAAAACATTATTTAGTGTGCATATGTGTGGGGGCACGGGTGTTCGCGTACTTTGCCCTAAACCTAACAGAAAGAAAAATTAAATTAAATAAAAGTGAAAACCCAAGAAAAGTGTGTCCTTAAGTACCGGGACATCAGGGCGTACCTGTACGCCCTGTTTCCCCAAGAGGTTAAGAGGAATACATCAAGCCCTGCTCTCCAGAATTCCACCTTCATAAAAATCACAAAAAAGGGATTTGTTAACTTTTCGTGCTAATTTGAGCAAAAATGTTGAGACATTTCACATTTTTACATCACTCACTCAAGTTTTGAAAAATGGATGTGAAAGTGGGAGTGGTAAGCCTGTCAAGCAGACATAAGCCAGAGTTATTAACTGTGACTTTTTAAAAAGTTGCAAAAAATGTTGCAATCTCACACCATTAAAGGAGTGGTATAAAAAGTGAATAATAGCTCAAGACAGAAGGGTTAGACTTAACCTCTTAAGAAAATGTACCGTATTTGTAGGATGCAAGTTCTCTCTTTAAAGATGGCACCTAGTGTTGAGCGAACAGTTCGAGCATAGTTTGGGTTCGTACCGAATTTTGGGGTGTTCGGGACACGGACCCGAACCCGAACATTTTCAAAAAAGTTCGTGTTCGGGTCCATTGTTCGGCGATTTCTTCCCGCTTTCTGAAGGGCTGCACAATGACAATGCCTACTAATGGCATGGCTGTGATTGGCCAAGTGCAGCATGTGACCCAGCCTCTATTTAAGCTGGAGTCACGTAGCGCCGCACGTCACACTGCTCTGATTAGTGTGGGGGGAGGACGCAGCTTCTGTCAGGGCGAGATTAGGCAGGGTAAAGTCAGCAACAGCACCTAATGAACGGATGGGTCTACAGCTGTGAATGATTGAACTTCTGCTAGTTAATTGCTCACTGGTTTTTAGGCTGCACATAGCGTTTTTCTGTCACTTTTTTCCTGGGGTGATCGGCGGACATTTTGTGACTTGTGGTGCACCAGAACAAGTTGCCACCAAGTCCATCAATCCATCAATACTATTTTTTTTTTTGCTATATCCTAAATCAGGGGCTTGGCTGTGCTTATTGTCACCCCTAGAAACTCAGGATAGCAATTTCTATATTTTATTAAGGGGTTAAATACAATTGCCAAAATACCAATCCCATAAATCTGGTGCTCCAGCTTTGGATAGCCAAGTATAATACTGTCTGCTGTCTGGCAAAGGATAGATTATTTTCTGTGGTAATATTCAATTGCCAAAATAGCAATCGCCTAAATCTGGTGTCCCAGCACTGGGTGGCAAAGTATAATAGTGTCCGCTAAAACATATATTTTGTTCTGGGGTGAAATTTAATTGCAAAAATAGCAATACCATAAATCAGTGGTTTCAGCTGTGGCTGGCAAAGTATAATAGTGTCCGCCAAAACATATATTTTGTTCTGGGGTGAAATTCAATTGCCAAAATAGCAATACCCTGAATCTGGTGTCCCAGGTGTTGCAGGCCAAGTGTTAATCTGTCCGTAAAAGGGTATATTTTGTTCTGGGGTGAAATTCAATTGCCAAAATAGCAATACCCTGAATCTGGTGTCCCAGCTGTTGCAGGCCAAGTGTTAATCTGTCCGTAAAAGGGTATATTTTGTTCTGGGGTTAAATTCAATTGCCAAAATAGCAATACCATAAATCAGTGGTTTTAGCTGTGGCTGGCAAAGTATAATACTGTCAGCCAAAACATATATTTTGTTCTGGGGTGAAATTCAATTGCCAAAATAGCAATACCCTGAATCTGGTGTCCCAGCTGTTGCAGGCCAAGTGTTAATCTGTCCATAAAAGGGTATATTTTGTTCTGGGGTGAAATTCAATTGCCAAAATAGCAATACCATAAATCAGTGGTTTTAGCTGTGGCTGGCAAAGTTTAATAGTGTCCGCCAAAACAAATATTTTGTTCTGGGGTGAAATTCAATTGCCTAAATAGCAATACCCTGAATCTGGTGTCCCAGCTGTTGCAGGCTAAGTGCTAATCTGTCCGTAAAAGGGTATATTTTGTTCTGGGGTGAAATTCAATTGCCAAAATAGCAATACCATGAATCTGGTGTCCCAGCTGTTGCAGGCCAAGTGTTAATCTGTCCGTAAAAGGGTATATTTTGTTCTGGGGTGAAATTCAATTGCCAAAATAGCAATACCATAAATCAGTGGTTTTAGCTGTGGCAGGCAAAGTATAATAGTGTCCGTCAAAACATATATTTTGTTCTGGGGTGAAATTCAATTGCCTAAATAGCAATACCCTGAATCTGGTGTCCCAGCTGTTGCAGGCCAAGTGTTAATCTGTCCGTAAAAGGGTATATTTTGTTCTGGGGTTAAATTCAATTGCCAAAATAGCAATACCATAAATCAGTGGTTTTAGCTGTGGCAGGCAAAGTATAATAGTGTCCGTCAAAACATATATTTTGTTCTGGGGGGAAATTCAATTGCCAAAATAGCAATACCATAAATCAGTGGTTTCAGCTGTGGCTGGCAAAGTATAATAGTGTCCGCCAAAACATATATTTTGTTCTGGGGTGAAATTCAATTGCCAAAATAGCAATACCCTGAATCTGGTGTCCCAGCTGTTGCTGGCCAAGTGTTAATCTGTCCGTAAAAGGGTATATTTTGTTCTGGGGTGAGATTCAATTGCCAAAATAGCAATACCCTGAATCTGGTGTCCCAGCTGTTGCAGGCCAAGTGTTAATCTGTCCGTAAAAGGGTATATTTTGTTCTGGGGTAAAATTCAATTGCCAAAATAGCAATACCCTGAATCTGGTGTCCCTGCTGTTGCAGGCCAAGTGTTAATCTGTCCGTAAAAGGGTATATTTTGTTCTGGGGTGAAATTTAATTGCAAAAATAGCAATACCATAAATCAATGGTTTCAGCTGTGGCTGGCAAAGTATAATAGTGTCCGCCAAAACATATATTTTGTTCTGGGGTGAAATTCAATTGCCAAAATAGCAATACCCTGAATCTGGTGTCCCAGCTGTTGCAGGCCAAGTGTTAATCTGTCCGTAAAGGGTATATTTTGTTCTGGGGTGAAATTCAATTGCCAAAATAGCAATCCCCTAAATCTGGTGTCCCAGCACTGGGTGGCAAAGTATAATAGTGTCCGCCAAAACATATATTTTGTTCTGGGGTGAAATTCAATTGCCAAAATATCAATACCATAAATCAGTGGTTTTCAGCTGTGGCTGGCAATGTATAATAGTGTCCGCCAAAACATATATTTTGTTCTGGGGTGAAATTCAATTGCCAAAATAGCAATACCCTGAATCTGGTGTCCCAGCTGTTGCTGGCCAAGTGTTAATCTGTCCGTAAAAGGGTATATTTTGTTCTGGGGTGAGATTCAATTGCCCAAATAGCAATACCCTGAATCTGGTGTCCCAGCTGTTGCAGGCCAAGTGTTAATCTGTCCGTAAAAGGGTATATTTTGTTCTGGGGTAAAATTCAATTGCCAAAATAGCAATACCCTGAATCTGGTGTCCCTGCTGTTGCAGGCCAAGTGTTAATCTGTCCGCAAAAGGGTATATTTTGTTCTGGGGTGAAATTTAATTGCAAAAATAGCAATACCATAAATCAGTGGTTTCAGCTGTGGCTGGCAAAGTATAATAGTGTCCGCCAAAACATATATTTTGTTCTGGGGTGAAATTCAATTGCCAAAATAGCAATACCCTGAATCTGGTGTCCCAGCTGTTGCAGGCCAAGTGTTAATCTGTCTGTAAAAGGGTATATTTTGTTCTGGGGTGAAATTCAATTGCCAAAATAGCAATACCCTGAATCTGGTGTCCCAGCTGTTGCAGGCCAAGTGTTAATCTGTCCGTAAAAGGGTATATTTTGTTCTGGGGTTAAATTCAATTGCCAAAATAGCAATACCATAAATCAGTGGTTTTAGTTGTGGCTGGCAAAGTATAATACTGTCCGCCAAAACATATATTTTGTTCTGGGGTGAAATTCAATTGCCAAAATAGCAATACCCTGAATCTGGTGTCCCAGCTGTTGCAGGCCAAGTGTTAATCTGTCCATAAAAGGGTATATTTTGTTCTGGGGTGAAATTCAATTGCCAAAATAGCAATACCATAAATCAGTGGTTTTAGCTGTGGCTGGCAAAGTTTAATAGTGTCCGCCAAAACAAATATTTTGTTCTGGGGTGAAATTCAATTGCCTAAATAGCAATACCCTGAATCTGGTGTCCCAGCTGTTGCAGGCTAAGTGTTAATCTGTCCGTAAAAGGGTATATTTTGTTCTGAGGTGAAATTCAATTGCCAAAATAGCAATACCCTGAATCTGGTGTCCCAGCTGTTGCAGGCCAAGTATTAATCTGTCCGTAAAAGGGTATATTTTGTTCTGGGGTGAAATTCAATTGCCAAAATAGCAATACCATAAATCAGTGGTTTTAGCTGTGGCAGGCAAAGTATAATAGTGTCCGTCAAAACATATATTTTGTTCTGAGGTGAAATTCAATTGCCAAAATAGCAATACCATAAATCAGTGGTTTCAGCTGTGGCTGGCAAAGTATAATAGTGTCCGCCAAAACATATATTTTGTTCTGGGGTGAAATTCAATTGCCAAAATAGCAATACCCTGAATCTGGTGTCCCAGCTGTTGCTGGCCAAGTGTTAATCTGTCCGTAAAAGGGTATATTTTGTTCTGGGGTGAGATTCAATTGCCAAAATAGCAATACTCTGAATCTGGTGTCCCAGCTGTTGCAGGCCAAGTGTTAATCTGTCCGTAAAAGGGTATATTTTGTTCTGGGGTAAAATTCAATTGCCAAAATAGCAATACCCTGAATCTGGTGTCCCTGCTGTTGCAGGCCAAGTGTTAATCTGTCCGTAAAGGGTATATTTTGTTCTGGGGTGAAATTTAATTGCAAAAATAGCAATACCATAAATCAATGGTTTCAGCTGTGGCTGGCAAAGTATAATAGTGTCCGCCAAAACATATATTTTGTTCTGGGGTGAAATTCAATTGCCAAAATAGCAATACCCTGAATCTGGTGTCCCAGCTGTTGCAGGCCAAGTGTTAATCTGTCCGTAAAGGGTATATTTTGTTCTGGGGTGAAATTCAATTGCCAAAATAGCAATCCCCTAAATCTGGTGTCCCAGCACTGGGTGGCAAAGTATAATAGTGTCCGCCAAAACATATATTTTGTTCTGGGGTGAAATTCAATTGCCAAAATATCAATACCATAAATCAGTGGTTTCAGCTGTGGCTGGCAATGTATAATAGTGTCCGCCAAAACATATATTTTGTTCTGGGGTGAAATTCAATTGCCAAAATAGCAATACCCTGAATCTGGTGTCCCAGCTGTTGCTGGCCAAGTGTTAATCTGTCCGTAAAAGGGTATATTTTGTTCTGGGGTGAGATACAAATGCCAAAATAGCAATACCCTGAATCTGTTGTCCCAGCTGTTGCAGGCCAAGTGTTAATCTGTCCGTAACAGGGTATGTTTTGTTCTGGGGTAAAATTCAATTGCCAAAATAGCAATACCATAAATCAGTGGTTTCAGCTGTGGCTGGCAAAGTATAATAGTGTCCACCAAAACATATATTTTGTTCTGGCGTGAAATTCAATTGCCAAAATAGCTATACCCTGAATCTGGTGTCCCAGCTGTTGCAGGCCAAGTGTTAATCTGTCCGTAAAAGGGTATATTTTGTTTTGGGGTGAAATTCAATTGCCAAAATAGCAATACCATAAATCAGTGGTTTCAGCTGTGGCTGGCAAAGTATAATAGTGTCCGCCAAAACATATATTTTGTTCTGGGGTGAAATTAAATTGCCAAAATAGCAATACCATGAATCTGGTGTCCCAGCTGTTGCTGGCCAAGTGTTAATCTGTCCGTAAAAGGGTATATTTTGTTCTGGGGTGAGATTCAATCGCCAAAATAGCAATACCCTGAATCTGGAGTCCCAGCTGTTGCAGGCCAAGTGTTAATCTGTCCGTAAAAGGGTATATTTTGTTCTGGGTTGAAATTTAATTGCCAAAATAGCAATACCCTGAATCTGGTTCCCTGCTGTTGAAGGCCAAGTGTTAATCTGTCCGTAAAAGGGTATATTTTGTTCTGGGGTGAAATTCAATTGCCAAAATAGCAATACCCTGAATCTGGTGTCCCAGCTGTTGCAGGTCAAGCAAGTCTTAATCTGTCCGTAAAAGGGTATATTTTGTTCTGGGGTGAAATTCAATTGCCAAAATAGCAATACCATAAATCAGTGGTTTCAGCTGTGGCTGGCAAAATAGAATAGTGTCTGCCAAAACATATATTTTGTTCTGGGGTGAAATTCAATTGCCAAAATAGCAATACCCTGAATCTGGTGCCACAGCTGTTGCAGGCCAAGTGTTAATCTGTCCGTAAAAGGGTATATTTTGTTCTGGGGTGAAATTCAATTGCCAAAATAGCAATACCATAAATCTGATGTCACAGCAGTTGCTGGCAAAGTATAATATTGTCCGCCAAAACATATATTTTGTTTTGCAGTGAAATTCAATTGACAAAATAGAAATACCCTGAATCTGGTGTCCCAGCTGTTGCAGGCCAAGTGTTAATCTGTCCGTAAAAGGGTATATTTTGTTCTGGGGTGAAATTCAATTGCCAAAATAGCAATACCATAAATTAGTGGTTTCAGCTGTGGCTGGCAAAGTATAATAGTGTCTGCCAAAACATATATTTTGTTCTGGGGTGAAATTCAATTGCCAAAATAGCAATACCCTGAATCTGGTGTCCCAGCTGTTGCAGGCCAAGTGCTAATCTGTCTGTAAAAGGGTATATTACACTCAAGGTGTATATACAAGTGCTGAGAGGGTAATCCTCATTAACTTCACACGCTACCGTGCATCTCCCATTGTATTTCTGTCCATTAAAGGGTATATTACACAAAGTGTTAAAATACAATTGCTGAAGGCATAATCCTACATATTTTTTATCACGCTACTGTGCATTTCCAAGTGTAAATCTGTCCATAAAAGGATACCTTTCATCCAGAGCTTAAATAGTAGCCCTAAAAGATATATTCCCCTAAATCAGTGGTTACTGCTGTGCCTGGATTAGTGTAATACGCTACATAAATAAATAGGCAGATAGTTTTAGGTGCCTGTAAAAATAGGCCTGAATTTGAAATCAATACATTGGGCCAAATATTTTTTTCTTATTTTGGTGCTTGATGAACGGTAATAATGAGGAAAACATCTAGTAAGGGATGCGGACGCGGTCGTGGTGGTGTTAGTGTACCCTCTGGTGCTGGGAGAGGACGTGGCCATTCTGCCACAGACACACGTCCTAGTGAACCAACTACCTCAGGTTCCGGTACCCGCCAGAATTTACAGCGATATTTGGTGAGGCCCAATGCCGTTCTAAGGATGGTAAGGCCTGAGCAGGTACAGGCGCTAGTCAATTGGGTGGCCGACAGTGGATCCAGCACGCTCACAACATTATCTCCCACCCAGTCTTCTGTAGAAAGTGCTCAGGTGGCGCCTGAAAACCAAGCCCATCAATCTGTCACATCACCCCATGCATATCAGGGAAACTGTCAGAGCCTCAAGTTATGCAGCAGTCTCTTATGCTGTTTGAAGACTCTGCTGGCAGGGTTTCCAAGCGAATCCACCTTGCCCTTCCCCAGTGGTGGAAGACATAGAATGCACTGATGCACAACCACTGATGTTTCCTGATGATGAGGACATGGAAATACCACCTCATCGGAGTCCACACGTCTCTGCTGATGATGACGAAACACAGGTGCCAACTGCTAATCTGTCCGTAAAGGGTATATTTTGTTCTGGGGTGAAATTCAATTGCCAAAATAGCAATACCATAAATCTGATGTCACAGCAGTTGCTGGCAAAGTATAATATTGTCCGCCAAAACATATATTTTGTTTTGCAGTGAAATTCAATTGACAAAATAGAAATACCCTGAATCTGGTGTCCCAGCTGTTGCAGGCCAAGTGTTAATCTGTCCGTAAAAGGGTATATTTTGTTCTGGGGTGAAATTCAATTGCCAAAATAGCAATACCATAAATCAGTGGTTTCAGCTGTGGCTGGCAAAGTATAATAGTGTCTGCCAAAACATATATTTTGTTCTGGGGTGAAATTCAATTGCCAAAATAGCAATACCCTGAATCTGGTGTCCCAGCTGTTGCAGGCCAAGTGCTAATCTGTCTGTAAAAGGGTATATTACACTCAAGGTGTATATACAAGTGCTGAGAGGGTAATCCTCATTAACTTCACACGCCACCGTGCATCTCCCATTGTATTTCTGTCCATTAAAGGGTATATTACACAAAGTGTTAAAATACAATTGCTGAAGGCATAATCCTACATATTTTTATCACGCTACTGTGCATTTCCAAGTGTAAATCTGTCCATAAAAGGATACCTTTCATCCAGAGCTTAAATAGTAGCCCTAAAAGATATATTCCCCTAAATCAGTGGTTACTGCTGTGCCTGGATTAGTGTAATACGCTACATAAATAAATAGGCAGATAGTTTTAGGTGCCTGTAAAAATAGGCCTGAATTTGAAATCAATACATTGGGCCAAATATTTTTTTCTTATTGTGGTGCTTGATGAACGGTAATAATGAGGAAAACATCTAGTAAGGGATGCGGACGCGGTCGTGGTGGTGTTAGTGTACCCTCTGGTGCTGGGAGAGGACGTGGCCATTCTGCCACAGACACACGTCCTAGTGAACCAACTACCTCAGGTTCCGGTACCCGCCAGAATTTACAGCGATATTTGGTGAGGCCCAATGCCGTTCTAAGGATGGTAAGGCCTGAGCAGGTACAGGCGCTAGTCAATTGGGTGGCCGACAGTGGATCCAGCACGTTCACAACATTATCTCCCACCCAGTCTTCTGTAGAAAGTGCTCAGGTGGCGCCTGAAAACCAAGCCCATCAATCTGTCACATCACCCCCATGCATATCAGGGAAACTGTCAGAGCCTCAAGTTATGCAGCAGTCTCTTATGCTGTTTGAAGACTCTGCTGGCAGGGTTTCCCAAGCGAATCCACCTTGCCCTTCCCCAGTGGTGGAAGACATAGAATGCACTGATGCACAACCACTGATGTTTCCTGATGATGAGGACATGGAAATACCACCTCATCGGAGTCCACACGTCTCTGCTGATGATGACGAAACACAGGTGCCAACTGCTGCATCTTTCTGCAGTGTGCAGACCGAACAGGAGGTCAGGGAGGAAGACTGTGTGGAAGACGATGCAGGGGACGATGAGGTCCTAGACCCCACATGGAATGAAGGTCGTGCCACTGACTTTCGTAGTTCAGAGGAAGAGGCAGTGGTACCGTGAAACCGAGCCAACAGCGTAGCAAAAGAGGGAGCAGGGGGCAAAAGCAGAACAGCCGCCGCCAAGAAAGTTCGCCTGCTACTGGCCACCGCCACCAGAGTTCGAGCACCCCAAAGGTAGCTTCAAGGAGTTCCCTGGCATGGCACTTTTTTAAACAATGTACTGACGACAAGACCCGAGTGGTTTGCACGCTGTGCCATCAGAGCCTGAAGCGAGGCATTAACGTTCTGAACCTAGGCACAACCTGCATGACCAGGCATCTACATGCAAAGCATGAACTGCAGTGGAGTAAACACCTTAAAAGCAAGGAACTCACTCTGGCTCCCCCTTCTCCCTCTTCTGCTGCTGCCTCGGCCTCTTCTTTCTCCTCGGGAGGAACGTTGGCACCTGCCGCCCACCAAACAGAGGATGTGCCACCGACACCACCACCTATGTCACCAAGCATCTCCACCATGTCACACGGCAGAGTTAAGCTTTCCATCTCACAAACCTTGGAGAGAAAGCGTAAATTCCCACCTAGCCAGCCTCGAGCCCTGGGCCTGAATGCCAGCATTTCTAAACTACTGGCCTTTGAAATGCTGTCATTCAGGCTGGTGGACACATACAGCTTCAAACAGCTGATGTCCATGGCTCTCCCACAGTATGTTCTTCCCAGCCGCCACTACTTCTCCAAGAGAGCCGTGCCTTCCCTGCACAACCAAGTATCCGATAAAATCAAGCGTGCACTGCGCAACACCATCTGTGGCAAGGTCCACCTAACCACAGATACGTGGACCAGTAAGCACGGCCAGGGACGCTATATCTCCCTAACTGCACACTGGGTAAATGTAGTGGCGGCTGGGACCCAGACGGAGAGTTCCTTGGCACACGTCCTTCCGCCGCCAAGGATCGCAAGGCATCATTCTTTGCCTCCTGTAGACTCCTCCTCCTACTCGGCTTCCTCCTCCTCTGCTTCCACCAGCTCATCCAGTCAGCCACACACCTTCACCACCAACTTCAGCACAGCCCGGGGTAAACGTCAGCAGGCCATTCTGAAACTCATATGTTTGGGGGACAGGCCCCACACCGCGCAGGAGTTATGGCGGGGTATTGAACAACAGACCGACGAGTGGTTTCTGCCGGTGGGCCTCAAGCCCGGCCTGGTGGTGTGCGATAATGGGCGAAATCTCGTCGCAGCTCTGGGACTAGCCGGTTTGACGCACATCCCTTGCCTGGCGCATGTGCTGAATTTGGTGGTGCAGAAGTTCATTCACAACTACCCCGACATGTCAGAGCTGCTGCATAAAGTGCGGGCCATCTGTGTGCGCTTACGGCGTTCACATCCTGCCGCTGCTCGACTGTCTGCGCTACAGCGTAACTTCGGCCTTCCCGCTCACCGCCTCATATGCGACGTGCCCATCAGGTGGAACTCCACCTTGCACATGCTGGAGAGACTGTGCGAGCAGCAGCAGGCCATAGTGGAGTTTCAGCTGCAGCACGCACGCGTCAGTCGCACTCCGGAACAGCACCACTTCACCACCAATGATTGGGCCTCCATGCGAGACCTGTGTGCCCTGTTGCGCTGTTTCGAGTACTCCACCAATATGGCCAGTGGCGATGACACCGTTATCAGCGTTACAATACCACTTCTATGTCTCCTTGAGAAAACGCTTAGGGCGATGATGGAAGAGGAGGTGGCCCAGGAGGAGGATGAGGGGTCATTTTTAGCACTTTCAGGCCAGTCTGTTAGAAGTGGCTCAGAGGGAGGTTTTTTGCAACAGCAGAGGCCAGGTACAAATGTGGCCAGCCAGGGCCCACTACTGGAGGACGAGGAGGAGGATGAGGAGGAGGTGGAGGAGGATGAGGATGAAGCAGGTTCACAGCGGGGTGGCACCCGACACAACTTCCCATCACTGCACTGGTGCGTGGCTGGGGGAATCCGGAGGAGGATGACGATACGCCTCCCACAGAGGACAACTTGTCCTTACCTCTGGGGAGCCTGGCACACATGAGCAGCTACATGCTGCAGTGCCTGCGCAACGACAGCAGAGTTGCCCACATTTTAACGTGTGCGGACTACTGGGTTGCCACCCTGCTGGATCCCTGGGACAAAGACAATGTGCCCACTTTACTTCCTGCACTGGAGCGTGATAGGAAGATGCGCGAGTACTAGCGCATGCTGGTAGACGCGCTCCTGAGAGCATTCCCAAATGTCACAGGGGAACAGGTGGAAGCCCAAGGCGAAGGCAGAGGAGGAGCAAGAGGTCACCAACGCAGCTGTGTCACGGCCAGCTCCTCTTAGGGCAGGGTTAGCATGGCAGAAATGTGGAAAAGTTTTGTCTCCATGCCACAGCTAACTGCACCACCACCTGATACGGAACGTGTTAGCAGCAGGCAGCATTTCACTAACATGGTTGAACAGTACGTCTGCACACCCCTCCACGTACTGACTGATGGTTCGGCCCCATTCAACTTCTGGGTCCCCAAATTGTCCACGTGGCCAGTTACCATTTTATGCCTTGGAGGTGCTGGCCTGCCCGGCGGCCAGCGTTTTGTCTGAACATATATTCAGCACGGCAGAGGGTTTCATTACTGACAAACGCAGCCGCCTGTCCACAGCCAACGTGGACAAGCTGACGTTCATAAAAATGAACCAGGCATGGATCCCACAGGACCTGTCCCTGCCTTGTGCAGAATAGACATTTATAACTGTCTCCCCCTCAACCATGTATTCTTGTACTCTGGGGCACTTCTTTATTGAATCCTCATTTTTTTAACTTTACCATGATCTTGCGGTGCAACCCAAAGTTGAATGAACCTCTCCTCAATCTGGGTGCCGGGGCCTAAATAACTGAAAGTGGCCTTCTCTAGTGGTGGGTGATATAACTCCTTATTCCTTGCTCTGGGACCTCTCTCCTCTGTCGCGGTGCTGGGGCCTAAATAACTGAAAGTGGCCTTCTCCAGTGGTGGGTGATATGACGCCTTATTCCTTGCTGTGGGACCTCTCTCCTCTGTCTGGGTGCTGGGGCCGAAATAACTGAAAGTGGCCTTCTCCAGTGGTGGGTGATATGACGCATGATTCTCTGCTATGGGACCTCTCTCCAATTGATATTGGTTAATTTTTATTTATTTTATTTTATTTTAATTCATTTTATTTTTAATTCATTTTGCAGCCCTCTAGCCCTTTCCTGGACTATTTTACAGCCTTTTTAGTGCCTAAAAGTTCGGGTCCCCATTGACTTAAATGGGGTTCGGGATAAAGTTCGGGTCGAGTTCGGATCCCGAACCCGAACATTTTCGGGAAGTTCGGCCGAACTTCTCGAACCCGAACATCCAGGTGTTCGCTCATCTCTAATGGCACCCACTCAGGAGTGATGCAGACGAGCTTGATGACAGATGAGCAAGAGGTGCATTCGGATGGATAATCTGATTAGAACAATGGCGCAAAGTGAGTGATCCATTCTGTACTAGAAGTTAAATTGGATGTCACATCCCAAGGCTAGGGTGGCAAACTTTGGCTACACAAGACAGGACTGGAGACCATGAGGGCAGTGCCATAAAGAGTCCTTCAACAAGGGAATGTCACACCGGTCCTACTCCCAGGGTTATGGTGTGGGGTGGCATAATGCATGGCTTCATTGCAGGTACACTAACAGCTCGGCACTACATAGTTTGGTGAACCAGTAGTATGATAATTTCTTCAAAAACGCCTATGACATCATTGGTTAGCAATTGCAAAGGGAGCTGCCAGCAGTGGATCTTGTGATGATTTGCATGCCCAAGTGCATTTAGCATGGTAATCCATTCCTTAGACATCAATTAATGCTCAAACTCGGGATGCAGGCTTGGCTGTAGTAGTTATTAGTGATGAGCAAATCGAAGCTGACGAAGTCGAATTTGTTCCGAATTTTAGGACAAATTTGCACTTCATGGTAACGAATCACAATTTTTCCTAACATGGCAGCTACAATGGCGGTTAAAATGGCAGCTACAAGTGTGAGGACATGGGGCAAGGAACTCTGGGAAGGCGGGATGACCCATAATGCCATGCATGCAGCCAATCAGCAGCCAGCGCGGTGATGTCACAGCCCTATAAATACGGCGGCCATCTTAGATTCTGCCAACACCAGTGTACTTTGTCAGACGTTTATGCAGGCGCTAGTGAGAGTAAAAGAAAACCTCATTGTGAAAAAAAAAGCGTTTTATAAGTGCACGATAAGGATGGGGAGGAATCAATTCACATCATCTAAGTGCAGGGACACACGTTTTAGGCACTGGGGAGAGTGATAAATAAAACATCATTGTGAAAAACAAAGCGGTTTATAAGTGCACGACAAGGATAGGAAAGAATCATTTCACAGCATCTTAGTGCAGGGACAGACATTTCAGGGGCTAGGGAGAGTGATAAAGAAAACATAATTGGGAAAAAAATACGATTTACAAGTGCAGGGAAAGATTATTTGGGAATCCAACATCCAAATAGCCATTATACAGCTCTGTCATTCCAGCAATTTGTTGTACGGGTGCAAGTGTTACATTGAAAAACCTTTAGTGGCTTATATCTGTGGAAAAAGTGAAATATATACTCTTCTGTTCACTTCTGCAGCTATATATGGTGAAAGCGTTTAGTACCCTATTATAGTACAATATGAGAAAAATAGACGCTGTTCACATTTGGTGTTATTTGTAGAGTTGAGAAAACCCGAACTGTAAAGTTTGGGTTCGTAATGAACTTTAGTTTTTTTTGTACCCGAACATTTCCGTAAAAGTTCGGGTTCGAGTTCGGTGTTTGGCGATTTAATGGCGCTTGTTAAAAGGCTGCAGGGCAGCCAATCATAAAGCGTTTAGCTAGTGTGCCCTTAGAAGCCATCACAGCCATGCCTACTAATGGCTAGTGTTGACCGCGAATATTCAAATAGCGAATTTTAATCGCGAATATCACAACTATCACAAATTACCTGCCTGCTTCTTGCTTGTGGGCCAATGTGAGAAGGCTGCAATATCTAGTGAATTAGAATATTCTTCATTATTTTTATACTATGCTAATGCAAAAAATCGGCAATTAAATATGCGCATTAATCGAATCGCGTAAGGGGGTTAAGCAACTTTCCTATTGGGTTGGCTTGCTAGAATTGTCGAATATATAGAATATAGCGCTATTCGACAATTCTACCAAGCCAACCCAATAGGAAAGTTGCTTAATGCCCTTGCGCGATTGGATTAATGCGCATATTTAAATATCGATTTTTCGCATAACATAAACTATATTAAATAATGAATATTATTCTAAATCAGTAATAATTTCCCTATCTACATTTGTTTGCAGGGCACTTGTCATGCTCTTACCCACATTTTGCTTCCTTTTTCAGCACTCTAGCCCTTTCCATGACTCTTTTAGAGCCATTTTAGTGCCCCAAAGTTCGGGTTCCCATTGACTTTAATGGGGTTCGGGGTCAAGTTCGCGTCCCGAACTTGAACTTTGCGGGGAAGTTCGGCCTAACTCTGCCAACCCGAACTTCCAGGTATCTGCTGAACCCTAGTTATTTGCACTAAAAACATTTATTGTCATATTTCAGAACAATACGAGAAAAATAGACGCCGTTCACATTTGGTTTTATTTGCGGTAAAAACCTTTATTATCAGTTCAGTCTAATACAAGAAAAATGGACGGCGTTCACATTTGGTGTTATTTGCTCTAAAAACATTTATTGTCAGTTCAGTACAATACAAGAAAAATAGATGCTGTTCACATTTTGCGGTAAAAACATTTATTGTCAGTTCAGTTCAATACAAGAAAAATAGACACTGTTCACTTTTTATGCCATTTGCGCTAAAAGCGTTTCTAGTCATATTTCTAGAGAAAAAGAGAAAAATACACGCTGTTCACATTTGGCATTATTTGCGCTAAAAACATTTATTGTCAGTTCAGTACAATACGAGAAAAATGCACACCATTCACATTTGGTGTTATTTGCGGTAAAACCATTTATTGTCAGTTCAGTACAATACGCGAAAAATAGACGCTGTTCCCATTTGGTGTTATTTGCACTAAAGGCGTTTCTTGTCAGTTCAGTAAAATACGAGAAAAATAGACGCTGTTCACATTTGGTGTTATTTGCGCTAAAAGCGCTTATTGCCATATTTTTAGAGAAAAAGGGAAAAATAGACGCTGTTCACATTTGGTGTTCTTTGCGCTAAAAACATTTGTCATATTTCTATACAATACCATTAGAATAGATGCAGTTCACATTTAAAAACATTTATTGTCACATTTCTGTACAATACGAGAAAAATAGACGCAGTTCACATTTGGGCTTATTTGCGCTAAAAACATTTATTGTCATATTTCTGTACAATACGAGAAAAATAGACATTGTTCACATTTGGTGTTATTTGCGCTAAAAACATTTATTGTCATATTTCTGTACAATACGAGAAAAATAGACATTGTTCACATTTGGTGTTATTTGCGCTAAAAACATTTATTGTTATATTTCAGTACAATACGGGAAAATATACACAGATCAGGTTTACTGTTGTTTGTGCAGAAATAATTTTGTGGCCTATTTAAGTACAATACGAGAAATATATACACGGGTCACGATTGCTTGTATTTGCACAGAAATAATTTAGTGGCGTATTTCAGTCCTATGCGAGAAATATATAGGCAGGTCAATTTTGTTGTTATTTACGCTAAAATCATTTACTGGCGTATTTCAGTCCAATACGAGAAATATATTTGACATACTTTTTGCTGAAATAAATAAAGTAAAAGCAAATTAAAACACACCAAAAAGCCCCAGACAGAGAAGTGCCAGGCCCTGCACAGAGAAGTGGCAGAGGCCTAAATGTTTCTGGCGCGGGCACAGGTCGCAGCAGAGTAAGAGGGTGTGGCTGTAGTAGTCGCAGCGAGTTGATCTCCTGGTTTCATCTAGCGGTCGAGTCTTGACCAGCAACCCAGCAGTTCTTGATTAGTTAACGCCGTCATCAAGTTCATCCCAAGTGACATCAGACACCCCCAGCCAAGAGTCGGTGGGTTCGTCAGACACAACCCTTACTTTGCATGGCCCTGAAGCAGGCCCTGTGCCCTCACCTTTCCTCAACCTGCGTCTGTCCCTTGCTGTTCCATCAGCCAGAGAAATTATTTATGCTGTGGCCTCAGCTCCACTATACAGTGAAGATGAGCTACTAGAGGACAGTCAGCAGCTACTGCCCACCCTTTCCAAGTGGTGGACTGTGCACCTTTCAGAACTGATGGCTTGTGGCGAGCCAAGGTGGAGAGTTCCAAGCCTTTAGTGACGTATTTCGTTGGCCAAACTTAATTTTATTTAGCTTTCAGCCATGCGGTTATATGTGGTGAAATCTTTTTTGGACCTATTTTGGTGGCCTAACTAAATTTTATTCAGCTTTCAGCTATGTGGTTATATGTGGTAAAATCTTTTTGGACCGATTTTAATGGCCAAACTAAATCTTATTCAGCTTTCAGCCATGCGGTTATATGTGGTGAAATCTTTTTGGACCTATTTCAGTGGCCAAACTAAATTTTATTCAGCTTTCAGCCATGCGGTTATATGTGTTGAAATCTTTTTTGGACCTATTTTGGTGGCCAATCAAAATTTTATTCAGCTTTCAGCCATGCGGTTATATGTGGTGAAATCTTTTTTGGACCCATTTCGGTGGCCTAACTAAATTTTATTTTAATTTTTTTTATTTTTTTAAACATCTTTTTATTATTTTTTTAATTGTTCATACAAAGGTTTCACGCACAAATCGGTACAGAATCTTTGGTATAAACAGGCATGAACAATATATGTCTGGCATTTTTTCAATTTTAAAGTCAAACACAACGACCTGACTCAAACAAAGAAAACCCTTACCCCACCCTCCCCCCTTGCGGCTGCTTGTCAGAAATGTCCTTCAAAGTCCATCATTGAAGGATTTCAGCAACGTCGTGCCCCTCCCCGAGATTACCTCAATTGTCTTCTACCCTATACTTCCAATCTACCCAGCTTCCCTCCTATTTGGGCCTCCAGATACCACTTCGTTTGCGTAAAGGGGGACATTAATTCTCTAATTTCGGTGTCTGACAAAGACTCTTCAATAAATTTTCTCCATTTCCTGACAAACTTTCTTACCGATTTCTCCTTGTACCGCTCCATTTCCAACCTTTTCATGAGAAGCATATATTTTACGATACCTAGCACCTCTTCCCATGTGAGGCTGTCCTTTTGGAACCAGTACCGCAAAATAGCCCTCTTAACTGCCATGAGAAGTATATGTACTCAGTTTCCCTCGCCTCCTGTCTGATCTGTTGGAATGTACTGGAAGATACATTGTCAAGGGTCCTGTGCTATCTCCACTCCCCAAACTATTTTGATATAATCTCTTGCTTTGTCCCAAAGAGAGGTCAGGTTAAATTTGCTCTAGGTAATGAGCATTTAGGACACTGCCTTAGATAATGGGACGGAGCGTTCCTGTATGACAAGTCAAACGCGTATGTGGCCTTGTGTATAATTCTCAATTGCATCTCCCGCCATTGCTCATTGTAGATCGCTTTACGTAAACATTCAAAACCGTCTCTAATGTGCTTGGCTAATTTCTGAGCCCCCAGTTCCCGTTCCCATGTTGGAAAGGCTTTTTTGACTAAGCCTATCCTTTGGGTACTATGTATCCTGCCATATAGTGTCGACAAAGGGAGCATAGAATCATTCGTGCCTATCAGTGCGTCAAACCAAGCTAATCTGATTGGATCACCCAACTTCTCTTATTGGCCTTTGCAGTAGGACCGAATCTGCTGAAACGGGAGAAATTGGGAGGCGGTTAGATTATATTTGGTCTTGCATTCTTCCCAGGTGAGCAACCTTTGATTTGATGTGTCCAAAATATCACGAAGAATTGTAATAGCTTTCTGCTTCCATTCGCTATACATTTTATTTTCCCTTCCCTGGGGGAAGGCCAGTAACACCCACAATGGCATGTGAGGGGTAATATAGATGGGCAATCTATATATCTTTCGCCACTATGGTGTCCCTTAATAATATGGATTGTTTAATTTAGGGCGGGATATCTCTCCACCAAGTATGCAGTAAAGCCGATAAACCCCATGGTTTAGCCAACTCTCTTTCCAAGGGGCCACCTGAGAAATGAGTTGTTCACCAAATTCAATCTTTTGCTTGTCTAATAAGGGCCACTAAATTATAATGTCTTATATTGGGCAATTGCAAGCCTCGTTCCCATTTCAGCATTGTCAGCTTTGCAAAGGATATCCGAGGCCTCTTTCCTTTCCAATGGAAAGATGTAAATGCCGCCTGTAGCCTGCTGACATCCACATGTTTAAGTAGTATAGGAATTATTTTTCAATGACTGGAAAAATAGTCCCCTATGTATCAAATTAGTAACAGAAGCAGGCTTCTCAGACTTTTTTACACTACTGGAGTCCAGTTATTTATCTAAGAGTTTACGAGATTATACCTCCTTTTTCAGTTTGTGTATAAGAGCTTGGAGGATGATTAGGAAATGGTGTAAAGTTACAGCATCATTGATCTGTACTCCATTATGGCTTAATAAAAGGTTTTATACTCTTTTGAACTTGGAGGCTAGCCATTACTGGAGGAGCAAAAATATTCACTATCTCAGTCAAGTGGTAAAAAATAGGGAAACTTTGTCTCTTTTAGAACTTACTCAAAAGGAAAATTTAGGTGAGATAGCATGGTATCCATATTTTCAGTTATGTTTTGCACTCTCTTCTATCTCAGATAAGCACTTTTTTAATATAGAAGCTCCACTTTTTCTTCATAAGCTATTATTAGAAAGAGGAACACATATGAAAGTTAAAATTTCACATTGTTATAAACACTTAATTAGATTTTATTTTTCTGAACGTCACTCTCCAGGACAAAAAGCCTGGACTACCACACTTGAAAACTTTGCTCCACTGGTGTGGGAAAACATTTTGAAGAATATGACTTATCTTTCACATAACTTTAATCACACTGTAGTACAGTTTAATATTATTCATAAAATATACATAACACCACTGTGGTTACAAAAGAGAGGTTTTAGGATTTCTTCTAATTGCCCGCGATGTAACTGCTCTGGTGCTGATTAACTACACATGTTCTGGGACTGTCCTCCAGTGAAGGAGTATTGGCATTTGGTTCAAACAACCTTAATACAAAAATTCCAAATTCAGATTCCCTTTGTGCCTGGAGTATGGATCTTGGGTGATTTTTCTGAGATAGTCTGTCAGTCTTCTAAACTTCGTCTTTTGGTTAAAGTGTCCTTCCTAGCTAGGCTCATTATCTCTAGACTGTGGTTTGCCTCGCTCCCCCCAGAGCATCGAACATGGTTAAATCTAGTTAATAAAGTCATAAAGAACGAACGGATGCTGTATAAACAAAGAGGGTCTAATGAAAAATTCATTAAGATATGGAACTGGTGGAATGAATAAAGAGTGAGAAGGTTTTTTTTTGTTTTTTTTTCCTCTCTCTTTCGGGCATGCTTGAGGGGCTGGTTGGGGGGATTTGTGTGTGGAAATATTAGTAAATTTGCTTTTGCTATTATGATATTGTGTTTGATATTGAGAAAAGTTAAATAAAGACTTAAAAAACAAAAAAAGTAGTATAGGAACGGTTTGTAAGTGGCATAATAATTTTGGAAAGCAAGTCATCTTCAGCAAGCTCGCTCTCCCATGTAGGGATATGGGAAACTCCCTCCACTTATTTAGTTCCCCTTTAATTTTATTGCAATAAAGGCGGATAGTTGAGTGAGTAAAGAGAGATTGGGGACCGTCCTATTTTAATTCCTAGATAAGTAAAGTAGTCATGTCTTATTTCAACTTTGTACTTTTGGCTGAGTCGTAGACCCGTTTGGCAAAAAAATAATATCTGGCTTTTAGAGATGTTTAATTTATATCACGTGACTCCTCCATAGTAGAGGAGGGTATCCAGGATTTGGGTCAAGTGTTCTTCCGGGGATTGGGAAAAAATTAAGAGATCATCAGCAAAACAGGCTAATTTGAGTTCCTGACCTCCCACCTTAATGCCCTCAAAAACCTTTGTCTGTATCAGCAACTGGGCCAACGGTTCTAGGGCTATATGGAATAAGAGAGGGGATAGTGGGCACCCCTGCCTTGTGCCCTTCTGTAAATCTATCCTATTGGATAAAAACCCTGGGATATAAACTTTGGCATAAGGATCATCATAGATTGCCCGTAAATAATTACAAAAATTTCCTCCTACGCCCATAGCTGTCAATACTTCGTGAAGCCAGGCCCAGTTGACATTGTCAAAGGCCTTTTCAGTGTCAATAGCCAAAAAGGCCGGGTTGTCCACTGACCCCCCCCCCCATTTTGTGGCCATCAAGAGCTGCCAGTATTCGTCTTATGTTAGTGACTGCTGAGTTGCCTTTCATAAAGCCCACCTGATGAGTCCCAATTAAATCAGGTAGCCTATTGGCCAGAAGTTTCGACAATATTTTTATGTCCTGATTTATTAGACAAATTGGTCTGTAAAACCCCGGGTGAGATAAGTCTTTTCCCTGTTTCGGCAACACTTTTATATAGGCCATTTTTCCAGAGGGCGGTAATCCCGATCTGTTTAACACTGAATTGAATATGGTAGTTAAAGTGGGCATGACTTCTCCCTGTAATCCCTTGTAAAATTCTGCCGGGAATCCATCCAGCCCCAGTGCTTTCCCATCTGACAGGTTTTTGATGGTGGCTTTTACTTCCTCCTCTCCTATCTCGCTATTTAATAAACCCAGAGATTCTGGTGTGAGCGATGGAAATTTGACCCTGCCTAATAATTCTTTGGCCTTCTCCCCTTCGTACGGGTCTTGCGTGTATAAGGACCTGAAATAGTTCCCTAGAACTTAAACCACCTCTTTAGGTTGGGTGTGGAGTGCCGCCTTGCCATCTTTCAGGGGATGAAAATGGGGCATTCTACCATATGGTCTAGTTAAATTGGATAACAACTTGCCCATCTTATTTCCGTGCCTGAATAGGTCCGCCCTTTTCCGGTCCCCATACCAGTAGATGGTGTGGCATTTGCCATATATAGTCTGTCCCTTTTGGGCCTGTTTCTCGTAATTCTATTATGACCAGGGCATGATCGGATATGACCAGGTCCAGTATCTCTACCGTTTGGACCTTTGGCAAAAGTTAGTTGGATGCTAAGAAATAGTCCAATCGAGACCACGATGACTGGGCATGTGAGAAATGTGAGTATTCTCTCCCTGCTGGATTATAGTGTCTTCATACATCCGTCAGTCCCGTCAACTGTAGGAATGGCATAAGAGTGTGGGGACCTCTGGGATTTGGACGCTGACTGAGTTTCTGTTGGCGTCTGTCCTCCCTATCATCGTGCACCCGATTGCAGTCTCCCGCCACCAGTAAGGGACCTCCCCTTTCCTGAAGAATATTTACTTCTAGTTGACGGTAATAATTGGATTGGGCAGTGTTGGGGGAATGGATATTATAAATGGTAATGGGCCTGGCTGGCGTGTCTAACACTGTTTTCAGCAGTCTCCCCTCTCTATCAGCCACAGTGGACATCATGTTACAGTGCAAATTTTTATGCAACAATACAGTCACCCCTGATCTTCTCCCCTGAGAGGAAGACTCTAAGACCTGTTCCACTCAGAGTTTGCGAAGTCTTCAGAAGTCCTCCTCCTCCAGGTGCGTTTCCTGGAGAAGAGCCACGTCAATGTTATGTTTCTGCAGGTGTCTTAATACATTAGTGCGTTTATATTGGGAATGCAGACCCTTCACATTCCAGTTTGCGATTTTCATGGAGGTTTGAACATGTGGCTCTTTCCAGGAGACGCCTCCTCAGCCCTCTGATGTGGTATTACTGGAACCCTGCCATAACCCCCGGTTTCCATGCAGACTACAGATAGCAGCTCGCTCCCTTCCCCCCCCTCACCCTCTGAAACTAAGTCCCAACAAGTTGAACATGAACGTGAATTAAACATCTCTTTTCTAGACTTCACTTTTTTCGCACCTTGATGGGCACGATCACCCTCGTCACCCATCTCTGAGTATCACAACTTATATCGAGTCTCCTGCTCCAGTAACCACTTAGCCCCATTTGCATAAGTAAACCAGAATAAGTGGAATCCCCATGTAGTAATCCTTAATGTTACCTGCAAAACTTGGGAGGTATATATACATTTTTTTTTTGTTGTTGCCTTTTTATGACTTCTCGTGCTATGGAGATCCACCCATCTGAACAACGATTATCCCTCTCGTCACCCTCAGCATAGGACACCGTTTAACAACTTTACTGCCAGTTAACCCCATTACATCTCACATGGCCCGACATGGAGAGGTTGATCCATCAGTCCCAATCCAAGCTGTGACCCGGCGATCGCTGGCTCGTCGCTCCTGTCAGGTTGGCACTCAACCTTGGCAATCCGCTGCCTCCCACCGTCTTCTCTCATCTTCCTCTCCCAGGAAAAAAGGTCTTCCTTGTCCGCGACGCTTGTGCCGACGGAAAGTCCTCATCCAGGTCCAATGCCTCACATGCATCTTTTGGGGTGAGGAAAGTCTCGACTGTGCAATCCAGTCGGAAAATGCGCAGCGTGGCTGGATATATCAGGGCAAACCTGTTTTTTTCCCTGACCAGTGAGGTGAAAATAGTAGAGAAAGCTCTTCTCCGGCATGTGACTTCAGCAGAATAGTCACTAAATAGAAGCAATTTGTTGTTCCTCACCGTCAGAGGCTGCGCCAATTTTCTGTACTTGCTCAGGATAGCTTCTTTTGCCGAGTAGTTTAGGTATTTTACTATAACTGCACGTGGCCTAGTGGAGACCAGATTTTGGTCTTGTTGCGGCGGAAGTCCCAGCCTGTGCGCCCTTTCAACTACAAGGTCACCTTGTAGTCCCAATCCCTGGGGGATCTCTTGGGCGCACAGCTGGACTAGTTGATTAGGTAAGACAGATTCTGATAGACCCACAATCCTCAGATTGCTCTGTCTGGAGCAGTTCTCCAGGTCATCGACCTTGTCCCTCAAATATTGGTTGGCATGTAGTATGTCTTTGAGCTGTAAATGTGCCTTGCCCAGCTCTTTCTCTACCGTATCCAGCCGATGCGCTAATTCAGTTATTTGCACTGTGTGCTGGTGCACATCAGTTTGGAGGTGTTGAAGGGTAGAGGCCACTGTCACCTCCAAAGAATCTCTTATGTCTGGCGCCAATAGTTTGGCCATCTCTATGGCCATTTCTTTACATGAGAACTGCAGTGGCTGTTCAGGGGGTAAAGACTGAGGTGTCCTCTCTAGTCCGCTGTCTCCTGCTCCTTTTGCCGCTGCGGGGGTTGTGAGGCAGACCGAAGCTCCGTCCTCACATGGTGCATGCCGGAACTGGAAGTCCACTAAATTTTATTCAACTTTCAGCCATGCGGTTATATGTGGAGAAAACTTTCTGGATCTATTTCGGTGGCCTAAATAAATTTTATTCAGCTTTCAGCCATGTGGTTATATGTGGTTAAATCCTTTTGGACCTATTTTGGTGGCCTAAATTTTATTCTGCTTTCAGCCCTATGGTTATATGCTTTGAAATCTTGATTGACGTATCTTGATGAACTTCACGGGTACGTCCTGTGTCCGGTCTTTAAAGATGGCCCCCGCTCCTGCCCGATGCGGGCGCCATAGCCGATCGCGGACATTTAACCCCTGAGATGCCATGTTCAATCCTGACCACAGCATCTGAGCGCGCACAAACCGAACATTTTACTTTTGGTTTGCGCTCCGGCTCCCCCATGTGGCGATCGGAGGAGCCGGAGCGTGCTTGCTGCATAGTATTTCCTATGGAGCCTAACCTAAAGTTCAAATCTACCCCCTTTTGCCAAAATGAAAAAAAAAATAAAAAAGATAAAAAAATACACATCATGGGAATTGCAATGTGCGAAAATGCCCATACTATAAAAATATGAAAAAAATATTCCCCATACGGTAAACAGAAAAACTGAAAAAAGCGTAGAAATGGGCGAAAAAAATAAAATAAAAATAAAAAAATACACATCATGGGAACTGCAATGTGTGAAAATGCCCATACTATAAAAATATAAATAAATATTCCCCATATTGTGGATTTTTGGGTAAAACACTACCCGCATTAACGGGTAATTATTTGTTAGTTTTAATGGGTACACTATTTAAAATGTACTTTCTCATTACAAAATTAGCAATTTGAACATGTGATTATATAATTGTACCTTACATTCAGAGCCTGTTATTCAATACCCTTGTTACTTCCTATGATATTGTTGTAAATTTATTTTAGAAAATTTCAATAAACTCAAATTGACAAGAAAAACGGAAAAAAGGGTCGAAATGGGCGAGTCATACACACCCTAAAATGGTATCAATAAAAAGATCAGATTACGACACAAAAAATGAGCCCCCATAAAGCTCCGTACACATAATTACAAAAAAGTTATAGGGGTCAAAATATGGAGACAAAAAAGTAAAACTGATTTTTTCCCACTTTTGAATTTCTTCTTCACTATCAAAACGGAAGAAAACCAATACATATAGGGTATAGCCGGATTTGTACTGACCGTTAAAATGAAACTAACTGGTCAGTTTTATCACACTTCGAATGTCGGAATTTAAAAACCCGCAAAACTGTGGTGGAATTGCTTTTTATTTTTGCAATTTCACCCCATTTGGAATTGTTTTCCCGCTTCCCACTACACCATATGCAATATTAAATGGGCGTTGGAAAGTAAAACTTGTCCTGCAAAAAACAAGCCCTCATATGGCCATGTGAACCGATAAATAAAAAAGTTATGGCTCTGGGAAGACAGGGAGCGCGAAAAAAAAAAAAAAAAACTCTGGTCCTTAAGGGGTTAAATGTATTAAATAATGGATATTATTTTGAACCAAAACATGATTAAAATTATTAGAATGTAAACTTAGAATAGCCAATATATTGCCCCAATCTTCGAAGGAAAATTCACAGACAAAAGCGAACTACACACTCTGTCATTGTGCCACTCGCTGACTCGCTTACTGTTGCCAACTCCATACTCTGTCATTGTGCCACTCTGTGGTCTCTGCCTGATGCTGCTCCATCCGCCACCTCCACACTCTGTCATTGTGCCACTCGCTGGCCTCCTCATACTGCTGCCAACTCCATACCCTGTCATTGTGCCACTCTGTGGTCTCCGCCTGATACTGCTGCGGCCACCGCCACCTCTAGGCTCTGTCATTGTGCCACTCTGTGGCCTCCTCATATTGATGCCACCTCCAAACTCAGTCATTGTGCCACTCTGTTGCCTCCTCCCGATGCTGATGCCACCTGCAGACTCTGTATTTGTGCCACTCTGTGGTCTCTGCCTGATGCTGCTGCCACCACCTCTAGACTCTATCATTGTGCCACGCATACTGCTGCCAACTCCATATGCCGTCATTGTGCCACTCTGTGGTCTCCTCATGCTGCTTCCACCTCACCACTATGTCATAGGGCCACTCTGTGGACTTCTCATACTGTTCCCACCCTCCCCACTTCATGACTAGGCCAATACTGACTGATTACTGAGCAAATGTTGACCGAGTGAAGGCGGATGCTTCACAGACAGGATCCGTTTTTTGTGGGTTATTGTTCTGATGGATCAAAGGAAGGGCAAAATAATCAGTCACATCAACACACAAACTTAATGCTGACACCCTCTCCACTCTGTCAGGGGGAAATATTTTTATAAGCGTTTAATAGAACTAGTTCTTTAGACATATGTGGAATCAGCTAAGGAGGGTGTAAAAGGAGTGTGCTTCACATGGACCTGTAAGGCTGAGTTGATACTTGAGTTATTTGGTCAGTTTTCTGACCTTCTAACACTGGTTGGGCTGTTTTGAAGGATTAATGCAGCAGCTGAGCTTTCTCTTCTCATATAGAAATCACAGGAGCTGTCAGGACTGAGCTGTACTGTCTGCACAGAGGCAGGGCACACTTCTGTAGAGATCTCTCAGTCTCTCCAACTCCTGCCCATGCTGTTGTCTCTAAGATGGCTGCTGTTCCTCTTCCTTCCTTAGCCTTTCCCCCTGGTCCTCCAGCTATTGTCTGCAGGAAGGAGCAAGTGCTTATGGGATTTGTAGTCTACTTCACCTCATAATCAGCGCTAATGCCTGCTGCTGTGAGTCCCTTCTTGTAATTGAGTACCACAGTACCCACTAGACCCACTGCTTTCACTGCAGAGATTACATAAAAACTGGAGCGCTGGAATCCCACTATGAGGAATCTGTGCACTGGCTGGGTCTGGGATACCCCGAACACTGTCAAGGTGTCACCATGTGTTGTTGCTCTCTGGAAGGAATGGTAAGACATGATGCACCCCAATGGGAAATAAGTCCAGAGAGTCATGGTTTGCAGTACATCACTGTGCTTTTTTACTGAAGGAAATCAGGTGCAAAACAATACAGACGAGGCATAGATCTGGCTTTTCCAGTCTCCTCCCTGGCAAAAAAAGGTTTCGTACTGTGGAAAGGCCTGAGCTAGCTATCCCTCTCTCTTTCAGAAGGCTGCCTACCTGGCCTGACTGGTGGCCCAGGGTCTGTGGCTCAGTTGTCAGATTGGCTCCCTGGTCACAGTTCTGGTGACCCAGTATCTATGTTAGAGTATCCCGATTTCAGTGCCTTTTTCTGGATAATCATGCAGTCTAGCAGAGTCTTTCCTACTAAACACTGGCCCCTATTTGCAGATAAGTAGCGTCTCTGACTGCACTCCATATATACAGTTTCTAGCTGACCTAGAACCTTCTAGGGGAAGGAGTGAAGAAGCACAGCCTTAACAGATACATTGTTACCAATTTCTGTCTATCATAGACTTGTATATCTTCCATGAGTTTCAGTGCAAAACAGTAAATGGGAATGACTAAGCAGCTTTTCCAGACATAAACACATCTTCAGACATAAACATCAGAGCTAAAGCAGAGAAGGTCAGTGTGTCTGTTTTCCCTTCCAAAACTTTGCATAGGTAGAAAATCAAAAAGTCTCTCAGTATGAGCTGGTTGTGCGTCAACCTTATCTACAATGCAGTGCAGCTATAGGGTAATAAGAGTGAAAATGAACAGGATATATTACAATAAACATATACAGATGTAGCTGAGCTAAAATTGAGTCTGAAAACACATGGTACAATCTTGGTTATCTCGTGACAAAAGCCATTGAAAAGCTATCTTTTACTTGCCATTCTTTCCTTAACGAGTTAACCTTCAAGTTTAGCTTGGCTGCATCTGTAAATGCTGGGGCGTAGCTAAAGGCTCACGTGCCCTGTTGCAAGAGTTCAGCTTGGTTCCCCCATCCCTCAGTGGCTTGTGGCCAGAGACAGGGAAGAACATAGCCTTCATGCTGCCTGAGACAAAAATTGAAACAGCAACCCCCTAGTGCTGAATTCTTGACCTAACCCCTTCTCTCCAGGTGTAACTTGACCAGCAGGCCCTTTCTATAATATCAGTGTCTTTTTATGTGGTACAACAGCAAAAACCACAGTGCAAGTTAAAGTGCAATAAACTAGGGAGTTGATGGCTTTGCATAGTAGCAATAAGGGCAAATATCCACAAATGTTCATAGTCCAAAGTGTCCTTGCCCCAGGGCACTACACTAGCTAACTATCCACCTCTGCTTTCCTGCCAATGATTGATACTGTTCTTTGTATGCATTGTAATAGGAAAAACTGAAATCTGTATGCACAGTAATAGGGAAGGCTATCTCTGCAGCTTATGAATATCAGGACTGCTTCTTAATTGTGAGAGTCCAGCACTGTCACTTTTAAAAAGTAAGGGGGTCATTTATTAAGAAATAAACGCCCCTTTTGTCGTATTTAAGGCGCAGATTTCTTTGCAAAGAAGATTTGCAGAAAAATCTGTGACTTTTCCCCACTCATGCCACTTTTACGAGGCAAGGGAAATGGTCTTTAAAATGGCAGTTTATGGTGAGGAAAATGGTCTTAAACTATGCCAGCAAGGAAACCAAGTGCCAAAGATATGTAGAATGTAAATTGCCGGTCTTAATAAATGACTCCGAAAGTTTCTTACAAGCTAGTTTGTGTACACATATGAGAGAGGCAGTGCTGGAATCAGCTTTCACTACCATACTGTACGCTGAGAGATCAGCATAAAGGTGGTGACAGATTTGCTTTAAGGCAAAGGAGCAGGATGTGTGTATTAAGTGATCTGCCATGTCAAATGCAGCAGATAGGTATAGAAAGAGTTACGGCTCATGCACACGGAAGTTGCTTGGGCGGTCCATGAATTGGGGACCGCAATTTATGGTCCCCAATGCACGGGCAACATCAGTACGGATTCACCCATTCAAGTGATCGGGTCCGCATTCGTGATGCGGTGAGCACATGGCCAGTGGCCGCATATCGGGATCTGCTGTTTGCAGGCCGCAATACAGGCACAGCTGAGCAATGGCCGTGTGCATGAGCCATTAAAAGAAGTATTGACCATTGAATTTGTCAGATAAAAGGTCATTAGATGCAATTCAGTAACATCAGTGGAATGCAAAGCTTTTACTGTTCTTGCCAGCGTCAGTGTAGTGTACGGGAGCTGTAATGCCCGTCACTACAGAAGGGTCACTGGTGTGCTGTCGTTTCCCCTTATTTATGGGGAGGTTGGTATAAGTCATCTTCATAAAGTGTAATGTAATGCTATGCACTTCCCTGTTACTGTGAGTATTGCATGTGCAGGCCTGCTAGGGATTTCATTCCAGCTCTAGTCACTAGAGGGAGCTAGGGAGCCCTAGTTTATATAAGGCCCAGTCAGGGAAGGCACAAGCAGTCTAAGCCCAGGCCTTGAGCCTGTAAAGTCAAGCCCAGGCCATGAGCCTGTGAAGGCAGTGCAGGCCTGGAGCCTGCCGACTAGGAGAGGGCATTTCAGTCCCTGTAACCGGGTTCCAGATCCAAGGAGAAGGTTCCCCTCCTGAGTCCGTATTTACAGTAGGAGGAAGCTGAGAGAGGCAGAGCCAAGTACAGAGAAAGCAAGAGGTACTACAAATACCAGAGGAGGTACTCAGTAATTGTTGACCCAAGGATATACGCCAGATTGAGGGCATTGGGGCCTTGGAGGAAAGTGTCTACATTTCCAGGATCAGACAGGTAGAGAGTGCAAGCCGCCTGTACTGCAAGTGTCCTGTGTGTTAACCCTCTGTGATCACCTTGCTATGTCAGAGACTGCCGTATGTACTGTGACCTGTAACTTACTGAAACCAACCGTCTTCAAAGGAACTGCGCTTCCATCTATGTCCGTGTATGATAACCATCAAGTACTTCAGTAAAGTTCAAGTTTTGTTTTATCATAACGTGGTTCCTCAGTTATTCCTACTATCAGCAAACGGTGTGCCACCGTTAATTGGCACTGGCGTCACAAACTCTATCTACAACTACCTGCCAGAGAGTCAGCCTGTCTCAGGTTAGTGGTCACCATTGCACTTCCACACCCAAGAACACTATTAACCCTAACTTGAGTACGCTGCACCTCTCTTTTGGCGTCACGAACAGGATGCGCACGCTTTCTAGTGCAAGAAGCGTGAACTTTGTGCCTTATCCAGTTTGCCCTGTGACCAATGTGACAAATTGCCTGTTTATTTGAAGTGGACTTTGTGGACTGAAAAACATACAAAAAGTGTCCCTAAAACCTCTAAAAAGCGCTGTGCAGTGTTGCGCTATCAAGAGGAAGAAAATCGCCACATCTAAGTGTGTTTTTGTGGACTTTTTATCATCCTGCTTGCTGTCACTGAATAGCTGCATCATGGCGCCCAAGATGGCCGCCGGCGCCGTTGGACTTCTTCCTGCGCCATCACTGTCCTCAGTGGCGCAAATTTTTGGCGCCAAAACCCTCCAAGAGGGAGGAGAAAGCTGCCCTGGGACACCGCCCACCTTGATGGATTATAATGTGGCCGCCTTCCCTATTGCGTTATACCTAGGGGGCGGGCCTGTGACCAGGAAAGATCTGCCCAGCCCGAGGGAGGAGCCGGTTTGTGTGCTGAAAGAAGAAGCTGGTGAGAAGATGGCGGCGCCGGACGCTAGCATGCCCGAGCCAGAGCCCATAGGAGAGTGGGGCGCCACACCACCAGACTCCCCTGCACCGGAGACCTGGGACCCTCCAGCCTGGACCATCCACCTGAGAGAGAAAGCTGCTGATCGCCGTGGGATCCGCCGCCGGCACCCGCAATGGCCGACGCTGATGGCCGAACTACGGGCCGCGGTGGCCAAAAAGACTACTACGCGAAAGAAACGCTTTGAAGAAATGGCGAAGTCCATTCAAGAAGACCCATTCCAGGGTAAGCCACAGTTGGAGCGACGCCACGGTATTGTGGTGGCCTTTGATAAGGACCGGGGTTTCGGCTTTATTCAGCAGCTGGGGACAGGCCGAGACTTCTATGTCAATAGGCGCTCGGTGAAGCGCCACTATCTGCCCGATCGCCTGCATAACCTCGTGATGGGAGAAATAGTGGAATATACTCCCGCGGAAGGCTTAAGGGGACCCTATGCCACTGCGGTTGTTATCCGCCCCAGGGTAAGGCCTGAGACCTGGGAAGATGAGGATGAGGGTGTCTTGTCAGCCCAAGTTGAGGCTCCGGGATCCAAACCGCCCCGCTCCACCTACCTGCATAGCCAGATCTTTTTTGAGCCCGACGTATTCTGGGAGCCCATTGTGCTGCAGAGCCCCGCTGATCGATATCCCCCTCCTGAGGCAGTGCAGCGAGAGGTAAAGTGGGAGATGCAAGACAGTTGCCTGCGGTCCGAGGCCTGCGCTGAGGCCCGACGACTGGCACCGGTCGATACTGAAACGGTTGATACACCTCCACTGGAGCCGCCTGCAAGCGGACCGTCAGCTCTTGAATTGCTGCAGAGACGGGTATACTGGGTGGAGGAACTCGGTTACGCTGGGTGTGTCCAGTGGGTCCCGTTCCCCAGAACCGAGGCAGAAGTGGAAGCTATGCTGGATAGACCCCCTCCAATCAAGATAGTACTGGGAGATGGCTTCCAAATATGGCCTGCTAGGCCAGAACAATTGCTGCGGGAGCCCAGTGATTGTTCCTCTGGAGAGGAGTCAGAGGAATTTGACACGCACCTGTGAGTAGGCCTGCTAGGCCATTTTTGTATAACCTCACAGAGACATGTCCTTTGTTGCAGGAGCTGTCCTATGGTTTGTCAGGCTGGTGGAGCTTGCTGCCAGTTCCCCACGGCCGGTGGCATTTTTGTGAAGATATGTTGCCACTGTGAACCACTGCTCCCAGCCTGCCTTGTTCGTTTCCGGGACACCCTGCCTGCTTTGAAAAATCTCAACAAATCCAAGTTGTGCTTTTATTTGCACCTTTTTCCCCTTTTAACCCCCATTTCAGGTTGAAAGGGATTTTTTATGTCAGCACTTTAAGGGTACGCAGGATTTGCCAGGATAACATGGCCCTGGTATTGTCAGAGTCCTGTGATGTCAATAGTATGTGTATTGCTGACCGTATTTATTGCAGGTTTTATATTCAAGTCTATGTGCCCAGAGATGGACTCCCCATGTGCGAGCCTCTGTGATCTTTATTTCCATGGACTCCTGAGTGTGAGCCAAAATTTATAATATTTTATTGTGGACTTATAATATGTCATGGACTATCCTGGTATTCCCTTTTATCCGCTGTGCCAGGTCAGCGCCCCAGTTCCATTCACTATCCTGAGAGAAGAGAACGACGCCCCTTGTCACCGCACTTCACCTTTGCTAGTTGGACCTGATATGAATATCTATGCAGATGATGCTGATATATATGAATATGTATGCCTGCATGTCCTTTTTGTATTCCAGGTGTAAATTCCAGTTGGGCGGGCCCTGCTGGAGTACGAGGTCGTACTCATCTTAAAGCAGCGGGGTATGTAGTGTACGGGAGCTGTAATGCCCGTCACTACAGAAGGGTCACTGGTGTGCTGTCGTTTCCCCTTATTTATGGGGAGGTTGGTATAAGTCATCTTCATAAAGTGTAATGTAATGCTATGCACTTCCCTGTTACTGTGAGTATTGCATGTGCAGGCCTGCTAGGGATTTCATTCCAGCTCTAGTCACTAGAGGGAGCTAGGGAGCCCTAGGTTATATAAGGCCCAGTCAGGGAAGGCACAAGGTGTTGAAGCCCAGGCCTTGAGCCTGTAAAGTCAAGCCCAGGCCATGAGCCTGTGAAGGCAGTGCAGGCCTGGAGCCTGCCGACTAGGAGAGGGCATTTCAGTCCCTGTAACCGGGTTCCAGATCCAAGGAGAAGGTTCCCCTCCTTAGTCCGTATTTACAGTAGGAGAAAGCTGAGAGAGGCAGAGCCAAGTACAGAGAAAGCAAGAGGTACTACAAATACCAGAGGAGGTACTCAGTAATTGTTGACCCAAGGATATACGCCAGATTGAGGGCATTGGGGCCTTGGAGGAAAGTGTCTACATTTCCAGGATCAGACAGGTAGAGAGTGCAAGCCGCCTGTACTGCAAGTGTCCTGTGTGTTAACCCTCTGTGATCACCTTGCTATGTCAGAGACTGCCGTATGTACTGTAACCTGTAACTACTGAAACCAACAGTCTTCAAAGGAACTGCGCTTCCATCTATGTCCGTGTATGATAACCATCAAGTACTTCAGTAAAGTTCAAGTTTTGTTTTATCATAACGTGGTTCCTCAGTTATTCCTACTATCAGCAAACGGTGTGCCACCGTTAATTGGCACTGGCGTCACGAACTCTATCTACAACTACCTGCCAGAGAGTCAGCCTGTCTCAGGTTAGTGGTCACCATTGCACTACCACACCCAAGAACACTATTAACCCTAACTTGAGTACGCTGCATCAGCAATGGCTCTTTGTCCTGCCATCAAATGCAGCATTGCTAGAGCCAGCTATGGATCTACTATTCACCATAGCCACTGGGGGAAGGGTGCCAGTGCAACCAGATGATATTTATCTGCCATTCCTTAAAGGGGTTGTCCCATGAAAAATATTCGACAGTTTCCAAACCAGGGCCTGGATATGGATACTTTTGTAATTACATATTATTAAATATTTAGTATAGCTTCTGAGTTATTCAATAAAATGTATCTGTATAGCGCCACCTGCTGTTTGCTCTTTTTCTTATATTTTTTTCCCTACTTAGGCCTCTTGCACATGACCGTATGCCAGGGGCACACTGACAACTCATGGGGCCCTCAGGCAATAGGAGATTATGGGGCCCCTGTGTCCCATCCATCCTCAAGCCACACCCACACATCACGCCGCGTCGGCTCCAGGTTCATGTGGGCCGTTGGGCGATAAAGTGTCAGTGGGCCCCCCTATACAGTGATAACTCTCTGAGTACAGATAATATAGTAGATGTCCCCTGCAGTCCTATGTAACAACACAGATAAACCAGTGATGGCTAGGTGAGTACAGAAAATGTAGTAGTGTTACCTGCAGTTCTATGTAAAACCACACATAACACTAGTGCTGATAATGTGGTAGTGTTACCTGCAGTCCTATGTAAAGCCACAAATACAGTAACACTAGTGTAGATCTTGTGGTAGTGTTACCTGCGTCCTTAGTGTGCCTCCCTGTGCCTCTCCCACGGACTCCATGCTGGCGGCGCTGTGTCCTCTTCCATCTTCTTCTTCTTGCCACAGACAGAACGTCCTGATGCAGCTGCGTCAAGACATAGGAACACTGTGGAGATGGTGATGGTGACACACACACAGTGACAGACACACACTCACAGGGACAGACACACAGCTAGTGGGGTGACAGGAGGAGGGGCGGGGCAGGGTCACCAGTGGGGTGACAGAAGGAGTGGGGAACAGTGTCACTAGTGGGGTGACAGGAGGAGTGGGGAACAGTGTCACTAGTGGGGTGACAGGAGGAGGGGGGGGAGCAGGGTCACTTCTTTCGGTGACAGGAGTTGGGGGGAGCAAGGTCACTAGTGGGGGTGACAGGAGGAGGGGGGCAGGGTCACTAGTGGGGGTGATAGGAGGAAGGAGAAGCAAGGTCACTAGTGGGGTTGACAGGAGGAGGGGGGGGGGGGGAGCAGGTTCACTACTCTCCCATGTCCTCATCAAAGAGGCTGAAAAGACACTTTTTATGGCACATCAGTGCAGTATTTGTTAATCACACCCAGATGTAGAAGAGGGTTTTTTGTAATTTGAGCATTAGGATATTCAAGATAGTAAGCGGGTTCCCTGCACAATCCAACCCTATGTACAGTAGCATGCAGGAGACAGCCCTATGGCCTGATGACAGTGTGTCCCTCGGTGATTAACCCTTGCAGTGCTGGCAGCCTAGCAACAATTCCTTCATGTCAATGCAGAGAACAGAGCAGAGTCATTCATCATCACCCAGAATGCTTACATAAGGGCAGCCTATCCGCAGCACTTTCCTCTTTATCTGCCATCAATGGAAATGTAGGGTAAACAGTGAACTGCAGATAGAGGTAAGTGGCCTAATCACATCCACAAACCCTACTAGCCTGGGGGGTAATGAGGACACAGATAGGGACAGGGAATGAGAGACATCATACAGCAGGGATCCTATATGGATAGTGGAGACACAGGGGGTGAGAACTCTGCACAGTCATAAAGGGCATTGTGTGGAAGGGAGTAAGCCATCCAGAAGACAATCCAGGGGCAATTCAGGATACATGCAGGAGGACATCTGTGGACATTGGCATACTTCTCTGGAGATGTGATGGAAGGGTAGTGCATTGATCTGCCTATAGCAGGCACTAGGAGCATACAGTCCATATTTGGGATATCCTGAGAATCCAGTGTCAGCTCCTTATCTGATGATGATAGGATCAGAAGATCATCATTTAGACCTCAGCTCACAGGCACAGTCCCAATGCCTCAGATCAGACCCCCATGTCAGCCATCAGCCCTCCATGGCATATTTCTCCCCGTCCATGGCACAGACAGACTACAGACATTGTCTCCGGCCCATCATGTAACCCCATCCTCACCCATGTCACATTTCTCCCCCTCTATTCGATAGCTCTAACACCTAAAGCAATTATTATTTTTTTTAACCCTGATGTTTCTCCAGATGATCTTATGCTAAAAGTAGTGGTAATAGAGTCTCAAAGGTCTATAGAAGCAGGTACACTATTTTTACAAACCTTTGAGACTCTATTAACACTACTATCAACATCAGGTCATTTAGAGAAACAGCATGTTTTTTTTATTATATTTTTCCTTTAGGGGTTAAAATATAACTTTCATTTGATTGCTTTGAAGGGCTCGTTCACATCATCGTTTGTCTTTTCCGTTCTCAAGCTCCGTTCAGGAGCAGGAGAACGGAAAGGACGGATGCTGTACATAACTGACACCTAACTGACACCAATGGAGCCTAAAGACCCCATAGACTGTAATGGGGTCCGTTTGGTGTCCGCTCAGAACATGATTTTTGAGCGGAGACGAAAGTCCTGCATGCAAAAATCATGTTCTGAGTGGACACCAAACGGACCCCATTACAGCCGGAGAACGGAAAAGACAAATGGTGATGTGAACGAAGCCTAACACCTAAAGAAAAAATAATTTTAAAACCCTGCTGTGTCTCTAGATGACCTTATGTTGACAGTAGTGTTAATAGAGCCTCAAAGGTCTGTAAAAATAGGGTAACTGCTTCTATAGACCTTTTAGACTCTATTACCACTGCTAACAACATAAGGTCATCTTGAGAAGCAGCAGGTTTTTAATTTGTTTTCCTTTAGGTGTTCAAGCAATCAAATAAGTTATGTTTTAACACCTAAAGGAAAAAAAAAGAATTTTAAAAACTTGCTCCTTCTCTAGGTGACCTTATGTTTATAGTAGTGTTAATAGAGTCTCAAGGGTCTATAAAAGCAGTTACCCTATTTTTACAGACCTTTGAGACTCTATTAACACTACTATCAACATAAGGTCATCTACAGAAACAGCAGGCTTTAAAAAAATCCCTTTAGGTGTAAATTGCAATCAAATGAACCTCACCAGGGCACTGCTGTGGTCACAGGGCATGTTACAGGGCATGTTCACCTATAGTCCGCCCGACTAACTGCTGGCTAGTGGGGCCAGGGCCGGTTCTAGGTGAAATGGGGCCAGGGGGTGAAAAACAATCCCTCCATGTCACGTCATCACCGTCTCTTTTTTACATCACCCCCTTCGCGTCACATTATTTCTCCCCCCCCCCCCCCACCCTGAATGGCAGCATACAGAAATACAGCGGCCCATACCTCTTACATCCAGTGACGTCTCCTTTGATGTAGATGTTCTCTGACCTCATCTTTTCCTTTCAGACCTTCAGACCAGACCACCATTTTGTCACCATTTTCCATCTCTGCAGTTTGACAACAAAAAAAATCTTAGTTTACTACTTTTCCATCATCCTCCCATCTTCTGGACAAATCATCCTACTACCCCCAATACTGTCCTGCTGTGCTCCCCAATACTATACTGCAGAAACAGATAATACCCCTGATAATACTAGTACCACACAGAGCCCCCCATATAAAATACCCCTTCTTTGTGGCCCCAGTAGAAGCCCCCATAGTGTTCCTCTCCTCCCTTCCCCCATATAAAATACATCTTTTTTGTGGCCTCAGTAGATGCCCCCATAGATGCCCCCCAATAATGTGCCAGTAAGAAGTGCCTCCATAGATGCCCCTCAATCATGTGCCAGTAACAAGTGCCCCCATAGTGCCACCTAATAATGTGCCAGTAAAAAGTGGTGCCCCTGATGATGGCCCCAGCCTTAATGTCACATTTCTCCCCCTCCATTTCACATTTAACCCCCTTAATGTCACCCCTCCCCTCTCCAGCTCCATCCATGTCACGTCATCACCTCCTCCATTTTACATCACCCCCATCGCATCTCATTATTTTTCCCCGCCCCCTCCATGGCAGCATGCTTCCACCAGCCTCCCGAATGGCACATTTCTCCCCTGTATGGGCCATTGGAAGCAGCACAACTCCCCTTCGCCCCCATGGCACATTTCTCCACCAGCACAATGAACATCCCCCCCCCCCCATGGCTCATTTCTCCTCCAGCACAATGCAACCCCCTCCCAAATGGTTCATTTCTCCAGGACAGTCAGGACTCAGAGCCCAGCACAGTCGCATGATCCTCTTGTTTCTTGCCTGAATGCCTGTGTCTGGTGAGGACAGGTCACTGGTGTGGGCAGAGAGAGGCGCAGAAGAGAAGTCAGGACTCAGAAGTCAGCAGCAGGAGGAAGGCGGCGGCAGCCACAGTCGGTGAGGAAGGGCAGTGCGCACTGTTGCGCTCGCTCACTTATTCTGGTTCTGGGGGGCGGGGCTCTGGCAAGACCGCGAAGACGTGCCTGTGCGGCGGCACGCTCTGGGCCCCAGCAGCCACTGCTCTCTTAAAGAGCCAGAGAGGGGCTCAGAGCGGCTGTGGCCCGGGCTTATCCATCCTATATATCTCCTGTTAGTTGCAGGCCAGTGCTAGCGCTGCTTGGGGGCCCCTAAGAACTCGGAGGCCCGGGGGCAATTGCCCCTTTGCCTATATGGAAGCACCGGCCCTGAGTGGGGCTATGTCTACCTGTATCCCACTCAACAAGAGAATTATAGGCAAGCTCCTGTAGTGAAAAAAACAGGAGGAGGAGGGGTGCTGGGGAAGAAAATAAAGGAAATGGAAGCCAAGCAAAAGAGTTATAGTAGCAGCAGCAGAGGGACTCTCTTGTGGTCAGTCCTGCCCTCATATACTCCAGGGACCCCCCTGAGATCAGAATAGACTTTGTATACTCCAGAAGCAACAACACCAGAGGGACCCCCTGCCATTACACTCCTGTAGCAGCACCAGCAGAGGGAATCTCCTTACATCAGCCTGGCCCCTGTCTTCATATACTCAATAGCGGCAGCAGAGGGACCTTAATGAGATCTGTATCTAGCTTCATACTAAGCATCAGAAGAGTAACCCCCCCTGAGATCACACCAGACTTTATACACACCAGCAGGAGCACCTGCAGAGGGAACCTCCTGATAGCCTGTGCGTGCGAAGGGATGCAGCTAGAGCACAGCGGAGGCAGGGCACGTATGAGGAGGCAAGCCCACCATGGTGGAAGGTGGACCAAGGCAGCACAACCAGCGGGGGAACGGAGGCACTGGGCAGCGCTGCTGCAGCCATATCTGTTGCTCAGACTCTGAGAGTACAGGAAAATATTTCACCCGTCCGATGTCTCTGAGCCTCAGAGATATCGGTGTTAGAGATGTGTGAATTTTATTCTATGTTTGTATCTTTTGGACTCTAACTGGTTACATTTTTCTGAAGCTGTTACAAACTTCTTCTTCTTCTTCTCATCTCAGGGGCCTCCCCCTTTCCCATCTCTGCTGTTCCAGCTGTCTGTCTATGCAAGGCTATGAGGAGAAGATGGGGGAACAGTGTGGACAGTGTTTGTCTTCTATCTCCCCACAGATGGTTTGAAGAAGATGCATGTACTGTGAAAGGATGCTTAAGCCAATCACATAACTTGATGAATATGATACACACATATTACTCACAGCCTATAAAACAGCACCTTCTTGAGGTGTCACATATGACGTATGCAGTAATATTGTTTGGATAGCCGCCATTATAAGATGGCTTATACTTCGATGTTTACATTACATTCACATTCCAAAGTAGTGCACAGTGCGCAGAAGCTAAGTGTTATCTTATCTCCTTTTCCTTCTTAACCAATGAAATAATGCTTGAGCCTCAGAGGGACCGCCCTCTTCTGAAGATGTATAATTGATTCTACTTTTTGTAATAAAATTTAGATTGCATTGACCAGCTATGTGTCAGCGTCTAGTCTCTCAGCCACGCATGGATGTTAACCCCTTGGGGGTACTTTGATTTGGAGCACCAGAGTGCATCTCAAATGCTCTGATTAAAGTGTTTTCAACAGTTGGCACCCTTAACGTGGGACCCCAAGGTGAAAAGAGCATGAACAGCCGACACACAAGAGGCCCCAGGACTTGACGAACAGGAGAGGAGATGGAAGGTAAGAAAACTATCTTACCTGCCTTTCTGACATTTAGTTCGTCGCTTCATGGTGCCTTAGTCTGCTGTGAGGTCATACCCAAGTATAGTAGTCGGCTATTCGGCTAATATGCTGAAAGCCTGGGGTCCATAGAACCATAGTCTGAATTAATAGATCACTCTGGTGTGTATATGTTTTATGTGTGTCTGTGATTGTCCGAGGAGTGAATTGAGTACGGACGGTAAGACCATAGACAAAAGGAAGGGGACAGTAACCTCCTTGTTTGAACTAGAGGGCATTGTGGTGCTAAGGTGTGGGACAAATTATATTGCCTGACCTGACCAGAGAGAGATGCGGAGAAAGGTCCCGAGGTACATAGGTAAAATCCGCTTGACCCGGTCAAGAATAGGTGTGGTCGCTTGACTTTGTCAAGAAAAGGTTCGGACAGAGGTTCAGAGGTGTGGAGGTGAATTGCCGCCTGAGTTGACAAAGAATAGACGGAGTCGCTGGCTGACTAGTCAGACGTCAGATTTAAGCCAACCAGAGGGGAAGGTGAATCCTTTGTATGTGGAGGAAAGGGTTAAAGGTGCCTCTTTACTCCTCTGTTTTCTGTGCGTCAGTCTGAAATACTGCTGTTAAAATGGGCCAGTCCCAGTATTATGAAGAAGGAGAATATACAGCCCCCTAGCTAGTAGCAAGGGAAGAGGGAGATTATATGATGTGATATTAATGGAGAACTGAAAGTTGAGTGAGGAAAGTTAACTTTGCTAGGTACAGAGAAAGTGTGGCCCCGGACAGCAGGTCGCATGGCTGATAACAGGGATGAAAGGCTGTAAGACTCTGTGAAGTTAGAGCTTGCAGACTGTGGACATCAGAGCTCCTGTGATGTTGAGAGGGGTTGGGGGGGGGGGTGTTAGAAAGGTATCTCAGTTAGTTCTGCTTTCAAGAGAGAATCTGTATAAACTTTAAGGAAAGTCTTGTATAGTCCCATCCCCCTGTGTTTATCTCGAAGTCTCAGGAAAGCTGAATGAATCCTTGAGAGCCAGGAGGGGGTCTGTGGTGGGATTCACTTTTTGCCGCCTTACCAGAGAAACATTCCTAAGATAAGAGAAGCACGCAAAGAGAAAGGGGGGAAGGGAATCATGCAGAGTGAGTGATGTTATATGTGTAATAACATTATACAAGACGAAGAATTGTTTAATAATTTTCTTTCTTCTTTCCCAAGCAGCGTAATGTGGGAATCCAGCTTTTAACGAAAATTATTATATATGTGCAACACTAATTAAGACCACGTGGCACATAAGATGATTTGGGTTTCACAAAATTACTGTATGATTATAACTTTATGCTTCCTCGTTATAAGATTTGATTACTCGCAGAGTGAAGACCAGAAGACATTGGAAAACACAGCAGAACAGTGGCATAGACCATCAGCAATTCTGGGTGTGGTGTGTCTATCTGTTTCCAGGAAAGCTGTGTTCATTTGTGCTGCAAGTTTGTGGCTGGGTTTGAAGACATAAATGATTCAGTAGAATGTGAATGGGTGTGGCTCTGAGTTGTGGGTCGAATATGTGTGAAGGCTGATGGATGTTTTAGCAGAGCTGTGTATGCAATTCATATTTTATGTATAAGGGCGTGGTTATGATTCCACTGTTTGTGAAAATGAATACATGAAAATGTGAATACGTATGGAGCACGATATTTGTTTTTATATAATATGCGCATTGACTGTTTTATTATATTTTTCTTGGAAGATTTTTGATTTTTATTGCTACCAAGAGTGTTTATTGAGCTCTACATTTTTTTTAATTGAAATCAATTAAATGTTTCTTATGGGCCCTTCGTGTGTTTATGTCTGTGTTGTCAGATCTGTTCGTTTTAATGTTTGTAGTTACGTGTTATATGTAAGGGTACTTTCACACTTGCGTTATTCTTTTCTGGCATAGAGTTCCGTCAAAAGGGCTCTATGCCGGAAAAGAACTGATCAGGCATATCCCCATGCAATCTGAATGGATAGAAATCCGTTCAGTTTGCATCAGTATGCCTTCCGTTCAGTCACTGTCAGGCGTTTTGGCCGGACATAATACTGCAGCATGCTGCGGTATTATGTCCGTCCAAAATGCCTGATCAGTCAACGGAATCGGCATTAATTTACATTGACTTGTATTAGTGCCGGATCCGGCATTGTGAAACAACTGAAAGACGGATCCGTCCTTCTGGTCTGCGCATGCGCAGACCGGGAAAACTGTGAAAAAGACTGCAGGATCCGTTCTTGCAATGCATTTGTAGATGGATCCGCACCCGGATCCGTCTACAAATGCTGTCAGTTGTCACACTGATCGGCGGATCCGGCAGGCAGCTCGGACGATGGAACTGCCTGCCGGATCACATGAACGCAAGTGTGAAAGTACCCTTTAATGTTTGTGCTAACATCAGAGATCTGTCTACACAGACGGTTTAGACAAAATTGACCAAGCCAGAGAAGATCAGAGAGTCCGACTGGAAGGGGTGGACTTAGATGACTCAGAGGGGAGGGAGGAGGATAGGGGTGGATGTTACAGACAACGACAGCCCTTATGCCCATCCCCTGGTTATAAGACACTCCCATGAAAGAAGTCCCACGTTCCAGTCTATTAGTTTCTGTATTAAGGAAAGTTGGGTACTTCTGTAAACTAAAATGCAGAATAACATCAAACAGCATTGGTGGTTCATTGGTGACAACCACATGTAGTGTTCCTTGGGCATTGCTTCAGCCCTGATGCCAACCGCCTCATTGAAGTGAGGAAAAAGTAAAGTTTGCCACCCTATAATGGTTCTGGGAGATGGACCTGCAGAGTCTGTGGGACCCAGAACTCAGAAGAGAGAGAGTTGTGCTGTGTGTGGTACTCCTCGTCCACACCACACAAGAGCATTGTATTTTGTGTTGACCATGCCCGGATCACTGTCTGTCCCCATAGACACCCATAAGGACAACACAAAGACAGGTGAGGGGGAAAAGTTTGATCAAGATTAGGAAACAGGAAATATTGGCTGTTCTTTTAAACATTTTTAGCAGATTCAGTCCGACCCCGAGGATATCCCTCCACCTCCAGCATATACTTCACAGAAACACAAAGGGGGGTCAGTCAACACGTCCCTGTATGCAGGTACACGTAGCTATGGCAAAATTCACAAACACAGAAATGCAACAGCACTCTGCAACCAGCACTCTGCCCTGCCTCTATTCTAGAAGCTATCAGAGGACGTAGTGTACATTTTGACTAAAAAGTAATAAGCCACTCGCCACGCCAAGGCCACCTCTATGAGCTAAATCCTACCTGTTATGGGTCATGACAGCCACATAAAATCCCGGGAGTGCGGGCCCAGCATGCATGGGCAGAGTGCTGGTTGCAGAGTGCTGTTGCATTTCTGTGTTTGTGTATTTTGCCATAGCTACGTGCACCTGCATACAGGGACGTGCTGACTGACCCCCCTTGTGTTTCTGTGTAGTATAAGCTGGAGGTGTGGCGGCCTCCTTTCAGTCGTGCACACCTGACTAGTTTGTCTGCCCTAGAGGCTGGTTTTAATCAGAGTAAGTATAAAACTGAACTTGCATCCATATTACCTACTAATAGCCATCTGGCTCCAGGAAGAGTACACAGTGGGTTCAGCATGCATGTTGGTACCTGAATCCCTGGATTTAATGGAGGCTGTTATGGCACCAAGGAGGGTTAATAAGCATGGTGGATCCTAGCATGCATGCTGAGCCCGCACTCCCTGGATTTTATGTGGCTGTCATGGCCCAGGTAGGATTTAGCGTTAGGAGCACTCATAGAGGCGGCCTTGGCGTGGCAAGTGGCTTATTACTTTTTGATCAGAATGTACACTAACGTCCTCTGATAGCTTCTAGCATAGAGGCAGGGCAGAGTGCTGGTTGCAGAGTGCTGTTGCATTTTTGTGTTTGTGTAAAGAAGTAGTCCCGTTATTGATTTATACTGGAGTAGCCCAGACTGTTGTGCACAGCAAAGATACACTCCCCTTTCAACAGAACCCATCCATAATAGATTTGCCCCTAACCAAGAAGTGCTATCCTGGTTGCTGGTCAGTGGTAACACCCCCTCTTGCCTCCTGGGTGCAGACTTGCTTGCAAAAGTACACTGTGACCTGTGAAGCTTACAGGTGCCCTCTGTTTCCAGGAACCTTGTTTGTTGGCCGTTAGTGATAATATTCCCTGGTCCATGCTTGTGTAAGTACTCCCAGAAGATGAGAAAAGAACCTACCCAGCATCGGATGGTACATGACCTACGTGCCATTAATGAAGCCACAGTTTTTTTTAGCACCCACATTATGCCCAATCCACACAGCTTGTTGGCTCGGGTTCCCGTTACCTCTACTCACTCCACTGTGATTGATTTGACCAAAAGTTTTCTTTTTAGCACCACTACATCCAGATAGTTGGTACTTGTTCGCCTCCACACATGAGGGTAAACAGGATACCTAGGTGGTGCTGCCACAGGGGGCCCAGAACTCGCCCAGTATGTATTCTGCAGCCATTACACTCCTGTCCTTTTTAGCTAATCATGGCTGCAAGGTGAAGAGAAAAGAACCATCTGACCCCTGAATGTAAGAAGGCTATGGAGGACATCCCTTTGCCCAGAAACATGAATGCACTGAGGATATTTTTGGGCCCTGTTTCTTATCGCAGACCTTGGATATGCAAGTTTGATGCAGCCTCCTTATGATTGTTTGTCCTTTAGTCCATTCCGCCTCACAGATGAGGTGGTAGATGCCTTTTTTATGCCTAGAGCTGGCAATTTTGTGTTCCCCCACACCTGGCCTATCAGATTATTACATTTAGATTGTATTGTACAGACGTGTATGGCCATGCCCCAGCTGTCCTCACCAAAGGGCACAGCCAGCAACAACACCCCATGGCATATTATTCCGCCAGACTCTATCCCGTGGCCAGAGGTGCCTTTTCTGCAGCTATGCTTGATAAAAGCTTTGAGATAGTCCTGAACCACGAAGTGACGGTGATATTACATCTATCCTCGTGAAAGTACACTCCAAAGGATTGTTTTGTTGCCCGTTATTTGAGAATGCAGTGTTCCATTTTGTTGCCTGACAATGTTGCTGTCCAAAGGTTTAATACTTTGACTCCAGCCACCCTGTTGCCTCTGGAACAAGGGGGGAGGGAAGAGTTCGGGCACTTAAACTTTCCTTCCAGATCCAGAGTAAGAGTCTCATGACTGTTACAGATGATTTCACAAGAGACAGCGGGATGTGGTAAATCAGCCATTAGGTAATCCAGATAATTTGCTCTTTGTGGATGGATCGAGGTATGGCCAGGAAGGCAGGTACTACACAGGTTGGGCAGTGGTGGTTAATCGGGACACTCAAAACACAGTATAGTCCTTACCACCACTACCACAAGTCTGCTCAAGAAGTGGAGCTAAAAGACTCTGAAGATGGCTTGCAGATATGCGGAGGAAAAAAAAAAAAAACTGCCAACATTTACACTGATTCCAGGTATGCCTTTGGGATGGTCCATGACTATGGGCCCATTTGGAAAGACAGAGACTTCCTGACCACTTCAGGTAAACCCATTGAAAATAGGGAAGTAGTGAGGTCTCTTATGGAAGCCCTCATGTAGCCAACTTCGGTGGCGGTGATAAAAATAAAGGTCACTGTAAAGATCAGGCAGCCAAAATGGCTGCCAAATAGCCTAGGCAGACCCCTGCCTTAAGTGGCCACAGTTCAGGATCTGGAAATAACTCCTTCTGTCTCACTGGAAGTTCTTAAGACCTTACAGAACCAGGTGGGGAAGGAGGAAAGGGACTGGTGGATGAAAAAGGGGGGACGACAAAGGGGAAGGCCTAATATAGTTCTAAGGGAAACTCTGCCTTCTCAGGTCCCTCTACCCCACAATGACACAGGCAACCCATGGAGTGATGCACCAGTCAGAAACTGCTGTGTGTGATTTAGTACATAGCACATGTTATGTCCCAGGGTTCAGCACTGTAGCAGTCAGATATACTCAAGGATGTATGATTTTTGCACAGAACAGCGTGGGTGAGGTGGTTAAGGTACCCCAGAAACACATGTCTTGCCTTCTGTATCTGTTTCAATGTTTGCAGACTACCTTTAACTACTAAAGGTGGGCATTTATGAGTATGTATTGATATGTGATGACTTGTTTTCAGGGTGGCCAAAACAGTACCCAAAGAAGTAAAGAAAATTGTGGCCGAGGCTGTATGTAGGCATGGGGTACCTGAGACCATTGAAAGTAACAGAGATATTCACTTCACAGTGAAGTGATGCAGGAGATGATGAAGTTTTGGAGGTAGTACAGTCCTAACATGCTTCGTACCATCCACAAAGCAGCGGTAGGGCAGGAGACAAGGAACTGAACGGGACACTAAAGTTAAAGATTCAAAAAAATTACGAACAGAGTGCCTGCTGGTAGCCCTCTCTTCAGTAAGGTATACACCTAACCGTAAGACAGGCCTTAGTCCCTATGAGGTCCTTTTTGGGTCAGGCCCTGGTATAGTATTGTATTTCCCACAGTAGTTCGAAATGCAACATGGTTGTCTGACTGATTATGTGATCAGTTTTGTACAAGCATTTGACTAAAGTACGTTCTTGAGTTTTTTCTTCACTTTCAGATTTTAATAAAGTACCAGGAACCCACCCACTTGTGTCTAGAGATTGGGTGTAGTAAAAAGACACATTAGAAAAGTCCTAAAACCCTGGTTTGATGGTCCATTCTTGTTGACCACAAGCACATCAGTGAAGCTCAAAGGAAAGCCTAATTGGAGTCATTTCAAGAAAGTGTTGACTCCAGAGACTTGAAAGGATGATGTTTTTTGTTTCCCCCTTGTGTGACTGTTGATCTTGACTCAAAATAATATGGAAAAATTGTATGAAGACTTCAATCCAGCCAAATCAGAAGCACTGATCACCTCCAGTCTCACCCATATGATGTCAACGCAAGTTAGGGAAAGATCCTCTGACGTTCCTATGCTCTAGTCCAGGCATCCTCAAACTGCGGCCCTCCAGCTGTTGCAAAACTACAACTCCCAGCATGCCCGAACAGCCTACAGGTATCAGACTACAGCAGGGCATCGTGGGAGTTGTAGTTTTACAACAGCTGGAGGGCTGCAGTTTAAGGATTCCTGCTCTAGTCCAGTGGCATGGGAGGCTATTTACTAGGTATAGCTTGTTGTGGAAGCTGGTGAAGAGACATGTGAAGCATTTGGACAGATGTTTAGGTTTAGGGAGAGAATGAAATTCAAGGGGGACAGTTAGAAATGTGTGAATTTTATTCTATGTCTGTATCTTTTGGTCTCTAACTGGTTACATTTTTCTGAAGCTGTTACAAACTTCTTCTTCTTCTTATCTCAGGGGTCTCCCCCCTTTTCCATCTCTGCTGTTCCAGCTGTCTGTCTATGCAAGGCTATAAGGAGAAGAGGGGGGAACAGTGTGGGCAGTGTTTGTCTTCTATCTCCCCACAGGTGCTTTGAAGAAGATGTGTGTACTGTGAAAGGATGCTTAAGCCAATCACGTAACTTGATGAATATGATACACACATAATACTCACAGCCTATAAAACAGCACCTTCTTGAGGTGTCACATATGACGTATGCAGTATTATTGTTAGGATAGCTGTCATTATAAGATGGTGGATACTTTGATGTTTACATTACGTTCACATTCCAAAGTAGTGCACAGTGCCCAAAAGCTAAGTATTATCTTATCTCCTTTTCCTTCTTAACCAATGAAATAATGCTTGAGCCTCAGAGGGGACTGCCCTCTTCTGAAGATGTATAATTGCTTTTACTTTTTGTAATAAAATTTAGAGATTGCATTGACCAGCTATGTGTTAGCGTCTAGTCTCTCAGCCACGCATGGATATTAACCTCTTGGGGGTACCTTGATTTTGAGCACCAGAGTGCATCTCAAATGCTCTCATTAGAGCATCTTCAACATCGGACAGGTCAGGGGAAATAATTTTCTGTACTGGGCGGCTGCCAGCGAGCCCCCTTCCCGGCCGAACCCTCGGACCACGTCCGAAGTGCCTGACCGCTCAGCCCGCCCCTTATGCCCTCCGAGATATGCTGTGCCCTCCCGTGCGCATGATCTATGCCACTCCGGAACATATGGCCCGCTCACGCACCGTATGTCTCGGAGGGCATACGGTCGTGTGCAAGGGCCCTTAGGCTGAGTTCACATTTCAGTTATTAGATCAGTTATTTCCATCAGTTATTGGTAGCCAAAACCAGATGTCAGTCAAAAACACAGAACAGGTACAGATCTTTCCTTTATACCTTATCTTTGAGTAGGCTTCACTATAGGTTTTTGGCTCACAATAACTGATGGTAATAACTGACCACATAAGGGCACTCTCACACTTGCGTTGTTGGATTCCGGCAGGTAGTTCCGTTGCCTGAACTGCCTGCCTGATCAGGAAAATTGGATGCAAACGCATGTCAATTGCATACTGATCAGGATCCTGATCAGTCTGACAAATGCATTGAAATACGTGATCCGTCTTTCAGGTGTCATCCGGAAAAACGGATCAGGTATTAATTTTTTTCACATTTTTAAATGTCTGCTCATGCGTACACTGGAAATACGGATCCGTTTTACAGGAAGACTTGATACCGGATCTGGCAGTAATACATTTCAATGAAAATTTATGCCGGCATTCAGGCAAGTGTTCCGGAATTTTGGCCAAATACCGTAAAAGTGACTGAACTGAAGACATCCTGATGCATACTGAACGGATTGCTCTCTATTCAGAATGCATTGGGACAAAACTGATCAGTTTTTTTCCGGTTTTATGCCCCTAGGAACTCAATACCGGAAAACTTTAATGCTAGTGTGAAAGTACCCTAACTGAAGTGTGAACTCAGCCTTACTGAGAAGGGTGCCCATGCTTCAACTTGCCCTTCAACTGCCCCCTGAGCTGTGATTGGGAGACAGCTACAGAAGAAAGACATGCCCCTGAGAAAAGACACTTCCCTTTAGCTGCCAGCTTGATATAAATTGATCAGAATAATGAATAGGGAGATCTCTGGATCCATGTGAGGTACAGGGCTGGTTTTAGCTTTGTTAGAAAAATATGATGTCTGATTTTCATGTTTTACATTAATCATGGAATAACCCCTTTAAATGTTAACATTTTCCCAGTTCTTATTCGTGTGCATTGTGATCTTGACTCCTATTTTAACAATTAATGTGACCATGATCGTGCTCCTGGATCTTGCCCTTACCAAAATTTCTCAGGCTGGCTGTCTCTTCACTACACTCATATCATGTTCTGTGGTCTCACACATCCTGACTGATATCCTGCTGATAACTAGTGTTGAGCGCGAATATTAGAATTTCGAATTTATATCGTGAATATCGGCACTTTGAAAATTCACGAATATTTCGAATATAGTGATATATATTTGGAAAAACGAATATTCGGATTTTTTTATTAGTTTTTTTCATCTGAACCTATTACCTAGTGTTCTTACCTGCTTCTTGCTTGTGGGCCAATGTGAGAAAGCTGCAATATTGTAGTCTGTAGTGAATTAGAATATTCTTCATTATTAAAAAAAAAATTTCTTATATGAAAAATCAGCAATGTAATATTCGAGTAAAACGAATATTCTGAAACACGAATATATAGCACTATAAAATATAGAGCTATATATTCTTTTTTTAGAATATTCATAATTTTTTCCAATTTAATGTGAACAGTCATTGTACTTTTTCCGTAGATGGTGTCCGCTGCAGACAGTTAAATTATTTGCGCATCTCCTGTTTAAAGTGTGTACATCCCTAAAATATTAGTGACATCCAGTGTACTTTTTCCGTAGACGGTGTCCACTGCGGACAGGTAAATTATCCGCACATCTCCTGTTTAAAGTTTGCGTATCCCTAACATATCAGTGACATCTAGTGTACTTTTTCCGCAGATGGTGTCCGCTGTGGACAGTTAAATTATTCGCGCATCTCCTTTTTAAAGTGTGCCCATCCCTAAAATATCAGTGACATCCAGTGCACTTTTTCCATAGACGGTTTCCGCTGCGGACAGTTAAATTATCTGCGCCACATCTCCTGTGTAAAGTGTGCGCATCCCTAAAATATCAATGACATCAAGTGTACTTTTTCCTTAGACGGCGTCCGCTGCGAACAGTTAAACTATCCATGCCACATCTCCTGTGTAAAGTGTGCGCATCCAAAAAATATCAGTGACATCCAGTGTACTTTTTCCGTAGACGGTGTCCGCTACGAACAGTTAAATTATCCCCGCCACATCTCCTGTGTAAAGTGTGCGCTTCCCTAATATATCAGTGACATCCAGTGTACTTTTTCCGTAGATGGTGTCCGCTGCAGACAGTTAAATTATTTGCGCATCTCCTGTTTAAAGTGTGCACATCCCTAAAATATTAGTGACATCCAGTGTACTTTTTCCGTAGATGGTGTCCGCTGTGGACAGTTAAATTATTTGCGTATCTCCATTTTAAAGTGTGCCCATCCCTAAAATATCAGTGACATCCAGTGCACTTTTTCCATAGACGGTGTCCACTGCAGACAGTTAAATTATCCGCACATCTCCTGTTTAAAGTTTGCGCATCCCTAAAATATCTGTGACATCCAGTGAACTTTTGCCGTAGACGGTGTCTGCTGCGGACATTGACATTAGTAGTTGGGCCACATCTGCATTGTAATGCGTGCGCAGAAATTTTTTATCTTTGACATACAGTGTACTTTTTCAATAGACTGTGTCCGCTTCTGACTGTGACATTAACAGGGGACCATCTCCAGTGTAACGTGTGCACATAAAAATATCAATGACATTCATTCAGTGTCATTTTTTATTAGGCGGTGGTGGCAATGACATTACTTGCACTATACCTCCTGTATAACGTGTGCGCATCCAAAATATCAGTATCATTGATTCACTGTAGTTTTTTATTAGGCGGTGGTGGCAGCGACATTACTTGCGCTATACCTCCTGTATAACGTGTGCAAATCCAAAATATCAGTGACATTCATTAGGTGTATTTTTTTATTAGGCGGTGGCGGCAGCGACATTACTTGCGCTATACCTCCTGTATAAAGTGTGCGCATACAAAATATCAGTGACATTCATTCAGTGTAATTTTTTATTAGGCGGTGGTGGCAGAGACATTACAAGCGCTTTTGGCCAGGGACGCTACATTTCCCTGACGGCACGCTGGGTGAACGTTGTGGAGCGAGTCGTACCCTGGGATGGCACAGGTGCTACCGATGCCAAGGATTTCGGGCCCTACGACGATCAGGGTTTCCGCTAGCACCTACGTTAGTGGCTCCAACCCCCACTTCTCCGCCTCCTCCTCCACTCCCACCTCCGAATTATCCGCATGCAGCACCAGTCAGCCATCAGTCGGTAGCTTGAAACAGTGTAGCACTGCAGTAGGGAAGCAACAACAGGCCGTGCTGAAGATGATATGCTTAGGGGACAAACAGCACACCACCGCAGAGCTGTGGTAGGGGATAAGAGACCAAACTGAGCTGTGGCTCTCGCCACTCAACTTATAACCAGGCATGGTTGTGTGTGATAATGGCCGTAACTTGGGGGCGGCTTTGGAGCTCAGCAAGCTCACACACATCCCATGCCTAGCCCACCTCTTAAACTTAGTGGTTCAGAGGTTTCTCAAAACCTACCCCATTTTGCCTGAGCTACTGGTGAAGGTGCACCATGTGTGTGCACATTTCCACAAGTCATCGAAAGCGTCAGCCGGTCTGTTGGCGCTGCAGCAGCGCTTGAAATTGCCAGCTCACTGGCAGTTGAGCGACGCGAGCACGCGCTGGAACTCGACGTTCCACATGTTGGCCAGGCTTTGTGAGCAGCAGTGGGAAGTGGTGGAATACCAGCTGCAACATGGTCGTCGCCTTTCCAGTCAGCTTCCGCTATTCAGAAACGAGGAGTGGGCATGGATGTCTGACCTCTGTGAGGTTTTAAGAAACTTTGAGGAAACAACACAGTTGGTGAGCGGCAATAACGCTATTATCAGAGTAACCATCCCACTTCTGTGTCTACTCAAACACTTGCTGCTCACAATTAAGGACGATGCTTTGCATGTGGAAGAGATAGAAATGGGGGAAGACATCACACAGGGTGATAGCCAGACCACCCTCAGTTCATCTTCTCAGCACAAATTGGACAATGAAGAGGAGGAGGAGGAAAAGGAGATGGTTGCCTCCGCTACAGAGGATAGTAGCCATGGAAGCTTAATTCCATCTGTTCAGTGTGGGTGGGCAGAAGAGGAGGAAGGGGATGAGGAGATTGAGAGTCATCCTCCTGATGACGACAGCGGACTCTTGCCTATTGGTACCCTGGCACACATGGCTGACTTCATGTTAGGCTGCCTTTCCCACAACCTGTGCATTATACGCATTTTAGACAACACGGATTACTGGTTGTTCTTGACCTCCGCTACAAAGAGAACTTCTCATCTCTCATTCCTCTAGTGGAGAGGACGAGCAAAATGGTGCAATACCAGAAGGTCCTTGTGGAAAAATTGCTCCAAAAATTTTCAGCTGACAAGGCTGTTGGCAGAGTATGTAGTTCCTTGCCCAACCAAGGAGGGGGGAAAAGGGGAACACACAGCAGTTCCAACAGAGGCAGAGCAACACTCTTCAAAGCCTGGGACAGTTTCATGACTCCCCGTCAGCACCCTCACCCTCATGCGCGGGCTACTGTCAGTGGGAGTGAAATATTTTGGAAGCTAATGAACTGAAAATGCTGACACGTTAACTCTTATAAAAAAAACAAGGCCTAGATTGCCCCTGACTTCTCGACTCCACCAGAGGAAAGCTGATGAACATAAAGGCACTTTAAATGTGTTGTTTATAATGTACTGAATACACTGTATTCTAATGCACCCCTTTCACCACAAAAAGGATATATGGTTGAATGTTCCTTTTCTCAATCTCCTCCTCCTCTTCCATCATATCAACATGCTTATTCATCGCATATAATGCCTGCAGGCTCTCGCATATAATGATTTACAGGGTCAGCTCACCTGCAGGCCCTCGCATATAGTGTTATACAGGGTCAGCTAACCTGCAGGCCCTCACCTACAACCTTTTAGAGGGTCAGCTCACCAGCAGGCCCTCACCTACAATCTTTTATAGGGTCAGCTCACCTGCAGGCCCTCGCATATAATTTTTTAGAGGGTCAGCTCAGCAGCAGGCCCTCAACCATAATTTTTCCGATGGTCAGCTCAGCAGCAGACCCTCACCGCTAATGTTTTAGAGGATCAGCTCAGCAGCAGGCCCTCGCCCCTAATGTTTTAGATGGTCAGACCAGCAGCAGGTCCTCGCCCCTAATGTTTTAGATCAGTGGTGCCCAACCTACGGCCCGCGGGCCAAATCCGGCCTGCGGAGCTCTGTCATGCGGCCCGTAAGACTTCCTGGAAAAAGTCTAAGGCGTAACAATACTGTACGCCTTTAGACTTTTTCCCCACATTCATCAGCGATGTGAATGGCACAGGCAGCGCAGCGATGCTGCCTGTGCCTAAAATAACCAATAACAAAGCTCCTTACAGCAAGGAGCTTTGTTATTGGTTGGAATGAGCGCATACACGTTCAGTCAGAAAGGGGAAGCCGGCGGGAGCTTGAAGGAGGAGGGGCCGGCTCTCGTGGAGGCTGTAGAGCAGAGCATGCTGCCGGAAGACCTTGGGAAACTTAACAGGTCCGCTGGAGAGGTAAAGAGCGTGGACTCATGTGACTGGTCCCCGGTGACCCTGCTCCCCCCTCCTACTATGACCACAATACTGACCCTGCTCCCACTTCCTCCTGTCAGCCCACTAGTGACCCTGCTCCCCCTCCTACTGTCACCCCACTAGTGACCCTGCTCCCCCTCCTCCTGTCACCCCACTAGTGACCCTGCTCCCCCCTACTCCTGTCACCCCACTAGTGACCCTGCTCCCACCTCCTCCTGTCACCCCACTAGTGTCCCTGCTTCCCTCACCTGTCACCCCACTAGTGTCCCTGCTCCCACCTCCTCCTGTCACCCCAATAGTGACTCTGCTTCCACCTCCTCCTGTCACCCCACTAGTGTCCCTGCTTCCCTCACCTGTCACCCCACTAGTGACCCTGCTCCCCCCCTCCTCCTGTCACCCCAATAGTGACTCTGCTCCCACCTCCTCCTGTCACCCCACTAGTGTCCCTGCTTCCCTCACCTGTCACTCCACTAGTGTTCCTGCTCCCCCCTCCTATCATACCACTGCTAACCCTGCTCCCACCTCCTCCTGTCACCACACTAGTGACCCTGCTCCCTCCTCCTCCTTCTCCTGTCACCTCACTAGTGACCCTGCTCCCCCCTCCTCCTGTCACCCCAAAGGGAAGAAGCTGAACAGACTCCACCAACTATGATGGGATCCGTTCAGTTTCCGTTAGGGATCCTGTCTTTTTACCGGACACAAAAATGCAGCATACAAGGCTTTTTTGTCCGTTTTTTTGACAGAATCTGCAACAGAGGCTCCAAACGCAGATTTGAAGGCCTACGTATTATGTATTTTAGTAATGCTTACATGTGCCCCCTCACAGTGTTTGCATTTCTTTCTGGCAAAGCTACCTGGTTCCGGCCCGCGAAATTTATACCAGGTCTAGTGCGGCCCTCAGGCGAAAAATGGTTGGGCACCACTGTTTTAGATGGTCAGACCAGCAGGCCCTTACTCCTTGCTCCTAATGTTTTTGAGGGTCATCATAATTTTTCAAGGGTTTGTATGATGCCCTCCTTTATGTGTAACCAAGGATGTATTGGAGTGTCGGTCCCTTGTCATTTTTGGCAGCCCTTCCACTTAGTGCATAGACTTTATGAGTGTAGGAGTCCTACTACATGAACAATTGTACCACAATATGAATGAGGCCTTCCTTTATGTGATATACAGGCTGTTTTAGAGTGCCTCTTGCTTGTAACTTTTGGCAGCACTTGCACTTTTTATACAAGTAAATATACAGGAAAGAATGTTTCCTAACAATTTTTTCTCAAAAATCGATTTTATCTTTGGTTTTGTGCGTATTATTGTCAGTCTGTGAAAGTGGCATTACTACTCGGACAACATGGTTCCCAGCAACGTCCAAGAATCTGCATCCAGACATCCTGCCCATGCTGTTCCAGAACCATTTCGGTGGTGTTTCCATCAATTTCTGACCTTTTCCTACAAACCATGCACCCTCCCCTCTTCAGAGCAGGGGGTGCCTGGTTTAATGCTCGGGTTCTCCCATTGACTGCCATTATACTCGGGTGCTTTGTAGAGCACCCGAGCATCCTGATGAGTTCGGCCCGAGCACCCGAGCACTTTGGTGCTCGATCAACACTACTGCCGAGGTCAAAACCTCCTCTGCCATTAATAACAGAACAAAACCTGTGTGGCAGGAGCTTCATGGCATGGGTTTCTATCGGTGAACAGCTGCATACAAGACTTACATCACAAAGCACAATGCTAAGTGTCAGCTGTTGTGATGGAAATCAAGCCACCACTGGCCTCTGAACCAGTGGAAACATGTTCTGTGGAGTGATAAATCATGCCTCTATCTGGCAGTCTGATAGAAGTGTCTGGGTTTTGTCAATGCCAGGAAAACGTTACCCGCCTCAGCCGCCTGTTACCTGCACCAGTGCACAAAGCAAGGTCCACAAAGCCGTAAGTGTGGTGTAGAAGAAACTTTGAACCTGTGAACTTGGCCCTCTCCTCCAACATCAGTGTCTAACCTCATAAATACTCTTCTGTATGAATGGACAAATTATCTATAGACACACTCCAAAATACTGTACAGAGCCTTCCCACCTGCTTAATTTGTGCCTAGTGTTAGAAGGGCAGCGCCAGGGCCTGATGCTGGAGGCCTGGAGACGGGAGTGCTTATCATGCAGATAAGCTGAGCGCGCTGACGGGGGTTTTCACGCTGACGGGGATTTTCATGGCTACAGTGAAAATCAGAGCCCTGTTACATGTGAGCACAGTGGGAAATGCCCCCCCCCCCCCAACTCTATATTTATCTATTAACAAAATGCAAAGTGAATGACTTAAAGAGAATTGTAAATCAATTCATTATTTTGTCTCCATTTGCCTTCATAATGGCAATAATTTTTCTATGCACTCTTGGACAGTTTTTGAAAGTACTCGGCAGGGAGGTTGTTTCAAACATCTTGGAGAACCAATCACAGATTTGTGGATGTAGGCTTGCTCAAAACCTCTGTCTGATTATAGTGAGATCAGAGTTCTGTGGAGGCCATATCATCCTTCCAGAACTCCTTGTTCGTTAAGCTGAAGATTTTTCTTGGCTGTATGTTTGGAGTTGTTGTCCTGTTACAGAATAAGTTTGGAGCCAATCAAACACTTCCCTCATAATATTACATTTTATTTACTCACTTATATAGCACTGACATGTTCCACAGCGCTTTACAGACATTATCATCACTTCCTTTCCCCAGTGGAGATAACAATCTAAGTTCCCTATCAGTGTGCCTTTGTAGTGTGGGAGGAAACCAGAGTACCCGGGAGAACATAAAACTCCATACAGATGGGGACCTTTGTCAGATTAGAAACTAAGACCCCGGAGATGCACTTCACCAGTGCTAACCATGCAATTCTTAGGGTACTTTCACACTAGCGTTTTGGATTCCATTTGTGAGATCCGTTTCAGGGGATCAGTTAAGCCCCAATGCATTCTGAATGGATAAGGATCCGTTCAGAATGCAACAGTTAGGCTCCGTTCCGCTTCTATTCTGTTTTGGAGGCGGACACCAAAACGCAGCATTTTGGTGTCCGTCTGAAGAGGCGGAGCCTAATGGATCCATTTTTAATTACAATGTAAGTCAATGGGGACGGATCCGTTTTCAATGACACAATATGGTGCATTTGAAAACGGATCCGTTCCCCATTGACTTTCAATGTAATTCAAAACGGATCCGTTTTGGACTTTGTCATTTTTCTTTTAACTAATGCAAACGGATCCGTTCTGAATGGATACAAACGTTTGCATTATAGGCGCGGATCAGTCTGTGCAAATAAACAGACTGATCCGCACCAACGCAAGTGTGAAAGTACCCTTAGCACTGAGAATACTATTAATCCTAATAAAATCCCCAAATCTATTTGCAGAAATTTAGCCCCAAATTTGCAAGGAAATACCACAATGCTTCACTGTTGCTTGCAGACGCTCATTGTACATTGTAATGTGCATTGAGCTTTTCAGCATTTCGGCAAACTTTCTTGTTGCAACTAGTGTTGGGTGCGAATATTCGAATAGCGAATTGTAATCGAATATCGCAACTTCGAGAATTTCCGAATATTTAGAATACAGTGCTATATATTCGTAATTTCGAATAATTGTCATTTTTTTTCCATCTGAACGCATGATTCCTCCCTGTTTCTTGCTTGTGGGCCAATGAGAAGGCAGCAATGTCAAGTTTATAACAATACTTAGTGCACCAATCAGTAATATGTAGTCAGATCTGATAAAATGTGAAGTTGCACGTAGTGCGAAAAAAATATTCAAATTTGCGCAATCGCAAATATATTGGACCACTCTATCTGCATATAAAGCTATTGTAATGTTCTGCCATGCCAACCATTTTCTCCATTCTCAGGATGAACTCAGGAACTTCTAGCAGCTTGAAAAATGTGGCCACAGTGACCCACGCCTGTATTTTGCATTACGAATGTGCATTATGCGATTTTTAAATTGCCGATTTTTTGCAATCAAGAGAATAATCTCGAATATGAATATTCGCGAATATATGACGAATATTCTACCACATATTTGCGAAATATCGCAAATTCAAATATTGCCCCTGCTGCTCATCACTACTTGCAACATCAGGCCCTGGGTAGGAAGGATATGGAGGAGAATATGGGAGTGGTAGTCCCTAGGACCGCACTGCAGTGAAGGGAGGGGTGCACCCTTCCCTCCCCTTGGAGGGTAGACCCTGGTTTCAGAGTCTACTGCCTGGAGGCATTTGGGATTCCCTTCGTGTTTTGTGCGGCCGTTGTTTTGGTCCGCGTCTGAGCCGCTTATTTTGCGGCTCGGGCTCAGACCCATTCACTTCAATGGGGTCGCAAAAGATGCGGAAAGCACTCCGTGTGCTGTCAGCATCCGTTGCTCCGTTCCGTGGCTCCCCCCAAAAAATAGAGCATGTCCTATTCCTGTCCGTTTTGCGGACAAGAATAGGCATTTCTACAATGGCCCGCGTTCCGTTCTGCAAATTGCGGAATGGAATGCGGAGCAGTTTCCGTGTTTTGCGGATCTGCGGTTTGCTGACCGCAAAACACATACAGTCGTGTGCATGAGGCCTAAGGCAGGGATTCAGAAAAGTTCAGTAACACCCTATTAAAATATTAACACTTATATTTTTAAAACATTCTTACTTTTCAGCATTTTTTCCACACCTGCCTAAAACTTTTACACAGTACTGTGTGTGTATATATTCTGTACATGAATAAAATTTACAGCTACAAAATTTACAGATACATAAATGAGATATAGCAAGTGTATACATAAGAGAAGCATTTGAGATAATAAATAATAATCAGTCATTTAACCAGTCTTGTGTATGGTTAGTAATACAAACAGTAAATGCAGTGCTACATGGAGACTGATATTGATATTTAGGCCTCATGCACACGACCGTTTTTTTATGCTGTCCGCAAAAAGGGGTTCCGTTGTTCAGTGATCCGTGTCCGTTTTTGCCTTCCGTTGTGTTTCCGTGTGTCTTCCGTTTTTTTAGCGGACATGACCCAAAAGATTTTACCAAAAGACAGGCTGACAATTTTTCCCAAGTGCCTGCCAAGGGATCCGCAAAAAACGGACACGGAACGGATGACACACGGATGGCCATCCGCATTTTTCACGGACCCATTGACTTGAATGGGTCCGTGAACCGTTTTTCACGGACAAGAATAGGACAGGTTATATTTTTTTGACGGACTGGAATCACGGACCACGGACACGGAGGACAAACGGTGCATTTGCCGAGGTTTCCACGGACCCATTGAAAACCAATGGGTCCGAAGAAAATCACGAAAAACGGAGCAACGGACACGGAATCAAACAACGGTCGTGTGCATGAGGCCTTAGTGACACCTACTGGTGATATTGCTGTACTACATGAATTGATGTGCCTTTTTGGTCACTTCCATTCATTTTATGTATTGCTAACCTTATGTTACAGAAAACGATTGACAAATGGATTATCTTGTTACTAGGTTATATATGGCCACATGATTTACTGTGGTTCTATTGTGACAATTTTATCTTGTTACCAGAGAAAGATCCATCAGTCTAGGATTGAAATGTCCAAGTTATTGTTTTGGATTGCCTGCAAAATATTTGAAGCATCTAAACTATCTGGTGAGTGAAGCATACAGTGTTGGTGTCTAGGGCCTACCAGTGGGATTGGCTTTTGGGGCCAGCTTCATGGAAATATTAGGGTACGTCCACATGGAACATAAATGCTGCAGAAGTGAAGTGAAGGGAAAAAAAGGCTGAACTATATATAAATATATTTATAATTCAGGCATTTTGACATGAGGTGATAGTTGTGATCTTTATTTTTATTTATTTTATCATGAACAGTAGTTTTAAAATAAGGAAAGGGGGGGATGGTTGCATTTTCTTTTTTTAAGGGGAATTATATTCTTTAAAACTTTTTTACACTTATGTCATACAATCCTCTAATCGCTTCTCCTATGGACTGCAATAATTTACCATTGCAGCCTAAGGGAGAACCACTTTGATCCTATCAAGCCCTGCCACACTATGCCACACCTTTAGAAGCCCAAAGGTTGCCATAGAAACCGAACAGCTCTCACAGGCTCGTTGTGGGGGAGCTGTTTGGTCACCAGGAGCCCATCTTCATCTGAACTACATCAAATCTACATTTTTTGTATCAGCTCTGCATCTGATCTACATTTTTTGTGGTTTGGACACACACCCTTTCATTTCAATGGGACCTCAAAACTGTGGACAGCACACAGATGTCATCCTTGTGCTGTCCACATCTGTGTGTCTGTCCCACAAATTATAGAACAGGTCCCAGGGGCGTAGCTAGAACTGACTGGGCCCCACAGCAAAATTTTATATGCCCCCCCTTTCATGACTATCCTGGCATCCTATATGTGCATATGTAGGGGAAAGTTTACATCACGTTTTTGCCATCCGTTTGATGCTTATGTTGGAAAATGGGAAACAAAAGCACAGCACACAACGCTTTTGTATCCTGCAAAGTCTGTTAAAAAGTATACATTAACATATCTTTTTTTTTACAGCGGTGCTCTGTGGTGACAGATGCCACTATATAGTGTCAGTCTGAGTCACCTGTTAACATATACATTTTATGTATACATTACCAGGGGTCAGCAACCTTCGGCACTCCAGCTATTGTGAAACTACAATTCCCAGCATGTTCCATTTATTTCTATGGGAGTTATGAGAAGAGCAGAGCAATAATGCATGCTGGGAGTTGTAGTTTCACAACAGCTGGAGTGCCGTAGGTTGCCTACTCCTGCATTAGACAAATGGCAAAACGTTATGTGAAACCGGCCTTAGTGTGCCATGATAGTGCCAAGTGCCAAACACCAGAGGCAGAGAAGGGAGGCTGCAAAGTATTGCATGCTATAATACAGAAGGCTGGCAGAGCGCACAGCCTGGTCCTGGTGATCTGTGGTGTGGACTGTATTCTACAAGGCTCACTCCACAGTATCATGTACTGTAATCTACAGTAAATACTATAAAGATATTAGCCCTACCCGCAAATAATAATAGATTTAGTGACTATATAATTACCAACATATAGAGACTAAATAGTACCGCCATATTGGATAATATATCATACCATGACTGGATAACAAAGCAATATAATGTTATAGCTCCATATCATGACTGGATAACACCACCAAACAGTGACTGGATAACACTGCCATACAGTGACTGGATAACACTGCCATACAGTGACTGGATAACACTGCCATACAGTGACTGGTTAACACCGCCATACAGTGACTGGTCAACACCGCCATACAGTGACTGGTTAACACCACCATACAGTGACTGGTTAACACCACCATACAGTGACTGGTTAACACCACCATACAGTGGCTGGATAACACCACCATACAGTGGCTGGATAACACCGCCATACAGTGACTGGATAACACCGTTATACAGTTACTAGATAACACTGCTATACAGTGACTGGATAACACCGCCATACAGTGACTGGATAACACCGCCATACAGTGACTGGTTAACACCGCCATACAGTGACTGGTTAACACCGCCATACAGTGACTGGTTAACACCGCCATACAGTGACTGGTTAACCGCTACAGGACCGCCTAACGCAGGGATGCGTCCTGCGGGCGGCCCTGTAGCTCTGATACGACGCATCGGCGCGTCATCTCGCGAGAGGCGAGATTTCCAAGCGCGGCACAGCAGTTAGGCTACAGCCTGCCAGCGATGATCAATCGCTGGCAGGCTGTAGATGCGAATAAAATCGCATCAAACTGCTATATCAGACGCTGTTTTATGAACAGCGTCTGATATAGCTGCTACCTGGTCCTCTGGTGGTCCCATTTACTGGGATCGACCACCAGAGGACCAGGTAACACAGTAAAGTTGCACCAAACACTACACTAACCCCCCCCACACCCCCCCCTCACCTATTTACCCCTTGATCACCCCATCTAGACCCCCTGATCACCCCCCTGTCATTGATCACACCTTGTAAGGCTCCATTCAGACGTCCATATGTGTTTTGCGGATCCGTGGATTCACGGATCCGCGGACACCGACAATGTGCTTTCCGCATTTTGCAGATCCGCGTATTGCCAGAACTATATAGAAAATGCTTTTTCTTGTCCGCAGTGCGGACAAGAATAGGACATGTTCTATATTTTTGCGAACGGAAGTGCAGACCCGGAGCGCGGATCCGTAATTCCGGATCCGAGCGGGACAAAGTCTGTCCCCATAGAAATGAATGGGTCCGCAATTCCGTTCCGCAAACAGAATTTCGGACGTGTGAATGGGGCATAAGGGTCCCCTATCACCGCCAGTTAGTTAGCTACTTGTTAGGTAGCTAGCGCCCAGCCCTCCGCACCGCAGTCACTGATTTTGGCAGAGATTTTTCATCCACATTGACCGATGCGAATGAGAAAATCTGTGCCGTTCATTTTTTTTTTTCAGCGCAGAGGCTGAGACGGAAAAAAATCTCATTACCCGTATGCTCAATATACGGAGAATCGCAGAAACTCCTAATGCTGGCCATACGTGTAATGATTGCGAAGACCCTAAAATGCCAGGGCAGTACAAAACCCCACATGTGACCCCATTTTAGAAAGAAGACACCCCAAGGTATTCCGTGAGGGGTATGGGGAGTTCATGTAAAATTTTATTTTTGTCACAAGTTAGTGGAATATGAGACTGTAAAAAAAAAAAAAAAAACAATTTCCGCTAACTTGTGCCAAATTTTTTTTTATGTGAACTCGCCATGCCCCTCACAGAATACCTTGGGGTGTCTTCATTCCAAAATGGGGTCACATGTGGGGTATTTATACTGCCCTGGCAATTTAGGGGTCCTAAAGCGTGAGAATCCAAATGCGTAAAAATGCCCTGTGAAATCCTAAAGGTACTCATTGGTTTTAGGGCCCCTTTGCGCACCCAGGCTGCAAAAAAGTGTCACACATGTGGTATCGCCGTACTCAGAAGAAGTAGGGCAATGTGTTTTGGGGTGTATTTTTATATATACCCATACTTTATGTGAGAAATATCGCTGTAAACGACAACTTTTAAAAACTTTTATACAAAGTTGACAATTTACAGAGATATTTCTCTCACCCAACATGGGTGTATGTAAAAATACACCCCAAAACACATTGCCCTACTTCTCCTGAGTACGGCGATACCACATGAGTGACCATTTTTTGCAGCCTGGTGCGCAAAGGCCCAAATTCCAACGAGTACCTTTAGGTTATACATGGCGGCTCACAATTTAGCCCGCCCAAAATGCCAGAACAGTAAACACACCCCACAAATGACCCCATTTCGGAAAGTAGACACCCCAAGGTATTCACTGAGGGCATAGTGAGTCCGTCTGAGATTTTTTTTTTTTGCCAGAAGTTATCAGAAATTGAAACTTTTTTTTTTTTTTCTCAGAAAGTGTCATTTTCCGCTAACTTGTGAAAAAAAATGAAATGATACATGAACTCACCAAGCCCCTCCGCGAATACTTTGGGGTGTCTTCTTTCTAAAATGGTGTGATTTGGGGGGTATTTATACTTTCCTGGCGTTCTAGCACCTGAAGAAACATGACAGGCGCTCAGAAAGTCAGAGCTGCTTCAAAATGCCGAAATTCACTTTTTTGCACCATAGTTTGTAAACGCTATAACTTTTACCCAAACCAATAAATATACGCTTATTGGATTTTTTTTTATCAAAGACATGTAGAACAATAAATTTAGAGAAAAATTTATATAGAAATGTAGTTTTTTTAAAAAAAATTTACAACAGAAAGTGAAAAATGTCATTTTTTTGCAAAAATTTCGGTCATTTTTGATTAATAGCAAAAAAAGTAAAAATGTCAGCAGCAATGCAATACCACCAAATGAAAGCTCTATTAGTGAGAAGAAAAGGAGGTAACATTCATTTGGGTGGTAAGTTGCATGACGGAGCAAAAACGGTGTAGTGTAAAGTAGTGTAGTGCGGAATTGTAAAAAGTGGCCTGGTCATTAAGGGTGTTTAAGCTAGGGGGCTGAAGTGGTTAACACCGCCATACAGTGACTGGATAGCCGGGTATAAGGGGACACAGTACATTATATGACCAGGGGCACAGTATGGAATATAAGAGGGCACAGTACATGGTATGATTAGGGGCACTGTACAGGTTAAGGTAAGGGGGCACAATGTAGGGTATAAGGGCATAGTACAGGTTAGTAGGTAGTGGTACAGTAAAAGGGGTATCCCCTTATGCTCCGGTAATGTGCCTCCTACAGTGTATTATAATGGGACATAGTGCAGGGTATAGGGCACGGTACAGGACAAGGGGCTCAATACCGCATAGGGGGTACAGTATAGGACAGGGGGCACAATACAGGGCAAGGGGGGATACACAGTGCAGCATAGGGGGTACAATGCAGCATGGGGGCACAGTACAAGGTAGGGGGTACAGTACAAGTCAGGAGGCACAGTACAGCATAGCGGGCACAATACAGGGCAGGGGGCACACACAGTGCAGCATAGGGGGCACAGTGCATTATAGGTGGTACAGTACAGGGCAGGAGGCACACACAGTGCAGCATGGGGGGCACAGTACAGGGCAGTGGCCAAAATACAGCATAGGGGTACAGTACAGGGCAGGGGGTACACATAGTGTAGCATAGGGGGTACAGTACATGGCAGGGGGTACACACCGTGCAGCATGGTGGGTACAGTACACGGCAGGACTGGAAGAACACACAGTGCAGCATAGGGGGCAAACCCGGGGCATAGTACAGGGCAGGGGGTACACACAGTGCAGCATAGGGGGCACAGTACAGGGCAGGAGGCAGGCAGAATACAGCATAGGGGGCATAGTACAGGGCAGGGGCACAGACTTACCATTGTTGGTCAGGCTGGCAGTGAGTCTGAAGGTCGGCAGCATTGGCTGGCAGGCAGGCTGCAGCGATGCTCTGGGTTGCTCCTGCTTCTTGGATGTCTGTTACGGCCAGAGCAGGAGGTCAGCTGGCACTACAAGCGAGGCGGGCAGGCAGGGTCTGCATGGAGCTCCTAGGAGTCTGGGAGCGGGCCCTGTTTGTGACTGAAGTATTGCTTGAAACGATTGGTGGAGCAGCAACTTCCACTCACTGCTGCTCCACCAATCAGATAACACAATGCAGCAGCGCAGAGGAGAGGTAGGAAAATCCCTCTCTCTCCTCTCCTCTTGTTTCAGTGCGCAGAGTTACGAATCACACCCCCCCCCCCCCCACAAGACAGGGAGAGACGGGAAATGCTGGCCACATTCCTGCTACTGCTCCCGGGCCCCTACTGAGCTCGGGCCCCGAAGCAGTCGCTTCCCCTGTTTCCCCAATAGCTACGCCACTGACAGGTCCTATTCTTGACCTTTCTACTACTGGGCCCACAATAAAAACAGCATGTACACGGCCAGTATCTGTATTTTGCAGACTGCAAAATGCATACAGTTGTGTATATGAGGGCTGAGTATGAGTGTCAGTACTTATGTATGTGCATCAGTAAGTGTATATATGTCAGTAACAGCATGTGTCAGTAAAGTGTCAGTAAGTCAGTGTTCCATGAAGCTTCAGTGGAGCTTACTAAGCATGTATGGCGGTAATTGTGAATGCTTGTAAGGCCACTTTCACACTTGCGGCAGCAGGAAAAAGAGACCACCGCACCTGCAGATTAGCGGCAGCGCAGGAGAGGAAAGTTTATTCATTTATTTTAGATCTGATGGGGCTCTGATCTGAGATCTGATGTTGGTCTGATCTGACATCTGATATAGGGGTCTGATGTGAAACTATGATATGGGGGTCTAATCTGAAGTCTGATATGAGGGTCTGATCTGACATCTGATATGGGGGTCTGACGTGGAGGTCTGATGAGAGTCTGATGTGAAGGTATGATATGGGAGTCTAATCTGAGGTCTCATATGAGGATCTGATTTGACATCTGATATGGGGGTCTGACGTGGAGGTCTTGATGTGAAGATATGATATGGGGGTCTAATCTGAGGGCTTATATGAAGGTCTAATTTGACATCTAATATGGAGGGTCTGATGTGAAGGTCTGATGTGAAGATATGATATGGGGGTCTAATCTGAGGGCTGATATGAGGGTCTGATCTACCATCTGATATGGGCGTCTGACGTGGTGGTCTGATGGGAGTCTGATGTGAAGGTATGATATGGGGGTCTAATCTGAGGTCTCATATGAGGATCTGATCTGACATCTGATATGGGGGTCTGACTTGGAGGTCTTGATGTGAAGATATGATATGGGGGTCTAATCTGAGGTCTGATATGAGGGCCTGATCTGACATCTGATATGGGGGTCTGATGTGGAGGTCTGATGGGGGTCTGATGTGAAGATATGATATGGGGGGCTAATCTGAGTGCTGATATGAAGGTCTGATTTGACATCTGATATGGGGGGGGTCTGATGTGGAAGTCTGATGGGGGTCTGATGTGAAGATATGATATGGGGGTCTAATCTGAGGTCTGATATGAGGGTCTGATTTGAGGTCTGATAAAAACATTTTTTTCTTATTTTCCTCTTTGTCTTACCATCATTTATGTCTTATAAAGCTAACAATACATCAGTCTAGAAAAAAGATGACTTAGGAAAGATCTAATAACTTGTATAATATATAAAAGGTTAGTATAGAGATTTCTCCCATCATCTATTTCTATCCAGGACTGTAACCCTGATAAGGAGAAATACTCTTTGTCTAGAATAAAGAAGGTTTCTGCACCAACATAGCAGGGGATTCTCTACTGTAAGAGCAGTGAGACCATGGAACTCTCTACCAGAAAAGGTTGTTGTGATGGTGAACTTACTAACAGAGTCCAAGAGGCAGGGGCGGACTGGGAACTTAAAGTGTCCCTGGAAAAAACAAAACACTAAAAGTGTCCCCAAGTTGACAGAAGGTGAGACAACACAAAAAGGCAGGATCAACAATACCACATTGCAAAATACCATTCCAGCAGATCCAAATACCGCAAGGCACCCCAAAAGTTGTCTCTCTTCTGGCCATCAATAGCTGCCATTTTCGGTCCTCCTCCTCCATTTGTGTCTGATTAAAATATGGAGCAGAGGGCTCACAAGGTGTGATGTGGGCCACAACAGTTGACTTATTGTTATTGATCAGGGGAGTTATTCTGATTTCCAGATTGGAGTCAGGAAGAATTTTTTTTGCCCCTAAATTGAAAAAAATTGGCCTCATTTATTTTTTTTGGGCTTTCTATTAGATCAACAATGCAGGATAATAGGCTAAACCGTGTAAGTTGTTTGAGCCTTACACATTATATTACTGTATTACTATACCATAAGCAATTCTCCTTATTTTCTAAAGAGGAAACAATGTACTGATCAAGTGCAGTCAAAGAATAAACATCAATTGAATCAAATAACTCACAGTTGTCTTCTCTGATTGCAGTTGTTCACTTTCCCTGTAATTTTCTATCCGATCCAGAAGAGCATTAAGGGGTATTCCTGTTGTTAGAAGTTATTCCCTATCCACTGCTAAGTTTGCTGCCCAAGCATCTTTGGCTCCTTTCTTTTATAGCATAAAGCCATATTTGTCCCTTATGACAGCCAGAATGCCCCCATGAGTGCCACAATGATCAGACATTTATAATGGCTTATAGAACCTCCACTGCTTAGAAAACACTAATCACAATGACAGTCACAGTGCCACCTATGACGGGCTTAATGCCTAATGCCAGTCATCTAGTCACCCACGGATTACCCCTGAATAACTGTTGCAGCCAGAACAACTACCCCTCAAATTCTTATCTCCACTCCTCTTGGGCTTGCGGTAGCATCCATTTAAATGGAGTGAATGAGTGCCGATTGTCATGCTGTATCATTGATTGCCTATTGTTTCAAGCAAAAAATCTGCCTGTGTAAAACAGCATTAGTTATTGTTGACAATAAATTTAATCAATTTTAAATATTTTACATATTTTTGCAAAGTCTAAAACAATAATGGCAAGACAATATAAATAGACGAAATGACCACAGAAAGTAGTAGAGAGTTTCATTCCTGTGTTAATACTGTACATTTATTGTTTGTTTCATGATTAATTACATTCACAGGAGACGTCTGGATATCCTGGTGCCCAGTGCAATGGCTTTTACTGGGCCTAACCATCAATGACCACATGGCACTGTGACTAATGGTGACATCTAGTACGGAATCTTTATGCATCACTGGATATATCCACTTGTGTATAAACAGGCCTCCATTTTGTATAATTACATTATTTCATAACGGTTATTGTACCACTGCACCATGTAGTGCCCCCCACCCCCCACGTGTTAATAAAAAAAAAAAAAAAAGCACTCACTTCCTCCATTTACTTGCACTGCTGACTGGATGTGCAGGACAGGACCTGCAAGACGTCATCACACTGGAGCGCAGGTCCTGTCCTGAGCTTCCAGTCAGCAGGGGGCATTCACCATGAGCAAATGGAGGAGGTGAGGGCTTTTTTTGAAGAAGAAGAAGAAGAAGCAAACTGGGGGCACTAATGGGGGCATTATTCTAACTGGGACACTAATGGGTGGCATTATTCTTCCTGGGGGCACTAATGGGTGGCATTATTCTTCCAAGGGGCACTAATGGGTGGCATTATTCTTCCAGGGGGTATTAATGGGGGGCATTATTCCTCCTAGGGGGCACTAATGGGGACATTATTATTCCCGGGGGCACAAATGGGGGGCATTATTCTTCCTGGGGGGCACTAATGGGGGCATTGTTCTTCCTGGGGGCACAAAAAGGGAGCATTATTCTTTCTGGGGGGCACTAATGGGGGAAATAATATTATTGGGAGCCACAGTATGATAGCAACTTAACACTCCATGTTAAGCCACAGCCCCACAACCACACCCTCTTTGGGTGTGGCTTAACTTGGCGGGTATTTTTTGTTGGGAAAGGTGGCAACCCTAGTGAAGCGCCGCCTGTTTTTTTTTTTTTTTCATTTCTTTGTCCTGCTTACTGAGAAGGCAGCACATGCTCAGTTTCACCCTTCAACTGCCTCCTGAGCTGTGATAGGGAGAAAGATGCAGTAGAAAGGACACTCCCCTTAAGCTGTCAGCTTGATATAAATCTAGCTGAGCAATGAATGTGGAGATCTCTGGATCCATGTGGGGTACAGGGCTGGTTCTAGCTTTGTTAGAAAGAGATTGTCAAGTAAGAGTATGTTTTTACATTAATTATGGGATAATGTTTAGAAGCGGTGTAGAATCATCCCTATCAGGCTCATGAGCTCAGCGAACTCTCACACGCCCCCTCTTCCTGTGAACCGTCTTCCTTGTCTCTGTTGCTAAGAAAGCATCTTGCCTGACAACAGGCAGTGGACTGCATAGGTGGAAGTGAGACCCCTAGTGGCCATGACTTTATAGCTTTTTTTTTTTTTCCCAGGTGGATGCAGCCATATGTCTTAAAGGAAGTGGAATTTTCTAGTTACACAATTCTCTATTAAAAGAAATGAAATGGCATAAAAGTACAGTGACTCTTTAAAGCAGAAAAAAGAGTTTGTAGCTATATAGTGAGAAACTGATATAGTGAGAACAAATGCTTGTAATCTTCATTTTTTTTGATGACTACAGGCCGCCAAGTTGTTGCCAAGGACCGAGTGCAATTTTTAGTGCCCGAGGATTGGGAACGAACAACACTCATTCCTGATCATTGCTCTGTATAGAGGTGCATCTGCTGGTTTGGGTGGTCACATCTATTATATGGCAGTAAAAATAAATTTTTGTTGGCTGCACATTGCTGCATGTAGACATGAGATGCGAATGGAAACTGTATGGCAACAAATGATCATATTACCGATAGTTTGTCCTCATGCCAAAGAAAATTGGCACATGTGAATGTGGGTAATGAGTGTCAGTTGACTTCACCAACGATCAAGGCCTGTGACTGGCCCTTGTAAAAGGACCCTTACTGCAGCATATTTTTGTAGTTGTTACTACATAAAAATGTATTACGAGAACATCATATACCGAAACGATTAGAGAATTATTGTGGAAAAATAATTTATAAGGTGTATTTACAGGGTGGGCATAATAAGATCTTAGGCACAGGGTTGTATCATGGCTTCATTATTATTGTACAGAGCTGTAATAGGGCTTCCACAGAGGAACATGGGGTCTTACTGTACCTTCTTATGCCTCTGATGTCTTGTGGAGGCATGCAGCATGCTTGAACTTCACTCTGTTCTGGAGCTATGGCGCCTTACGGAGCATGCTAAGGTAGCAAACAGACACCCCGGATCTCCATGGAGGCCTAAGTGCTATAGCATGTGTATTATGTGTGTCTATGGCTGAAGGTCACCATTTAGAGGTCCTAATTTTACGCCATTTTTTACTTCAAGGTCTACTGATTCTCCTCGACTTCCAACTCTTACAAGACCCTTTACAAGGTCTCGTTGGGATCTCACCCTTCTTTGGATTTCTGCCACCGTTCCTTCTAGTAGCTTTGCTACAAAGCCTACACCAAATACTCTAAATAGGTCTGATGCTGCAAAAGCATACAAGAGAGGGTTAACACAGGCACTAAAAAAAGCTAAAGCAGTAGCCCCAGCTCTGCTCTTTTTAGCAAGTATCGCCAGTTTATCAGAAGTGCTTCCTGATGTCAGATTTGCCGTCACCTGAATTGCATTGACAACATGGTAAGGAAGCCAGAGTATTGCAAAAGTCACCAAAATTGCAGCTATCAGTTTCTCAATTCGTGATCTTTGTCCAAATCGGCTTGATTTTTTCAGCTTCCTTAATACCAACATATAGCTTAAACATACCAAGGGAAAGGGAACCAAGAAAGCCACCATTGTCTCAAAGGTGTAGTGGAAGATAGCCTCTCCGCGGCTGGCGTGACATGGCTCACAGATAGTTGCATTCATCTGTTGATTGTCAATGACCTCTCTGAAAGCAAAGGCTGGAAGAGCCAAGGCCCCTGCTAGCAGCCATATGGCTAAGAGAACCTTTGTTACCACTTCCCTTTTACGGAATGACTGGGCCACATAAGGTCGGAAAACAGCTAAGAACCGGTCTATGCTCATTAAAGCGATAATGAAAATACTTGCAAACATATTAAGGCAGCAGAGATAATAGGCCACCTTACAGACACCCCTACCAAATATCCAGGTCTTTAAAGCTAAAAATGCTATGAAAAACGGAGTAAGAAGAAGGACTGTCCCATCAGCTATTGCCAAGTTAAGGATCAGTATGCAGGTTACAGATTTTTCTCTGCCTTTCATTTTCCATAAGATGCTCCAGATAATGAAGGCATTCCCAGGTAAACCCAAGGATGCTGCTAGACCCAGAAATATTGCACCAGAGATGCGGGAAGCCTGGGAACTCAGGATGGTATCATTTCCATAACTGTTGACACAGATGTTCATTTTGAAATGGCTCCACCTAAATTGGAATAAAGGAAAAATGATTATGGGACAATATATTGTAGAAAATTGTAATGTTACTATTATATGAGTTCCAATTTTTATTACAATGTGTCTTAAATATAGGGGCCATGTCATACATACAGGGGCTGATTTGGCATTTCTGGCGCCCCAACTAAAGTTATGTATGAGGCCCCCTGTCACACCTTTAAGATCCAGCCCATCAGCTTACCGAGCTAACTACGAAAAACCGTCATTAGGTTGCCAATTATAAAAGTATGTTCCGCAAATAAAGATGAACAAGTTAATTCTAAATGAATCGAATTTCTCTCAAAGTTCCCAAAACTTTGGGGTTCCTGCAAGTCTGAAACATTTTGATTCGATTCAGACAAATCAATCAAAATGATTTCAGCCATGTGACAAATCAGAAGACAGGGCAGGAAAGATGATGGAGGATCACCCCGGTATGCTGGCAGCCAGGCTTGGCTCTAATGCCCTGCAATCATCCTCAGCCGATCAGGAGGAACAATATTGAAATATGTCATGGGCAATATGCAAGATCCTAAGCAGGGAAACCATTTGCATTCTGAGCTTATACATTGATGTAACAGGATACCTGGCAGAGAGACAGCAATTAAAGCTTATCTTTGGACACACAACACAGATAGTTTAGGGTCAGATCGGGAGAGTTTTAGTGAAGATACTAGCTTGGACCAGTGTCAGGAACTGACCCATGTTTTCCATTGGTGTGCTGTCTTGTCCAGACTCCAGTGTACTGTCAGAGAGGGTATTCAACGTGGCAGGTAAAAGTTGTCCTGCACAAGTGTGGAAAGCATTACATTTGTGGAGGCATGGATCTGTGAGTATTTTCACACACCTCTGGCTGGAGCCACTGAAAAGATCTGCCAATGATCTTTGAGGACTGACTGTTTATCATCACCCAATGATACCACTGCCACAACTGCTACAGCCCATGCTGCCGCTACTACAACCCCTACACAGCCGCACATTTCCAGCCTTGTCCATTACCTTCCATACTGTACTGCTACCAGTGCAACTACCTATTGCTACCTCTGCTGCCAGTACTACTACCCCTATATAGCTGCACATCTCCTGCCTTGCAAGTCAGATTCCATACTGTACTGCTGCAGCTACTGCTGCCCTTGCTGCCACTACTACAACCCCTACACAGCCGCACATCTCCAGCCTTGTCCATTACCTTCCATATTGTAATGCTACAACTACAGCTACTTATTGCTGCCTCTGCTGCCAGTACTACAACCCCTACACAGCCGCACATCTCCAGCCTTGTCCATCAACTAACATACTGTACTGCTACCACTGCAGCTACTTATTGTTGCCTCTGCTGTCCCTATACAGCTGAACATCTCCTGCCTTGACAGTCAGATTCCATACTGTACTGCTGTAGCTACTGCTGCCCTTGCTGCCATTACTACTACACCTACACAGCCGCACATCTCCAGCCATGTCCATTACCTTCCATACTGCTACCACTGCAGCTACTTATTGATGCCTCTGCTGCCAGTACTACTATCTCTATACAGCTGCACATCTCCTGCCTTGCCAGTGAGATTCCATACTGTACTCCTGTAGCTACTGCTGCCCTTACTGCCATTACTACTACACCTAAACAACCACACATCTCCTGTACACTTATACACACAATGCTATCAATCACTGACAACCCCTTCTACCTGTACCAATAGTTTTTCACAGGGCTGTGTAAAAACAGATATCAATGTATAAACTACAGGTTTTACTGAAGATTTTCCCAAAAAAACATATATCAATCTGCTCAGCTTCTTCTGCTCTCTAACATGGTGCTTTCTGATTGCATTGTGGTGATAGGTCCTCTTTGAATGGCTTGAAAGGTGTCGGATATAATCATAGGAGATCACAGAGAGCCATGAGTTTTTCAGGGCAATTTCAGCACTTTCAATTCAGATCAAATTTATTCATATCTGAATCGAATCTTGGACCCAAAATGAATGTCAAGACATTTGCTCATATCTACCTGCCATGCATACATAAGTATACATAGTGCTGTGCAAAGTGTTGCAATATACTGGTGACATAACTTTATCACCCTTGTGAGCATTAGTTGTCATGCTTTGCTAGAAACAAAGCCATATTTCTATAAACTGCCATAAACTGTGTAGTACACCTGGATGCTATACCCCTGTTATGGTAAACCCGACAATAATATAATGTAAATTTTGAACAATCTGAATGGTACACAATTACTGTATATTTTCTGTTCTGAATGTGAAGCATACAACTTAGGGTGGATTCACACTAGCGTTATGGTTACCGTTATGACCTTCCGTTCTAACGTGGTTATAACGGAACAAAATGCAATCCATAAGACGGAAGGACGGATTCGTTCTTTTGCCCATAGACTTCTATTATGACGGAATGCAAAACGGAAGCCTTTAAAAGGCTTCAGTTTTGCATTCTGTCTGGGCATTCAGTTATTTTCCGTTATACCCATGTTATAACGGAAAGCAATAACGGAAACCATAACGCTAGTGTGAACCCACCTTTATAACGTGAAAATATCATGCATTTCAAGAGGTTTGTTATTTTGTGACATTTTGCAAGGACATTTTTCGATTCTGAGGGGCATGCAGCATATTGATAACAGTGCTATTTTACTAACCACAAAAACTTATTAAAACAGGAAAAAAATCAAATAGCTATGCTTGTAGACTTTAATGGAATTTAAAGTAACATTTAGATGTAATGTTTTTTTGAAAAAAAAAGTGCAGAAAAAAAGAAATTGCGAAATAGCCCTAAGTACAGAAAATAAACAAAATTCCGAATTTTGCTCTCACGCCACAGATTCTGCAAGACATTAAAGAAACTATTTTAATCCTCTGCTTGCAATTTTGTGTGCAGATTAGCCCATATGAGTTCTATCTGTAGACAGTTCTTGCCACTAATCAGTACAGAGCAGGGTACTGACTGCCTGAATGAGATGCCTTAAATGCAGCTCACAATAAAGGCAGTGGTGTATGGAGAATTATCTTCTGATGATGCTTTATGGGAAAAAAGCCTGTAAAATAGTTAATATCAGTCAATCCAGAGACCCATCTACACACAGCACCATTTCAGAGTGTTTGCCCCATATCAGTACAGAGTAGAGTACTGGCTGGCTGTATGAGATGCCTGAGGGCATCTAAGTAAGGCGTCTGAGGGAGAATAGGGCTAACTACAGGTGGGTCTCAGGCAGGGGCGTAGCTATAGGGGTTGCAGAGGAAGCAGTTGCTATTGGGCCCAGGAGCCTGAGGGGCCCAAAAACCCTTGTGCCACATAAGAAGACACTGGTATTAGAAAGTGTATGTAGGTCAAGCTACACCTCTGGCTGGACAGAAAGGGTTGGGTTAAGAATCTGGCATGGGGGGTTGTGCAGTTTCAATTTTTGCCTCAGGCAGCACAAAGGTTTGAGGTCTCAGGGAAGGGGGGCCCAAGCTGGACTCTTGCACCAGGGCCCATGAGCCGTTAGCTACGCCCCTAGTCTCAGGTTTAACTGCTATGAACTAATTTGCATATTTTTCCGTAGAGCTTTGATTGAAAGTCTTAATACACTTGTGATTCTCAGTGGACCGCATGTATCAATGACAGGAGTTTTAGCTGCACAGAGTAAAGGTGCATATATAGTATATGCTGCATACTTACTGGTACAAAAGTTAAAGGGGTTGTGCAGTGCGTTTATCTTAATGACCTATCCCAAGGACACGGCGCTTGTATGAGCACTGATTCCTCTTCAAGAGTACCTGGTTGTCATCTCGCTTACAGCGGCGACACAGTGTAATTACAAATGCTCGTCCAATTCAAGTTCAATCAATGAAACTTTGCTGCTGCTGCAAGCGAGACAACACAAACATCTAATCGACATGTATGCTTTGAGTCGGACTCTTGCCTCATGCACACGGCCGTTGTGCGCTGTTCCGTGCATTGGGGACCACAATTTGCTGTCCCCAATGCACAGGCCCCATTAGCACGGCAGCCGCAATAGATCCAGACCCATTCAACTTGAATGGGATTGTGATCTGTCCGCACCGTAAAAAAATAGAACAAGTTCTATTTTTTTGGCAGTGCGGAGGCACGGGCAGAAACACCATGGAAGCACTCCGTAGTGCTTCGGAGGGGTTCCATGCCTTCATTCCACACTGCAGCTCAAGATTACGGACCCATTCAAGTGAAGGTCTGCATCGGTAATACGGGGAGCTCACGGCTGGTGCCCTCATATTGCGGACCCGCTGTTTGCGGACCGCAATAAAGACCACGGCCAGCAACAGCCATGTGCATGAGACCTAAGTGTGCAAAACACTGATGAACATCTACCCATGCTCCTATCATGCATAAATATTTTAGTGTTCCTAATAAGGTTTATTCAAGATGTCCTTCAGCGTATTAATGTTTTAACTTAGTACTGGTAAGTAGGGCTTTTTTTCTCAGTGATACTGTCATTTTTAATTTTCAGTAAACTGCTTCTGTTCTGGAATCCTATGGTAGGCAGAAGGCCAAGTAACATAATGATGTCCCAAAAAAATTCTGCTATATGATGGGAGCTCAGCTAAATTGATAGGGTACTGTAAATTAATGTGAGATAGATCTCCCCCCAATAAATAAATAAATAAAAATGAGATGCATAATCAAACATAAATTGAACAAACCTGTGTGAATATTCCCTTGGGCTGTGTCTGACAACAAGCCTGCTTTGAGTAGCAGAATTGTAAATGCAGCTCTGGACTAAAATAAGGTTGTATCCCCCGGTCCAGAACAAGACAGTACAGTAACACAATTGGGGTAAATCATAAAACTATCGTAAAGTAGAACTGAAAAGGAGAATAAAATTGGTAGTCTGGCGGCTCACTGGATATATCAAATTATGAAAAGGTGCTCACCCCTGGCGGTACCCAAGCCCAGAGAAGAAAAACAGTAGATATAGAATGGGGGGCACTCTAAATATATAGGACAACTGGATCTTGTTGCTAAACTAGTCAATTTATTATACACAAGATAAAAGTCATACACTTCATATAGATGTTCATAAAATGGTATAATGTAATAAAAATCATACGATGCAATTCATGAAAGTCCTCATGTAGTAGTATGGTATAAACTATTGAAATGCATAAGCAATATAAGCTGGATAAATATAGCTGGATCTTGTTTTACATTTATCCAGCTATATTTATCCAGCTTATATTGCTTATGCATTTCAATAGTTTATACCATACTACTACATGAGGACTTTCATGAATTGCATCGTATGATTTTTATTACATTATACCATTTTATGAACATCTATATGAAGTGTATGACTTTTATCTTGTGTATAATAAATTGACTAGTTTGGCAACAAGATCCAGTTGTCCTATATATTTAGAGTGCCCCCCATTCTATATCTACTGTAAAGTAGAACTGGCTTAGTTTCCCATGGCAACCAATCAGATTCCACCTTTCATTTTCCAAAGGAGCTGTTAAAAATGAAAGGTGAAATCTGATTGGTTGATGTGGGAAACTAAGCCAGTTCACCTTTACACCAGTTTGATAAATGACCCCAAATGTATTTGTAAAGTGATTGAACTGTACTAATTCTATTCGTGAAAAGAAAATGGTGGGTAAAGGAGGATATACCCTTTACGGCAAAAAAAGGAAGGGGCGCTGAGTCAAGAGTCCTAGGAGGATTTGTTTCAGCAATCCCTTTTAAGTACAAGGCCATTTTTTAAATTCTCCTCTCAGCATTCCATAACTATTTTTTTAAATCTATTTTTGCATCAGCGCAGCAATATGAGCTCTTGTGGTTGTTCCGAGGACAACATATATTGTCTACATCTAGCATTTTGAGGCATGTGTCTTTTTTAAAAAAAAAATTCAATGATTTACTTATTTTTTATGCTGACCTTAAAAAACTGTACGTGTTTCTTTTACACATTGCGATAGTTATGGGGACGCAAAATATATTAGATTCTATTACAGTTGCAATGCCCACACATTCTCCTTGATGAAGTAATAATTAAAGTGCAGTGGCTCAACCGTCACAAACCCACAGAGTAGGTGCACTCTCCTACGGCAACACCCTCTGCCGATAATTATAACAGTATTGGAGAAAACAAGTGGTGCGGAGGGCACTCAGATATCTGGTTGTTGCAAGGAAACGTACCACATATATGGACATAAAAATACTTATTCAATATATATTAGTAATAAGATCCAATGAATCCTAAAAAAAAACATAAACAGTTAATATATATACAAAATACATCAAAGGTAAAAACAAAAAATTTAAGAATAATAATAAAATTGAGGAAAAGCATGAGAATAATAACCCCCTATCAATAATTCAAATATATATTGGGTAGGTAATAAAAAGGAAAATATGGTGGGGCACTCAAATGTTTGGAATCATTAGTAAATCATTTTATTAAAAATAAATTAAAATAAAACCAAGGTAGATTATAAAATAGAATAAAGCACAATACAATGATGCCGTTTCTGTTCTATGTTATCGTTGGTGGTTGTGGCATATAGTATATCAGTGGTATTTTATACTAGATATTGATAATATGTCACTAGCACCAACCGGCCATATTGATGATTTCACCAGTACCTTGTATATAATATATGATGAATTGTTATCACCAGTTGCTATCTTAAACTGAGTATAACTTCAATCTTAGTTTAATAAATTTGAATATTAAAATGTGTACTCTTATGGATTAGTCCGTGCTTCATACAGTCCTATTAACCCAATGGATATATTCGCCAGCAGAGTTAAATTGTGGCAAGAATGTTATAGTTATATCTTCAAGACAGCGTAGGTAAAATTCCACAATGTGGCACGGGGATTAAGAAGTATCTAGATTTTGTCAATAAAACACAATGATATATGGAGTTGTCCTTAGTGTTCGTATCGGGCTTGGTGCAGTATTATACTTTTGTCCGGTACTCACGTTTCAAGCTGCCTTCTGTTCCGAATAGTGCACAGAGTTTGATGAGCCAGGCGGAGTCCCGCGTGGCCTCGCTTACTGGCAACTTACGTGAGTCGAAAATTGGAGCTTGTGTAGAGTCCTCTCCGGCAGCAGACACTAAGAGTATTGTTTCGCCGACTTGTGCTCAGCCGCTCCCACGTTCACAGTTCTCTCTTACTCCTCCATGGTCTCATACTTTTTCAGCAGATTTAATGCGCACCTTTCCCCATATATTGGCGAATTCTTAGATATTGTAAATCATATTCGGTACTAAGATCTTTGCTATAGTCTTTCTTTAAACCATTAGGTGTTGTACAAATATGAAGATCATCCTCCAAACGCATTTCGGGATTTAATTATCCATTCCTCAGTGGGTAGGTGTATGCACACAATATCACAATATATGTTCCATTCTTAAAAAGTCCATGATTTGCACATATGGATTGGACAATATGGTTTATATAATGGAAAAAAAAAGTATTTTAATTCGAGGCAGCATATGTTTAGATCTTAAATGAAAAAGCAAATCAATTTTTTTTTTTTTTAAATGGATAGCTGTAAAGCAGTACTCTGTGTATAAATAGATGATATTATGCTGCCTTAAGATATCATAACACACATATGTGTCCAGTTTATATTGTAGCAACGTCCTTATACCCCGCTCAATTCAACTGGCTGTCTTGTATCAATGTTGTATCCGGAATAGTAAGTGTCCGTTTTATATAGCAGCACAATTAATTGATAGTAAATACTTTACTGATGTCCCTGAATGTAACTTGTTGCGATCTCCACATTCATAATAATTATAGCTCAAATGAATTGTTACATTGCCAGTCTATGATCATGGAGCTGTATATGCAGAGTATAAGTGTATTCCTGCAGCGCTGTGCCATTGATAGCTAGTTACAATCAGGTGCATCAGTTAAGTATTTACTATCAATTAACTGTGCTGCTATATAAAACGGACACTTACTATTCCAGATATAACATTGATACAAGACAGCCAGTTGAATTGAGCAGGGTATAAGGACGTTGCTACAATATAAACTGGACGCATATGTGTTATGCCAGTGGTGCCCAACCATTTTTTATCTGAGGGCTGAACTAGACATGGTATAAATTTCCCGGGCCAGAACCAGGTAGCTTTGCCATAAAGGAATGCAAACACTGTGAGGGGGCACGTGTGAGCATTACTAAAATACATGAAAGGTAGGCCTTCAAATCTGCATTGGAGGCTGCGTTTGGAGCCTCTGTTGCAGATTCTGTCGAAAGACTAGACAAAAAAGCCATGTATGCAGCAGTTTTGTGTCCGGTAAAAAGACAGGATCCTGAATGGAAACTGAACGGATGCCATCATAGTCGGCGGAGTCTGTTCAGCTTCTTCCCTGTGGGGTGACAGGAGGAGGAGGAAAAATGGATAACAGGGGAGCGCCAAGATACTGTAAAAAGATGAGCGAATGAGCGAACACCTGTAGATGTGCCAAGAGTAGTTAGTGGATGGGGCCTTTAACTTCAATAATAATTTCTAGTGAGTTGACAAAAAAAATAAAATAAATAGATAGATAAATAAATAAATAAATGAGTGTCGGTGTTCTTTTCTATGTCCCCACACATACCACTCAGTAAGTAAATGAGATCTAAAAGGTAACAGAATCGATCAACATGTTCTGTACAATATCTTAGTTTAAAAAATATACTTAAAAAATACGTAAAAAAATATAAAATAGCAGAGAAATATATATAAAAAGGATATACATACAAAAAAAATAAAATAAAAACATATATATATAAACAAATAGATGTAAACACATGTGTAGACAAGTGTGTATATGTATCCACCTTTAGGCGTCAATATATGTACGTACAGAAGTGCATAGGTTGTACCTATATTAATAAACCTATACATATGTCTAACCAAAGGAGTAAAAATAAATTAATACCTTATATCCGGATGGAAAAAAGAATAAATAAATGGAGAAGTGCATTTGAGAGCATGGTGGACAGAGCTGGACGAAAGTGGTAAATGAATAAATAGATAAATGAATGAATAATTTTAATGAATAATTCGAAGAAAAATATATCCGTGGAAAATCCCAAGACCTGGAACTAATAGTGACTGTGTTCTACAGATTCATTGAGACCAAATAGAGATAGCGTATTAAACTTAAAAATCCAGAACATCTCCTTTTTACACAACTGCGAGTATGACTGAGGGACTAAATCTATAGGGGTCAGTTTCAAGCCTATAGGGTAGACCGAGTGTGCTTCTGCAAAGTGTTTAGACAACCCATGTTTTAAGTACTGCCTTTGGGTGTTGGACCGATGTTGGTTGAGTCTATCCCTTACGGTTTGGGTGGTCCGTCCTATGTATTGTAGGCCGCATGGCATGTTTAAGTACAATGGATTCCCCTGTGTTTGAGATAATCACTGATTTTGTGTTGTCAGAGATGGTATGGCAACACACACAGCGAAAAAAACCTGGGTTCTTGCTGCCTTTCCTTCAAAAATTGCGTTGATACCAGTGGGGAGTTTAGGGCAGGAGGGACCTAACACGTTTTTCAGCGTATGGGCTCATCTGAAGGTGATGTTCGGTTTATCAGGGAGAGCTTTCCCTATGATCGGATCTTTAAGGAGGATTGGTCAATTGTTTTGGAGAATTTTTTTGATCAGATTATGCTGGAAGTTGTATCTCGTGAAAAAGTTCAATTGAAAATCTACTATATTCATTTTGGAAGTGGCCGTACGGGGTTTTAAACAGTCAGCCTGACTCTCTCTCAAGATTTTAGATTTAGAGTCTAAAATCTGGCTATTTGGGTGCCCCTTTTCTCTGAATCTTTTCTGCAATATTTTAAGTTGATTTCTGAGGAGGAATGGAGAGCAGGGTCACTAGTGGGGTGACAGGAGGAGGGGGGAGCAGGGTCCCTAGTTGGGTGACAGGAGGAGGGGGAGCAGGGTCACTAGTGGGGTGATAGGAGGAGGGGGAGCAGGGTCACCGGGAACCAGTCACATGAGTCCACAGCTCCTTACCTCTCCAGTGGCCCTGTGATGTTTCCCAAGGTCCTCGGGCAGCGCGCCCCACTCTCCTTACAACAGCCACCCCTGGAGCCGGCCCCTCCTCCTTCCAGCTCCCGCCAGCTTCCCCTGCTGCAGGACCTGTATAGCTCCGGTGCACGCCTATACCAACTAATAACAAAGCTCCTTGCTGTAAGGCAAGGTTATTTCAGGCACAGGCAGCATCGCTGCACTGCCTGTGTCGTTCACAACGCCCACTGAGCTGAAGAATGTGGGGGAAAAGTCTAAGGCATATTGGTACGTCTTAGACTACTTTTTCCAGGGAGTAGCACGGGCCGCATGACACAGCGGGCCGTAGGTTGGGCATCACTGTGTTATGGGATCGCAAGGCAGCATAATATTATCTTTACAGCTATCCATTTAAAAAAAAAACATTGATATGCTTTTCCATTTAAGATCTAAACATATGCTGCTTCGAATTAAAATCCTTTTTTTTTATTATATAAACTATATTGTCCAATCCATATGTGCACATCATGGACTTTTTAAGAATGTAACATATATTGTGATATTGTGTGCATACACCTACCCAATATATATTTGAATTATTGATAGGGGCTTATTATTCTTATGCTTTTCCTCTATTTTATTATTATTCTTTTATTTTTTTGTTTTTACCTTTGATGTATTTTGTATATATATTATTTGTTTATGGTTTTTTTGGATTAATTCTTATCTTATTAATCCTTATCTTATTACTAATACATATATATTGAATAGGTATTTTTATGTCCATATACGTGGTACGTTTCCTTGCAACAACCAGATGTCTGAGTGCCCTCCACACTACTTGTTTTCTCCTTGATGAAATAGTATGTCAAGGTGCTTCAGCTACCTGAGCACAAGAAGAGTTAATACTGATATACTGTAAACTCTAATAAAGCATTTTGTGAAACCTACATCTGCAGTTTATGTTATTACCAAAGAGAGAACTTGACCTACATGACCCCTAAAGCTGGGACATGGTGAAGAGGACAGTGCATAACAAATATTTCACATGCTACTTTACCTCCATAGCAATATCATTTAAGCTTCATTTAAAGCTATAACCAGTGCTCCATAGCATGAAAACCACAGTGCCTCCATAACACACACAATGTCCAAACAATGATCTATTATCCATGCTCCTCTATTGATGTAACCACCTCAAGCATGACGTTAGCAGCCATGTAGCACAATTTCCCACATTTACTGCAATACGAACACGGTTGTGTACACAACGCCTTAAGATGGTTTCACACTAGTGCTTAATATCCGTCAGGCTGTTTCGGCAGGAGTTTCCTCCTGCCGATTCTCAGCATATTTGCCGGATTGCGGCCGGATCACTGCCGGTCTGAATTATAGTTAATGGGACCGGACGGAGACACTTTAGCTTCCGGCAGCCTGACGGATATTAAGTGCTAATGTGAAACTAGCCTTAGTCTTCCCTAGCAATTCTGCCAGGACAAAACATCCTGTGCCTCTGGGACACGAGTCAGGACCAGCAATCTTTGACTGTCCTGTTGAATCAGGGATGCATATGAGCAATGGACTAGTGCAGACATGAGAAGATTTACAATAGCGACTGACTGTTCCCTTTAATAACATTACTGTTTTGAAGGTTTGCAGCATGTCTCACCCCTTCAGGAGTCAGCAGATTTCTGAAGGTCTGTGGAGGCAATACTGCTAAGCTGTTTGTGTTACATGTTCTGTCAGTAAAGACCATGACATTCTTTCTAAGTATAAATCCGTCAGCCATTCTGCTTATTTACTAGCTATTGTATTCAGTATTTTCATCATATTTGTATCTTGGAAATCTGGATTGTCACCAGTCAGTACAACTGCCAAGGATGTGACTCCCAGAACCCTAAATAGCGGTTGTCCTAGTTTTGTAGCAATTCAGTCTAACTCTTATGGCATCGTATATCTAGGTAGATTTATCATTCAGGACCCTGGGAAATATAGATGACAAATCAATGTGGGCAATAGTGTTACTGTCCTTTTTAGAACCCCCCCCCCCCCCCCCAACCGCCCTAGAAAACAGAAAAATAGCTAAACAGAATTTGTAATAATATGACTGTTCTCCCACCTCAACGATCTATTTTTACATGGGATTATAGTTATTTGTTATAGGTGGTCCTAATGTAATCATCCCCAGTGATACTTTGCAGCTAAACATGAGCATCTATCTGATCACACTTCACATACTACTGTGGTGTTAGATTCTGATGGACTGCATACTCAGCTTGTCACAAACTGACAAATGTGGACAGGATTTATATATTTTTTTACTTTTTTCTCTCTCTTAAAGGTGTATCACCTTCCTCCCACCGAGGTGAGACAGCCAGAGGTGGTGGACTATGGAAATAGCTGAAAGAGTTGTGCTATTCAGTTGTTTCCATAGTTCTCACCTCCTCTGGCCACAGCATCCAGGCAGGAGGAGGTTAGTGGACCTCCATTCAGGAGAATGGATTTGCATCTATCAGGTCTATGTGAGATAGGAATACAACTTTAACTAATAACGTACCCATTTGTGACTAAGCAGAAGAAGCAGAAGAACTTGGATTGTCATTTAAATATTTAATTATATTATATGATGAAACTTTAGTAGGATTAGCATGCTGGATCTTTCCAGCAGATCATACGGTATACATTTTTTAGCCATGGGGAATAACATGTGTAGTAACTTACCTGGAGTTAGAGTAGCCTCAGTCTAGCAAGAGCCTGCGTTCTTCCCTGTGAGATTTCCTGGCTGTCACTGCAACACAGAACATCATGTGGACACAAGGTTAGACATGGAGATGAGATACAAGACAACATGTCACTTATACTAGTGATGATACTTACTTTTAGTGCATGAGTAAGCTGTTCATTTTGCTGTCTGAGTCACATTTCATTGCTTCCCTGGGTTCCAGTATCTCCGTCTTGGTACGTTTCCCATGAGTTCCTCCCTTGGTCTTGGACCATCCTTCCACTCTCCAGTTGAGACATGCTTCTTAAGTGTCACGCCCAACTCATGCTTAGACAGCATGGATAGGAATGTTTCCACTCGCTTTTCCCAGCAAACTTGCTTCAAATTCAGCCTGGGGTATATTACAGAAACAGAAAAAATGTGTTTTCCCTTGACATGTGTTTTTTCTCATTTGCTTCTGTTAAAATTCCAGCATTTATTTGTATTACAGTTTATGACATTTTCTTCTTAGTTCCTGGCCCAACCCTTATCTATGTCACAGACCAGTGATCGGATGGCTGAATGACGTTGATAAAGTAAAATACTTTTAATAGAACTTTGCAGAGGATACTGGCCACAAAACCTCTTTCCCGTCAGCCTTCTTACAAGTCCTATTTCTCTCAGAAATTAGCTCATAAGTTGTATTCTATTATTACCCGGGAACTGGACATTCTAAAACGTGCTATGGATACACGGTGATTTCATGGAAAATGTTAGTAGTCTGACAAAGTACACATTGCATCAGAAGCTAGTTTACTATTGAATTAGAAGTGCACATTCTTGTTAGCAATTACTTTACTTACAGATGTAGCCGAGTTTAGTGTGCCATATGACACAGCATGTGGCTTTACAAAACCTAGCAAGTAAATCTAATGCATTATTGTGCAAGACCAGATGGTACATTCAACTATTCCATTGTATATTTCATAGAGTCAAGCCCAGGTATGATATTTAACATACAAGGTATATTATAAATGCTGTATGATGGTGCAGGATAATGGTTTATAATAAACTGTTTAAGGTCTGCTTTCTGTGTTTTTTATGCTTTTATTGCCAAGAATAGTCAGCTACTTAGACATCCTGTGATATGGGTGATACATCTTCCAGGGTAATATATAAGAACATTAGTCAACAACAACAAACATTTGTAATGCACTTTTCTCACCAGGGACTCAAAGCACAGTCCAGGAGCAGACAAGAAGTTCACGATGATACCATGTGAGGAAGTTCTTGAAGCAAAATTTTTGCCCTCAAATGCCAAACCGAATAGGTGTGTTTTGAGTCTTCTTTTAAGTGTCCAGTGATGCTATCTTTCTTAATGACCTGGGTAGTGTGTTCCATAGAGTGAGGGCTGCATGGCAGAAGGCTCTGGTTCCAGAAGTTTAGTGGTGGATCTGGGCTATGGACAGATTAGGCATATTTAGTCTATCAGATGAACAGCAGATTGTTGGGAAGGAAGTATTCCTTCCTGACAGTCCGTTGCTAGTTAAGGGGAGGTAAAGAACTGCATTTACATGAGGCGATCACCTTCACAGTATGAGGACGAACGATCACTTACAGAAGGGGTGCACAACCTTTTTAAGTCTCGGGGCCGCATTGTCACATTGCTCTATTTCAAGGGGCCGCAGAAAAAAAAAATGACTGATGCAAAGTGAATGGGGAGGAATGATCGCTACCACAGTCACTACTCCCTCATTCAGTTCTGTTATTATCGCTTGTTTATCAGCAGCAGTGGTGTGTCTAGGTTGTTTGGCACCCGGGGCGGGTCCTTTCTCTGCCCCCCCCCCCAACACCCAAAATCGTACCCCCTCACAGTAGTATTGCCCTCATTGTACAACCTTCACAGTAGTTTTGTACAGATGTGTGCCCCCTAACAGTAGTTATGTCCACATTGTGCCCCCTAACAGTTGTTATGCCCACATTGTGCCCACTAAAAGTACTTATACTTTCATTGTGCCCCCTTCATAGTAGTTATGCCCACATTGTGCCCCTCTCACAGTAGTTATGCCCTCTCTGTGCCCCTTTCACAGTAGTAATGTCCTATATGTGCCCCTTCACAGTTGTAATGCCCTCTTTGTGCCCCCCTCACAGTAAAAATTCCCATTGTGCCTCCTTCACAGTAATGCCCATTGTCCCCCTTCACAGTAATAATGCCCATTGTGCCCCCATCACAGTAATAATGCCCTCTGTGTCCCCTCCATAGTAGAAATCCCCATTGTGCCCCGTTAATTGTAGTAATCCCCTCTGTGCTAGTAATGCCCATTGTGCCCCCTTAACAGTAATAATGCCATCTGTGCCCTCTTCAAAGTAGTAATGCCCTCTGTGCACTGTGCCCCCTCCATAGTAGAAATGCCCATTGTGTCCCCTTAACATTAGCAATGCCCTCTGTGCCCCCTCCAGAGTATAAATGCCCATTGTGCCCCCTCCATAGTAGAAATGCCCATTGTGCCCCCTACAGAGAAGAAATGCCCATTGTGCCCCCTCTAGAGTAGAAATGCCCATTGTGCCCCTTCACATTAGCAATGACCATTGTGCACCCTCTGTTTTAAAAACAAAAAAAAAAAAACACACAGTAACTACTCACCCTGTCCCGTTCCCGAAGCTCACAGTCCTCTCTCCACTGCACTCACTGTGTGAGCAGAGCTTTTGTAGATTCCTGGGCTGCAGGCTCCGCCCACACAGATCGGCAGCACGATCTGTGCCTGCAGGCTGAATGATGGATCAGGAAGAAGTCTTCCTGCTTCACCATTCAGAGCGCCGCTGGCCTGAAGGAGGGGAGGATCGCTGGGAACTGAGCGATGAGTGACAGGACCCAGCTCCCTGCGCTCCAGCAATGAGCACTGTCATCTGTATTGATGGAAGCGCTCATTGCTTCTGGCACCCCATGAGAGCCGGCACCCGGGGATGACTGTCCCCCACTTAGTATTCCACTGCTGCAGAGCGCTACTTAAGGAGAAGGCAAAGTCGCTGATAAACTGCTCCTGCCTTCTCTTTGGCTCCCCCACTCTCACTAATAGCCAGGGACCCGTCCTGCCCCAGACTCCTGCTACAGTACAGGGGTAGGAGCTGTTATCCTTCCCTGTGCAGCGCTCCAGGAAGAAACACAGCTGTGTTTCTGTCCAGGAGGACGGGGGCGCAAACCTTGGCCCTGGGGGTGCACCCCTAACTTACAGAATCATCGCTCCTGGGTAGCAGAATGTTGTTGAGACAGCACGATCTGTTGCCCGGGAACAATGACTGAGGTGTCTGCACCACATATAATGTTTGCATCTATTGTGTTATTTTGTGCATTATTTATAGTGCATTCATTTCTGTGATTTACTTTTATAAATGTAGCCATCCACATCCGCATATTAATTTATTACATCGTGCAGGATTTTTTTTTATCTTTTTACTAACGCGCCACAACCGATAAAGGATGCAGGATTGTGCCCTATTCTAACCGAGTGGGTTCTGACCCAGCTGGTGGTCATTTTTTTATCAGGGCCACGACTATAGCAACTTAATAGGCAGGTGTGGTGCATGTGTGCATTGGGTGATTGGAGGACTCATGGACGGTGCAGCAGACCCATCTACTTGGGCTGCCTGCTAGTCCCTGTATGTGACCTTAGGGTGCTGGGTGTTTAGGACTCGTGGTGTAGCAGAACAGTTAATCTGGGCTGCCTCCTTGTCCTGGTGTATGAGTGGGAGGTGTGCATTAGCTGTCTACTACTAGTATCATTCGGTGTTGAGATAAAGCGCATCACTTCACTCCTTACTCATTATCTGAATAACCCCTATTTTCCTGTTATTCTACACACCAGTAAGCACAACCAAGTACTTTAACATATTGAACTGTGTCCCAACCCTGATACAACAGTTATTTACCCAGCTGGGGTACTGCCTTCAATCAGGGCCGCAACTAGGACCCTCTGGTTTCAGATGGTTATGTGTTTCAACCCCTCTCTGAACCATAAACACTCTTTTCCCCATTTGAACGATTACCTGGGTTTGCCCGAACTTCACCGCAAAGTTCGGGTTCAGGACCCGAACTTGACCCCGAACCCCATTGAAGGGCTAGATGGCTGCAAAAGGAAGCAAAATGGGGATAAGAACAGGACAATTGCCCTGCAAACAAATGTGGATAGGGAAATAACTTAAAATAACATAAAATACATAATAATTAAAAATAATAATCTTGAACTAGGAGGAGGAGGAGGTCCATATGGAGTAGGAGGTTGAGGAGTTGATGGAAGTGGCGGTGTAGGTGGAAGCGGTGGTGTTTTTTTTTTTGTTAGTTTTTTTAAAATTTGGGTAGACCCCAAAACATTGGGAAATATAGAAAAGAAAACAAAGAGAAAGTGCGCTGGAGTATAACAAAAGCTGGGTGAGGCTGGTATACATGTCTATTCTGCACAAGGTACGGACAAGTCCTGTGGGATCCATGCTTGGTTCATTTTAATGAACGTTAGCTTGTCCACATTGGCTGTGGACGGGAGGCTGCGCTTCTCTGTTATAACGCCCCCTGCTGTGCTAAACACATGTTCAGACAATACACTGGCTGCAGGGCAGGCCAGCGCCCCCAAGGCCTAAAGGGCAAGCTGAGGCCATGTGCCAAATTTGGAGACCCAGAAGTTGAATGTGGCAGACTCATCAGTCAGTACGTGTAGGCGTGTGCACACATACTATTACACCATGTTGCTGAAATGCTGCCTCCTGCTAAGACATTCCATATCAGCTCGTGGTGCTGGTTGTTGTGGCGTGGTGACAAAGCTTTTCCACATTCTGGCCATGCTAACCCTGCCTTCTGAGGTGCTGGCGGTGCCCCAGCTGTGTTGACGACTTCTTCCTCCTCCTCTGCCTTCGCCTTATGCTTCAACTGAGGCGCCAGTGTCAGGTGGGAATGCCATCAGCAGCATGTCTAACAGCCGTGCGCTTGTAGTTGCGCATCTTCCGATCACGCTCCAGTGAGGGGAATTAAGCACTGCACGTTGTCCTTGTAACGGGGATCCAGCAGGGTGGCCACCCAGTAATCAGCACTGGTTAGAATGTGGGCAACTCGGCGGTCGTTGCGCAGGCACTGCAGTATGTAGTCGCTCATGTGTGCCTGGCTGCTTAGAGGCAACGACAAGCTGTCCTCTGTGGGAGGTGTATCGTCTGTGTCCTTCGTATTCCCCCAGCCACGCTGCAGTGATAGCCCTGAGCTGCTTTTGTGCCATCCTGCTGTGAACATGGTTCCTCCTCCTCCTCATCCTCCCCCTCCTCCAGAACTCTGCCCTGGCTGGACAATTGTGTACCTGGCCTATGTTGGTGCAGGAACCCACCCTCCGAGCCACTTGTGAATGATTGGCCTGATAATCGTGGAAATCCCTCTTCCTCCTCCTCTTTCTCCTGTTCCACATCCTCTTCCATCATTGCCCGAAGAGTTTTTTCAAGGAAATATAAATGGGATAGTAACGCTGATCACGGCGTCATCGGCACTGGCCATGTTGGTGGAGTACTCGAAACAGTGCAACATGGCACACAGGTCTCGCATGGAGGCCCAGTCATTGGAGGTGAAGTGGTGCTGTTCCGCAGAGCGACTCACCCGTGCTGCAGCTGAAACTCCACTATTGCTTGCTGCTGCTCGCACAGTCTCTCCAGCATGTGCAAGTTGGAATTACACCTTGTGGGCACGTCGCATATAAGGCGGCGAGCGGGAAGGCCGAAGTTACGCTGCAGTGCAGACAGGCGAGAAGCAGCAGGGTGAGAACGTCGAAAGCGCTCACAGACGGACCGCACTTTCTGCAGAAGCTCTGACATATCGGGGTAGTTTTCGGTAATTCAGCACATGCGCCAGGCAAGGGATGTGCATCAAACCAGCTAGGCCCAGAGCTGCTATGAGATTTTGCCCATTAACGCACACCTCCAGGCCGGGCTTGAGTCTCAGTGGCACCAACCACTCCTCTGTCTGTTGTTCCATGCCCGTCCACTGCTCCTGCGCGGTGTGGGGTTTTTCTCCCAAACAGATGAGTTTCAAAACAGCCTGCTGTCGTGTCCCCCTGGCTGTGGTGAAGTTGGTGGTGAAGGTGTTACGCTGAGCGGATGAGGAGGTGGTAAAGGAGTAAGCGGAGTAGGAGGAGGAGGCAACAGGAGGCAAAGAGAAATGCCCTGCACATGCGCCAAACTGCTATCCGCCACAGACCCAGCTGCCACTGCATTTACCCAGTGTGCTGTTAGGGAGATATAACGTCCCTGCCCGTGCTTACTAGTCCATGTATCGGTTGTTATGTGTACCTTGCCACAGATGCCGTTGCGCAGTGCACACCTGATTTTGTCCGACACTTGGTTGTGCAGGGAAGGGATGGCTCGACTGGAAAAGTAGTGGCAGCTGGGAACCACATACTGTGGTACAGCCACCGCCATAAGGTTTTTAAAAGTGTCCATCTCCACCAGACAGAATGACAGTATTTCAAAGGCCAGGAATTTTGAAATGCTGGCATTCAGGGCCAGGGATCGTGGGAGGGTAGGGGAGTACTTCCTCTTTCTCTCCAGTGTTTGGGAGATGGACAGCTGAACACTGCAATGGGACATTGTGGAGATGTTTGGTGACAGAGGTGGTGGCGTTGCTCCCACATCGTCTGTTTGCGGGGTGCCAGGTGCCACTGTCACTCCAGAGGTGGCGGAAGAGGCCAAGACTGAAGCAGAAGAGGGAGCAGGAGGAGCCTAAGACATTTCTTGGTGTTTGAGGTGTTTACTCCTCTGATAGCTCGTGGTTTGCATTTAGATGCCTAGTCATACAGGTTGTGCTCATGTTTAGAACTTTTATGCCTCGCTTCAGGCTCTGCTTGCACAGTTTGCAAACCACTTGTGTTTTGTCGTCAGCACATTGTCTGAAGAACTGCGACGCCAGGGAACTCCTTGGAGCTGGCTTTGGTGTGCTCGGTCCCTGGATGTGGTGGGCATTAGCAGGCGTTCTGTCTAGGGGATGGCCACTCTGCTTTTGCACCCTGCTCCCTCCTTTGCTGTGCTGGTGGCTCTGTGCGACCACCACCTCTTCCTCCGAACTGCACACGTCACTCGCATGACCTTGATTCCATGTGGGGTCTAGGACCTCATCATCGTCCACATCATCTTCCACCCACTTTTCAACCTTGCCCTCCTTGTCGGTCTGCACACTGCAGAAAGCCACATCGGCGCACTCAATCTCTTCCACTTCTAGAGCAGGGCTATGTGGATGGCCCACGGACACCCTGCCAGCACAGTCATTAAAAAGCATAAGAGACTGCTGCATGACTTGGGGCTCAGACTGCTTGGCTGATTTGCAAGGAGGTGAGGTGAAAGACAGATGCCCATGGGCTGCAGGTGCCAACTCTGAGCTTTCAGCAGGAGACTGGGTGGGAGACAATGTGAAGGAACTGGAGGCACTGTCAGCCACCCAATCTACTACCGCCTGTTCTGGCCTCACCATTCGTAAAGAGGTATTCGGCCCTACAAAATAGCTCTGAACATTCTGACGCCTACGCGCACCTTAGGAAGGTGTTTCATTTGGGCGTGTAGCTGGCACAGATTGACTGATTTCCAAAATTTATTTCCCAGTCAGGTATGCAGTGCAGGGGTACTTTGAAAGAAAAAAGGGGTACAGATCACCCAGTCTACACTATAGAGCTAAATGTTAACCGGCACAGGATTATAAAATAAGTCTTCTGCTGAATAGGAATACTCACTACATCAGAAACTACTCTGAGGTTTATCTGACACAGTTTAGCATTCAGCTTTATAGCTGAGTGGATAAGGTCCTTGCCTCTAATGTGCAAATCCCAGCAGAAACTTTTAGGAATAGATGCTAAATAACATTTAAATACACTGACTCGAGCATCGTGCTCGAGCACACGCACAGCATGCTCGACCAACACTAATGAAGATTTAACAATGGCTGATATCAATATATGATAACAATAGCTGGGTTGCATTTTGTTTAGAAACAATCATAAAAAACGGAGAGGGAGAGAATTTCCTTCTATGTAAAGTCCTGTTTAAAGCCCACACTCAGGGAAGATAAGTGAGGGACCTGAACATGTGGAGTCACTGTGAGTAGAAATACCTGGTAGTGGCAGCATCACAGCCTGAGGGTCACATCACTATGCCCAAAGAATTGTTGAGGGGGGCTCTACCTGGCCCCCCTCATCCCAAGCTTGTTGGAGCTTACATCAAGAGCTTTTAGGCCGATAATATTTTGGAGAGGGCTCTATCTGGCCCCCCTCACCGGCGATTCTTTGAGCTTCTGCGACTTATCTTTAAACAGGAGCTATATTCTAGGCACCCCTCTGCCCCGATATTTATTTTTCCCCTGATGATTTTTGAAACATATATGTCGGGATAAATCAGATTAGGACGCAATAGGGATTACTAGAACAGGGCAAGGTTCCGGACAGGGTCGCTCTTATCATGGCGGGTGCTCCGTGGTTAGGCTTTTAGGGCCAGGATATCACCCGTCCTTAGGGCAATCAGTAGGGACATCTAGACCCCTAGTTCCTCTGTCCGGCACCAGCGTGATCAACAGAAGTATCGACTCCAGGGAACCGGATCCACTCATTGGTGTGGTAGGACGCCTGGTTATTACAGTGCCTCCGTGCACCATATATATGGTTTTGTTGAACTTATTAGGCTGCATTGTTTAGTGCAGGCAGCACAAAGTGTAGTACTTGTATTTTTGTTATTTTGAGGGACCCTCTTATTTTATCACAATATATTAAAAGTTGCGTTTGAACTTGATTCATAAAGACTACCGAATTTTGTTTATCCGATTTTGATACGGGTGAGTCTCCCCTGCCATAATTATTAACTGAGTTTTTGGTTAGAAATACATGGAAACAAGAATCACAGAAATAAACGTGGCCTAAATGGGTGGAACTGCTCCAAACCCCAAACACTGTGGCGTGTTTCTAACTGGGGGGGCAGTTCCTCCGCATGTGGTTCGCAGCGAACGGCTATCCCCAGCAAAAATTGCATACAATGGAGGATACCGGCGCGAACCACAAGCACCACACAAGCATCCTACACAAAATAAAACATGTGCGGATGAAAATATATAAACACATAACTTACAGAAAAAAGATGCACCACATGGATAAGCAACTGACAACACTGGCTAATCCCTCACTCTGGTGTTAAAAGCTGAGAGATTCGCCAATATTTCCAATCAGGAACATATCGGAGCCCCTTTAAGCACCACTTCACGGTATCTCAGCATGACATGGGGTCCTACCACTAGACTACCTATGGTGTGTGAACAAGGTCTGAACAGGTATTAAGCAGCCTACAGCCCCTCCCACTCACCTGCATTGCAGGACCAACAATGCAATGGGGAACAAATGAGGCCGCAAGCTACACCTACAACAGACCATGTGACACCGGCTTCCAGGTGCAACAGAATGTTTACCAGCCATATGCAATGGCACATTCAATACATATAAAACAGGAATCACAGAAATAAACGTGGCCTAAATGGGTGGGACTGCTCCAAACCCCAAACACTGTGGCGTGTTTCTAACTGGGGGGGCAGTTCCTCCGCATGTGGTTCGTAGCGAACGGCTATCCCCAGCAAAAATTGCATACAATGGAGGATACCGGCGCGAACCACAAGCACCACACAAGCATCCTACACAAAATAAAACATGTGCGGATGAAAATATATAAACACATAACTCACAGAAAAAAGATGCACCACATGGATAAGCAACTGACAACACTGGCTAATCCCTCACTCTGGTGTTAAAAGCTGAGAGATTCGCCAATATTTCCAATCAGGAACATATCGGAGCCCCTTTAAGCACCACTTCACGGTATCTCAGCATGACATGGGGTCCTACCACTAGACTACCTATGGTGTGTGAACAAGGTCTGAACAGGTATTAAGCAGCCTACAGCCCCTCCCACTCACCTGCATTGCAGGACCAACAATGCAATGGGGAACAAATGAGGCCGCAAGCTACACCTACAACAGACCATGTGACACCGGCTTCCAGGTGCAACAGAATGTTTACCAGCCATATGCAATGGCACATTCAATACATATAAAACAGAAATCACAGAAATAAACGTGGCCTAAATGGGTGGGACTGCTCCAAACCCCAAACACTGTGGCGTGTTTCTAACTGGGGGGGCAGTTCCTCCGCATGTGGTTCGCAGCGAACGGCTATCCCCAGCAAAAATTGCATACAATGGAGGATACCAGCGCGAACCACAAGCACCACACAAGCATCCTACACAAAATAAAACATGTGCGGATGAAAATATATAAACACATAACTCACAGAAAAAAGATGCACCACATGGATAAGCAACTGACAACACTGGCTAATCCCTCACTCTGGTGTTAAAAGCTGAGAGATTCGCCAATATTTCCAATCAGGAACATATCGGAGCCCCTTTAAGCACCACTTCACGGTATCTCAGCATGACATGGGGTCCTACCACTAGACTACCTATGGTGTGTGAACAAGGTCTGAACAGGTATTAAGCAGCCTACAGCCCCCTCCCAATCACCTGCATTGCAGGACCAACAATGCAATGGGGAACAAATGAGGCCGCAAGCTACACCTACAACAGACCATGTGACACCGGCTTCCAGGTGCAACAGAATGTTTACCAGCCATATGCAATGGCACATTCAATACATATAAAACAAGAATCACAGAAATGGCTGCTTAATACCTGTTCAGACCTTGTTCACACACCATAAGTAGTCTAGTGGTAGGACCCCATGTCATGCTGAGATACCGTGAAGTGGTGCTTAAAGGGGCTCCGATATGTTCCTGATTGGAAATATTGGCGAATCTCTCAGCTTTTAACACCAGAGTGAGGGATTAGCCAGTGTTGTCAGTTGCTTATCCATGTGGTGCATCTTTTTTCTGTGAGTTATGTGTTTATATATTTTCATCCGCACATGTTTTATTTTGTGTAGGATGCTTGTGTGGTGCTTGTGGTTCGCGCCGGTATCCTCCATTGTATGCAATTTTTGCTGGGGATAGCCGTTCGCTGCGAACCACATGCGGAGGAACTGCCCCCCCAGTTAGAAACACGCCACAGTGTTTGGGGTTTGGAGCAGTCCCACCCATTTAGGCCACGTTTATTTCTGTGATTCTTGTTTTATATGTATTGAATGTGCCATTGCATATGGCTGGTAAACAGTCTGTTGCACCTGGAAGCCGGTGTCACATGGTCTGTTGTAGGTGTAGCTTGCGTCCTCATTTGTTCCCCATTGCATTGTTGGTCCTGCAATGCAGGTGAGTGGGAGGGGGCTGTAGGCTGCTTAATACCTGTTCAGACCTTGCTCACACACCATAGGTAGTCTAGTGGTAGGACCCCATGTCAGTATAGAGTCTGCAAATATCCGAAATAAGGGTCTGGCTATGACATTACGTAATTCCCTTAGGATACGGGGGTGAATGCCATCCAGTCCTGGCGATTTGTCTATTTTAATCTTTTTAAGTCGCTGTTGTACTTCTTCTTGGGTCAGGCAGGACACTTTTAATGGGGGATTTATTTTTACATTCAGCTTTTCATCTGACAGTTTATTTTCCTCAGTGAATACATTGGAGAAAAAAATATTTAACAGCTTTGCTTTGTCATCCTCGCTCTCTGCAACTCCCCCTTCATTACTCTTTAAAGGGCCGACACCTTCAGATTTATTCTTTTTAACATTTATATAATTGAAGAAAATTTTAGGGTTAGTTTTACTCTCTTTGGCAATTAATCTCTCGGTCTCTAGTTTGGCCGCTTTTATTTGTTTTTTACACGTTCTATTTTTTTCCTTATAGTTTTTCAGTGATCCCTCGCTACCATCCTGTTTTAGTGATTTATATGCTTTCTTTTTGTCATTTATTGCTTTCTTTACATTTCTATTTATCCACATTGGTTATCCACATAGGATCAGTTGTTTATTTCATTTATCACAAGGTGTTTTGTTAGCGCCGTGCATTCTATGATACATTTTATCAAGTAACATAATGGAGGTCATTTACAAAGACCAGCTTTTTATGCTGATCTTTGTTTCCCCTCTGCTCCACCAGCTCATATGTTTGGAGTAAAAACTAAGTAGGCCCCCAGAGTAGTTTTCAGGCATAAAAGATAGTAAATGTGTTCAGTCCGAAGCTCTGGCCCCCATTACACCCAAGCCACTCCTAAATAGTTGCAAAAAAGGGGCTTGTGACTAGTTTTACTCCTAAAACAGATATTTATAAAGATATTATTAAAACTTTACATTTTAAACTATAGGGTTTTTGGTTATTGGACCCGAACCCAGACATTTAAAAATAAAAGTTCAGGTTCAAGTTTGGTGTTCGGCGATTTCTTGGCGCTTTTTGAAAGGCTGCAGGGCAGCCAATCAACAGGCGTTTCACTAGTCTGCCCTTAGAAGTCATCACAGCCATGCCTACTAATGGCATGGCTGTGATTGGCCAAGAGCAGCATGTGAGTCAGCCTCTATATAGGCTGGAGTCACGTAGCGCCGCACGTCACTCTGCTCTTCTCAGTGTAGGGATAGGATGCTGCTGCTGCTGTGAGGGAGAGATTAGGGAATAATTCTGTTGAACTTGGTGGTGTTCAATTTTCAAACTACAGAGATTATTAAGGGTGCTATGCTAAATTTTTGTATCCAGCCCTGAGCCCAGTGACGCTGAAAAATCAGTTTTAGTCCATCTGCTAGTTCGGTGGCCGTCGGTGGCCATTTGTGCAAGTGCAGTGCCCTTGCAACTGCATGTGAACTGCATGTGTCCCATGGACATTACTTTAATTCTGTTCTGGTAGCTCAGTGGAGGACAAAATACCTGTTTTGGCCATTCAAGTACCCCTGCGGCCTGCAGTGCATACCTGGCAGTGAAAATTATACAATTACATTAGTCTGTCGCATTTTTTTGTGACCTAAAGCGATTTTTTATCTGTCTGCAACAGGCACTGCATATCTGACAGTCCAATAAAACCGCTAAATACTGCAGTTACATTGCTGCTATAAAAACCGATATTTTTTTGTGCTAGGTAGCAAATTTGCGTGCTACGCTGCATTTCTGACACTCCAATACAACCGTAACATACTGCATTTACATCGGTGCTATAAAAAAAACACACTTTTTGTGCTAGATAGGTAACAGGGACGTAAATTTGTAAAAATCGTCTGTTCCATTGGTGGGTGACATTTTACTAGTTTTGCCGTATACAAACCCCTGCTCTGCATAGGTGACAGGGAGGTAAATTTCTAAAAGTCATCTGTTACATTGGTGGGTGACATTTTGCCAGTTTTGCCATATACAAACCCCTGCTCTGCATAAGTGACAGAGAGGAAAATTTCAAAAAATCATCTGTTACATTGGTGCGTGACAGTTTGACAGTTTTGCCGTATACAAACCCCTGCTCTGCATAGGTGACAGGGAGGTAAATTTCTAAAAATCATCTGTTACATTGGCGGGTGACATTTTGCCAGTTTTGCCGTATGCAAACCCCTGCTCTGCATAGGTGACGGGAGGTAAATTTCTAAAAATCATCTGTTACATTGGCGGGTGACATTTTGCCAGTTTTGCCGTATGCAAACCCCTGCTCTGCATAGGTGACAGGGACGTACATTTCTAAAAATCATCTGTTACATTCTTGGGCCATAAAGTACCCCTGCACTGCATACCTGATTTGGAAATATATTCAGTAAATTAGGTGGCCTTCAGATTGTTGGGTGATCTGTACCCCTTTTTTATTTCAAAGTACCCCTGCAATGCATACCTGACTGGAAAATATATTCAGTAAATTAGGTGGCCTTTAGATTGTTGGATGATCTGTACCCCTTCTTTGTTTCAAAGTACCCCTGCCCTGCATATCTGACTGGGAAACATATTGAGTAAATTAGTTGGCCTTCAGATTGTTAGGTGATCTGTACCACTTCTTTCTTTCAAAGTACACCTGCACTGCATACCTGACTGGGAAATATATTCAGTAAATTAGGTGGCCTTCAGATTGTTGGGTGATCTGTACCCCTGCACTGCATACCTGACTGGGAAATATATTCTGTAAATTAGTTGGCGTTCAGATTGTTGGCTGATCTGTACCCCTTCTTTCCTTCAAAGTACCCCTGCACTGCATAACAGACAGGGAACTTAATTCATTATAATTGGCGGTTACATTGTTGCCTGACATAAAGCCTTTTTTTGGCTGTGAAGCCAAAGGTAGTCGCCAACAATAATGTGTTTTGTTTTCTTTTTCTTTTTTTTCAATAAGTTGGGGTAGACCCCAAAATATTGGGAAATATAAAAAAGAAAACAAATAGTAAGTGCGCTGTAGTATAACAATGGTTAGGTGAGGCCAGTATACATGTCTATTCTGCATAAGATACGAACAAGTCCTGTGGGATCCAAGCCTGGTTCTTTTTAATGAACATGAGATTGTCCACGTTGGCTGTGGACAGGCGGCTGCGCTGTTCTGTGATAACGCCCCCTGCTGTACTAAACACACGTTCAGACAATACTGTGGCTCCAGGGCAAGCCAGAAACTCCAAGGCTTAAAGGTGAAGCTGAGGCCATGTCCTCAATTTGGAGACCCAGAAGTTGAATGTGGCAGACCCAGTGGCATAGCTAGAAATGACTGGGCCCAACAGCAAATTTTTGAATGGAGTCCCCCTCCCCCAGTAATTTTTTTGCAACCCCTTCTTTTCATGTGGCTACTGAAGATTGCTCTCTCAGACCTGTTCCATCCGTTTTCAACACTGTCTATACTGCCACGGTATACAATGTCATTGTATAATACTGTTGAGGGGGCCCTGACAAAGTCTTTTAGTCCTCCTCCTCCTGGATGGGCCCCTTCTGGGTCAGGGCCACAAAGCAGCAGCTTTCCCTGCTTCCCCTGTAGCTAAGACCCTGGACAGACCCATCAGTCAGTACGTGTAGGCGTGTGCACAGATACTATTCCAGCATTTTGCTGAAATGCTGCCTCTTGCTAAGACGTTCCATATCTGCTGGTGGTGCTGGTAGTTGTGGCGTGGTGACAAAGCTTTTCCACATTACGCCCATGCTAACCCTGCCTTCTGAGGTGCGGGCGGAGACCCAGCTGCGTGACGACGACTTCCTCCTGCTCCTCTGCTTTAGCCTTGTGCTTCCACTGGGCCCCCGGTGTCAGGTATGAACGCCATCAGCAGCGCGTCTACCAGCGTTGGCTTCTTCCGATCACGCTTCAGTGATGGAATTAAGGATGGCACGTTGTCCTTGTAACGGGGATCCAGCAGGGTGCCACCCAGTAATCTGCACAAGTTAGAATGTGGGCAAATTGGCAGTCGCATGCAGGCACTGCAGCATGTAGTCGCTCATGCTTGCCAGGCTGCCCAGAGGCAACGACAAGCTGTCCTCTGTGGGAGGCGGATTTTCCTGGACTAGTTTTTTGACACCATGTCCCATTTGAAGCCCCCCGATGCACCCCTAGAGTAGAAACTCCATAAAAGTGACTCCATCTAAGAAACTACACCCCTCAAGGTATTCAAAACCGATTTTACAAACTTTGTTAACCCTTTAGGTATTCCACAAGAGTTATTGGCAAATGGAGATGAAATTTCAGAATTTCTATTTTTTGTTACCTTGCCTCAAAAAAAGTGTAATATAGAGCAACCAGAATCATATTTACCCATATTTAAAATAGAACAAACAAAACTGCCACCTTATCCTATAGTTTCCGAAATGAGGTCACTTCTTTGGAGTTTCTACTGTAGGGGTGCCTCAGGGGGGCTTCAAATGGGACATAGCGTCAAAAAAACAGTCCAGCAAAATCTGCCTTCCAAAAACCATATGGCGTTCCCTTCCTTCTATATTTTCTTTCCTTCTATGCCCTGACGTTTGGCCATACAGCAGTTTACGACAACATATGGGGTGTTTCTGCAAACTACAGAATGAGGGTAATAAATATTGAGTTTTGTTTGGCTGTTAACCCTTGCTTTGTTACTGCAAAAATAGATTAAAATGGAACATTTGCAAAAAAAATTGCTGTTTTGGGACCGTTTTTATTTTTTGTCATTTACATCGTTGATCTGGCAGGTTAGATTTTGTGCTATTACTATAGAGAAGGTTGTTACGGATACTAAAATACCAAATATGACAACTTTTTGGGGTTTTTTGTTTCAATTTTTCATAATAAAGCATTTTTGAAAAAAAATATTTTTTAGTGTCTCCACATTCTGAAAGCCATATTCATTTGTTTTTTTATGGGCGACTGTCTTATGTAGGGGCTCATTTTTTGCAGGATGAGGTGCCGGTTTGATTGGCACTATCTTGGGGTGCATATGACATTTTGGTCGCTTGCTATTACACTTTTTGTGATGTAAGGTGACAAAAATGACTTTTGACACTGCATTTATATTATTATCTTTTTCTGTGTTCACCTGAGGGGTTAGGTCATGTGTTATTCTTATAGAGCAAGTTGTTACGAACGTGGCGATACCTAATATGTATCCTTTTTTTATTTATTTAAAAGTTTTACACAATAATATCATTTTTGAAACCCAAAAAATCATGTTTTTTGGGTGCATATAACTTTTTGATCGCTTGTTATTACAGCGGGTTTTACGGATGCGGCGATACCTAATATGTATACTTTTTAAATTTATTTTACTTTAACACAATAACAGTATTTAAAAAAAAAATGTTTTAGTGTTTCCATAGTCTGAGAGCCATATTTTTTTTTATTTTTTTGGGGCGATTGTCCTATGTAGGGGCTCATTTTTTGCGGAATAAGACGGCTGTTTTATTGGTACTATTTTGGGAGGCATATCTCATTTTGATCACTTGGTATTTCACTTTTTGTGATGTAAGGTGACAAAAAATGGCTTTTTTACACAATTTTTAGTTTTTTTATGGTATTTTCGTGAGGGGTTAGGTCATGTGATATTTTTATAGAGCAGATTTTTACGGACGCGGCGATACATAATATGTGTAGTGAATTTTATTTTTTGAATTTTTACTTTTAACTTTTTTTTCTCACTTTTTTTACATTTTTTTTTTTACCCAGACCCACTTGGTTCTTGAAGATCTAGTGGGTCTGGTGTCTGTATAATACAGTACAGTACACTATATAGTGTACTGTACTGTATTTTTACTTTTACACTTAGTCTGATCAGACTTCTGCCTTTAGCAGAAGTCTGATTAGACTTACATCACCATGGCAAGCAGGACGCCTCTGAAGGCGTCCCGCTGCCATGGTAACTATCACCCACTGCCAGAACAGAGCATCGGGTGATGGGGAGGGAGGGGGGCTCCCTTCCTCTGTGATCCCATGAAGAATCAGGTGCTGCAAGGGCACAGCAGCCCCCTCCCTGTTATCCCCTTCCATACAGCGGTCCGTACAGACTGAGGTATGGAAGGGGTTAAACTGCTGACATCTGTACGGCACATTGCTGACCCTCTGCTATAACCACTAGACACCAGGGAAGCATTAGAAATGAGGCGGGCGGGGGATGGCGATCCCACCTCCCGCACCGCCTGCAATTTCCCCTCCTGCACCGCCCGCGGGGACAGTAATATTACGGGGTGCAGTGGGGTTTAAAAATTATAGGTTTGGGGCATTTTTTAAGTCTCTGAGACTACAGAAACCGCTGCAAACCGCAGGTCTGAATTGACCTGCGGTTTACTGCAATCGCCGACATGGAGGGGGGTCACAGGACCCCCTTGGGCATTGTATCAAGGTGCCTGTTCCGATCACCGACACCTGCGCAGCGGTGATCGGAAATTCTCAGGGCGTACAGGTATGCCCTGAGTCCCTAAGTACCAGGACGCCAGGGCGTACCTGTATGCCCTGCGTCCTTAAGAGGTTAAATATGTTTATAAGTAACTTTGTTAATAGTTTGTGAATGGGCAATAATGAGTGATTTGAGTGAAAGGGGGGAGGGGGCGTAGGGGGGGGGGGGGCCAGTCTGGTCGGGTTCATTTTCTCTTTTTGAAATGTTCCTTGTATAATTTTTGTTATGATTTATAATAAAAAGTCCTGATAATTGTGGAAATGTTACCCAACAATCTAACCGACAAATTTAATAAAATAATTTGCCTGTCACATCTGCAGCTCAGGCCGCAGGGGTCCTTGAGCACCAATAAAAGTGAATTTGTCCCACCAGAATCTAAGAGCTGGATTAACTAAATTGATTTTCACTGGCGTTTAGAAATTTTTGCACCACCAAATTCAGCACATGCGCCCGGCAAGGGATGTGTGTCAAACCGGCTAGGTCCAGAGCTGCTACGAGATTTTACCCATTATCGCACACCACCAGGCCGGGCTTGAGGCTCAGTGACACCAACCACTTATCAGTCTGTTGTTCCATGCCCGTCCACAGCTCCTACGCGCTGTGGTGTTTGTCCCCCAAACAGATGAGTTTCAGAACAGCCTGCTGTCGTGTCCCCCTGGCTGTGCTGATGTTGATGGTGAAGGTGTTACGCTGAGCGGATGAGGAGGTGTTAGAGGAGGAGGAAGCAGAGTAGGAGGAGGAGGCAACAGGAGGCAAATAGAAATGCCCTGCAATCCTCGGGGGCGGAAGGACATGCACAAAACTGCTATCCGCCTCTGGCCCAGCCGCCACTACATTTACCCAGTGTGCTGTTAGGGAGATATAACTTCCCTGCCCGTGCTTACTGGTCCACGTATTGGTGGTTATGTGGACCTTGCCACAGATGGCATTGCGCAGTGCACACCTGATTTTGTCCGCCACTTGGTTGTGCAGGGAAGGGATGGCTCGCCTGGAAAAGTAGTGGCGGCTGGGAACCACATACTGTGGGACAGCCACCACCATAAGTTTTTTGAAAGTCTCCATCCATCTCCACCAGACAGAATGACAGCATTTCAAAGGACCAGGAATTTTGAAATCCTGGCATTCAGGGCCAGGGATCGCGGATGGGTAGGGGGGTATGGGGGTACTTCCTCTTCCTATTTATCTTTCTCTCCAGTGTTTGGGAGATGGACAGCTGAACGCTTCCATGGTATAGTGTGGAGGTGCTTGGTGACGGTAAAAGTTGTGGTGATGTCGCTGCCACATCCTCTGTTTGCTGGATGGCAGTGCTTGTGCTCAGGTTTAGAACGTTTATTTAAAATTTTTATGTATTTTATGTTATTTTAAGTTATTTATTTACCTATCCAAATTTGTTTGCAGGGCACTTTTCCTACTCTTACCCCCATTTTGCTTCAATTTCCAGCCCTCTAGCCCTTTCCAGGACTCTTTTAGAGCCATTTTAGTGCTCCAAAGTTCGGAGCTCAATTGACTTCAATGGGGTTTGGGGTCAAGTCAGGGTCCCGAACTCGAACTTTGCGGCGAAGTTTGGCCGAACCCGGCGAACGCGAACTCCTAGGTGAATGCTCAACTCTACATGTGAGACATACCATGCACAATCTTCTTTCTCCTCAATGATAATGTTGCATCTTTCTGAAACTAGCAGAGACAGCCTACTACGACTACTTCTGGCTGAATAACTGTTGCTGCTACCCTCCACATTCTGGCCATGGGTCTTTTGTTTGGAACCCTTCTGTATATTTTTGGGCCTAAATGTACACACAAAATATTGAACGGTTTGCAAATCTGTTTTTTGGAACTTAAAGACAGGAGGCACAATATGATGTCCTTCCCTTTTAAGAAACACACTGAAGACACTGGTAATGATAGTTGACTTTAAAAAAAATGCAGTATTGGCACCAATAACAGATTTGGGCCTAATGCCTTCTGGGCGTTAAAATATGCAGATTCAGAAAAAAGCTTTATCTAGTGTAAAACACAAGTTGTACCTACTATGCAGTTACTTTCCCACACCACTCCAACTCTTGAAGCATCTGGAGATGCACCAACATGGATTTGAGCCTAATATTTCACTTTACCACTCAGAGATATGATGTTCCGCTACCCTGTTTATTGTAAGACTATTTTTCCAAACTTCAACCCAAAAAAATGAAATTTTAACTGTGTGGAGATGCATTGACATGGATTTTGGCCTAGTACTTCAAGTTATCACTCAGCAAAATAATCATCCGCTAACCTATTGTCACGCCGCCCAAGGGGGAAAGAGTTTGTGCACCCCCTGTCTTCCAGCCAAGCCTCTGTCCCTACCTACTTGCAATTGCCCGTCCAAGATAACGGAGCGCAACTGGGCGGCGGTCCCTAACCTCAGTAAGTGCGGAGGAGAGAAGGAGAACAGAGACAGATAGGCGGGCAGCATAGTGGCAATAGTAGCAGACTGAGCAATGCTCTATGCAATGCCATGCTATATGGCGACTCACTAGAGGCGTACAAACACTGAGGTCGTGTCAATACAGAGAAGCAAGACAAGACGAGTCTGTAAACGAGCCAAAGGGTAAAACCAGGAGGTCACGTCAGTACACAGGGGAAACACAGGTTGCCTGTTTAAATACTGCAGGGCAGAGGTCATGTGACGTGGCCAGCGTCACATGACCTGCCCAGACCTCTGCAGCCAAGCGCCGAGTGCCCAGCTCGCCACTCAGCCCCTACAGTGTTTCCATGGGAACGCCCCTGTTGCCCTGGTGACCAGGATGCTGAGCGTGCGTCCGTGCTGCCAAGACACAGAAGGGCGCCGGCGGCACACAGGAGGGAAGATAATACACTAGAGTGGCTGAAAGCCACAAATTTTCTGTTTACGGCTTATTAAAAAATAACTTTTATTTATTATTTATTCTTAAAACCAAATAAACTAAAATCTCTGGGCAGCCGGAAGGGTTTGGTATTTATTATTTAAATATAACTCCGGGGACTAAATGGAGGTTCTACTGACTTTGAGAACCATCCTAATCTAATGTAATAGGGGGAAGGATTTTCCCTACTGGTATTAGTCCTAAATTTCTCCTATTCAAGGTGCCCCAGGTGTTCAGTATCTATTAAAGATCGGAGGAACGTCTGCAGTATGATCCTCACTATCCACATCCTATGCCCTTTCTAAAAAGCTCTCTATTGCCCCCCCGACATGTTTCACCACAACGTGGCTTCGTCAGGGTACGGTAGCAAAGAAGCCGATTGTCTCCGATCACGATAATATATACTCTAAAGCGTCCCGCCTATTGTCTCTTCAAACCAATCTGCAGACATTCTGCTGTGGGACATCCGTATTCTCCAGGTAAAGTGACCAATCCTGCATTCAGATCAAATCATTCTTGGTCCAATCAAACATTCCCTTATTGAGACCAAGCAGATGTTAGACCGCGCATGTCCTGGGACTTTGTCAAATTTCTGACTTCGTCCATTGCGCATGTTTTAGGACTTCGTTTTTAAAGAAGTCAGTTCATTTGTCTTGAATGCGCATGTCATGGAACTTATATTTTTTCTTTGTTTTTCTTATTGGACTGCGCATGTCATTGAACTTATACTTTTTCTTTATTTTTCTTATTAGAGTGCGCATGTCATTGGACTTAGTTTCATATAGGATTCACCCTCCTCGCAACAGCGCATGTCCCAAGACTTCGATTCCCACTAGGTAAGTTCCTCAAACATTTACATTGTTACAATATACAACTTATGACATAAATGGACATTTTATATATATATATATATATATATATATATATATATATCTATATATCTGTCATAATAACGCTTGTCCTGGGACTTGATTTATCACTATATGTTTTTAAGTTTTTATGCACATATTTTTATATTATGCACATATTTTATAAACATTATAAATTATTTTAGCGTTATTTTTTATATTTCTTTTTATTTATATTTATTTTGTTTATTCCTTTATTTACAAATGTAAACATTGTCCCAGGATTTGGCATTATATTAGGTACATCTATACACCTACCCATGCATTTATATTATACTGTATACATAATACTGTATACCCAATGAGAATTTCATCATGGTTTATTTTATTAATTCATTATGTTATGTATACAGTATAATCAAAATGGATTTCTTTATGATTTAGTTTATTATTTATCAGGCCATTCTAATTATCTCAAAAGTTCAGGGTTGTGTTTGTGCCCATCTTACTGGAGGTATAGGTTCCTATTATAATATGCTATATCATGGTTCACTTTTTTCTTTCTTAATATTTTGGTCTCATATATTATCTGGGAGAATTCAGAGAATTGTATTTTTTTTTCACCATTATTTATTTATTGTTTAGTTACCTCTGTTTATGATGGCTAAACCTTTATAGAAAGGCTGAAAATGAAAATCCTTCATTTAGTCCTACTGGACTCATAGTATTAAGTCTATCTATCCATCTTGCTTCTATCTGCAGAAGCTTTTTGGGGGAGGGAAGAGGCGCGTAGCTGGCGCCCTGTGACAGTACCCTCCCCTCTCCACAAATTCGTGCCAAATTTGCCCCTCAACCTCTATGGGAGAAGAAGGTCCTTGAGAAGGAACCACGGCCTAAATGTATCTCTTTAACAGTGATTTGTGAAATACATTGTTAATGCGGAGGGAGTCAGGTAAGTTAATTCTAAAAGACACGGGATTAATTATGTCAATAATCTCGTAGGGTCCAACAAAACGCGGCGCAAACTTCCGGGAAACCACTTTTAAGGACAGATTCCTGTTTGATAGCCACACCTTGTCCCCGATCGCAAAGTTAACCCCCTTGGAGCGCCTTTTATCAGCTTGTTTTCTCTGAACCTCCTGGGCATTTTCCAGGTTTAATCGAACCTGGGCCCAGACTGTGCACAGTTCTGAAGTGAAGCTATATGCCTCCGAGTTGAGTGAGGACACAGAAGGACTTGAACTAAAATGAGGATGAAAGCCTGGGTTGCAGAAGAATGGAAACCCCCGTGGAGGAGTTCACCCGATTGTTGATGGCAAACTGCGCCAACGGAAGGTATCTCACCCACAGATGCTGGTTATCGGACACATAACATCTCAAAAATAGTTCAACAGCCTGATTCAACTGTTCAGTCTGCCCATTGGTCTCAGGATAAAAAGCAGTCGAAAAGGACAAAGAAATTTCGCACCTTTGACAGAAGGCCCTCCAAAATTTAGAGACAAACTGAACACCCCTGTCAGAAACAATATTTTCGGGAACTCCATGCAAAAGTACTATGTGTTCAATAAACAACGATGCAAGAGTCTTGGCATTAGGGAGCTTAGTGAGTGGAACAAAGTGCACCATTTTACTAAAATGGTCAACCACTACCCACACCACTAACTTCCCTGTCGAGGCTGGCAAGTCAGTAATAAAATCTATAGAAATATGTGACCATGGCCTGCACGGAATGGGTAGGGGTCTTAATTCACCGGCAGGGCACGTTCTCGGAGTTTTAGACCTGGCACATACCTCGCAAGCTGACACATAGGAACAGACATCTCTAGATAGTGAGGGCCACCAGAAAGACCATACGAGTTCCATAGTGGCATCGATACCAAGATGGCCACATAAAACAGAGTCATGGCCCTCACCCAAAAGCCGGAGAGGGAGGTGCCCAGGAACAAAACACTTAACTGATGAAGTCCGTGCAGGGGCAAGATGTTGTGCTAACGCAATCTCCAAAGAGAGGTCCGAGGATTCAGAAGCCACAATGATGTTAGCCAGAAGGATGGGTTCAGGAGAGGTGTCAGGAGGCTGGAAGGCACAAAAGCTTCGAGACAAGGCGTCCGCCTTGACATTTTTACTTCCAGGCCTGAAAGTAATAGAGAAGTTAAAGTGAGTGAAAAACAGGGCCCACCTTGGGCTTGTCTAGGATTAAGGTGTTTGGCGGCTTCAAGAAACACTAAATTCTTATGATCCTTGAGAACTGTGACACAGTGTTTGGCCCCTTCTAAAACATTTCTCCACTCCTCAAATGCCCATTTGATTGCCAGTAGTTAACGGTTCCCAATGTCGTAATTCCTCTCAGTGGGAGAGAACTTATGTGAAAAGAACACGCAGGGTCTTAAATTAGTGAGGTTGGGAGATCCCTGAGAAAGAATAGCCCGCACCCCATTCTCAGATGCGTCAACCTCCACTATAAAAGGTTCCTCCGGATCTGGCTGGATCAAGACTGGGGCATTCTGAAAACACATCTTAAGGGTCTCAAAAGCCTTGAGGGCCTCAGGCGGCCAGTTGACAAGATCCGCCCCTTTCTTGGTTAGGTTGGTCAAAGGTTTGGCAATAACATCTTAAAAGAATGAGGAGTAAGGATATACCCAAGATACAAAATATCCTGTACTCCAAACACGCATTTCTCTAATTTGACGGACAACTGATTTTCCCTAAGTATTCCAAGCACAAGTCTGAGATGAGCGACATGGGAATCCCAATGGTATGACTAAGTACTGAAAGTGTCCTTCTGGAGTGTTGAAGGCAGTTTTTCATTCATCTACCTCTTTAATACGAATAGGGTTATATTCCCCTCCCAAATCCAGTTTGGAAAACCAGGATGCTCCCAGAACCTGGTTGAACAAGTCAGGAATCAACAGAATGGAATATTGATTCCTAATGGTGATCTTGTTCAACTTTCTGTAGTCCATACAGGGTCTGAGGCAACCGTCCTTTTTTTTTAACCCCCCACCGATGGGGGAGGTGGAAATTCGAATATGTCCCTTTTATCAAGCTCTTCCTAATATACTTCTTCATGGCAGTGTGCTCAGGACCGGATAGGTTGTAAATGAGACCCTTGGGGAATTTAGACCCTGCATCTAAATCTATAGAGCAGTCATAAGATCTATGGGGAGGAAGGGTCTCTAACACGGATGTAGAAAAAACATCTTGGGACTCCTCTATATACGGGGGGACTGAGATGGAACTAGAGGAAACCACTGCCTGGACGAAGGTCAAACAAGAATTACAATTAGGACCCCACTTTTCTAACTCGCCCAGGGTCCAATTAATGGTCGGGCATCCCTAAGACCACCTCCATGGGCAGATTTTCGAGAATAAAGAACAAACACTTCTCAGTATGACACACCCCTACCAACAAAGTTATTACTGGAGTACAAAACTTGACAGTTCCTCCCAGCAAGGGAATAGAGTCTATGGCGACAATATAGATAGGAGTGAACAGATTCAACACTGGGATACCCACCTGTACCGCAAACTTAAGATCCATAAAACTAAATGCAGACCCAGAGTCAACAAATGCTCTACCTGACCCCTTGAGGGTCCAAAGGCTACAGAGACTGGTAGCAACAACTTTTTTCTTACCACCTGCGTGAGTACCTTGTCTTTAGATCCCTCCAACTTGGATGACCTTCCGGAAGGAGGAATCTTTGGACATTGACGAACCCAATGTTCAGAGTCACAGCAGTAGAAACAGGTGCCCCGTCGTAGACGTTGTTCTCTTCGGGTCATACCGAGCTGCATTGGTTCGTCCATTTGGGGCTCCAACTTGAGTCCCACAGGAGTGGATTCAGGTTTGGAAGATCCCTGGGGAGAAAACAGATGTTCTCGCTGTCTCTCCCTGACGTCCAACCTAATGGCCAAAGTCATGGTCTCCTCTAAAGTCTCTGGGCAGGGGTAACATACCAGCATATCCTTCAGATTCTCTGCCAGGCCTGACCTTAACTGGCTTTTGAGTGCCGGTTCATTCCAGCCGGAGGGTATACACCACTTACGAAACTGGGTACAGTAGTCCTCAACTGGCCTATCACCCTGAATGAGGGACTTAAGGTGAGACTGTATTCATCATACAGAACCTCCGGCACCTGAAAAAAATGCATCCACTGACCTAAGACAAGGAGAGTCAGGAGGCAAGGAGAACGCCCACTCCTGAGGGTCACCCTGGAGAAAGGAAATATTTAGTTCCTGAACGATTTGCACAAGGTTCTGCATGTGGTCGGTGAGACTCTGTATAGGTTCTATGGTGATATATGGCCTGTGATTCTGTCATGCCGCCCAAGGGGGAGAGAGTTCGTGCACCCCCTGTCTGCCACCCAAGCCTCTGTCCCTACCTACTTGCACTTGCCCATACAAAATAGCGGAGAGCAACTGGGCGGCAGTCCCTAACCTCAGTAAGTGCGGTGGAGAGAAGGAGGACAGAGACAGGCGGCAAAGTGGCAATAGTAGCAGACTGAGCAAGGCTATATGGCGACTTACTAGCAGGGTACAAACACTGAGGTTGTGTCAATACAGAGAAGCGAGACAAGATGAGTCCGAAAACGAGCCAAAGGGTCAAACCAGGAGGTCAGGTCAGTACACAGGGGAATACGAAGTCAGGTCAGGTAACAAGCCGAAGGTCAATCCAATAGGTTGCGTCAGGTTCAAGGGAGCAAGAAGTAGCGGGTCAAAAACTAGCACATGTCCAAATCCAAATAGCACAGAAGTAGCAGTATCAGAGAGCCCTAGACAATTGATCACAGGCAACCTGTGGCCAGCAGGTTGCCTGTTTAAATACTGCAGGGCAGAGGTGATGTGACGTGGCCAGCATCACATGACCTGCCCAGACCTCTGCAGCCGAGCGCCGAGTGCCCAGCTCGGCACCCAGCCGCTACAGTGTTTCCACGGTAACAGGGAACGCCGGCCGCACAGGGAGGAAGCGTGCGGCCGGGCGCTAACCGCCCCCCGTTGACCTGTTGACCAGGATGCCGAGCGGTTCTCCTCTCAGCACTCGCAGCAGGTCGCGGCGTGCTTCCGTGCTGCCGAGACACAGCAGGGTGCTGGCGGCGCAGGAGGGAAGAGGCGCGTAGCCGGACTCTGTGACACCTATGCATTATAAGTCGAGATGAGCAAATTGAAGTTGACAAAGTGGAAATCGATCCGAATTTCAGGAATTATTCGATTTGCACCAAATGTGCAGCGTTGCACTTATCTGTTAAAAAGCCTTTTGTGTAAAAGTAGAAAAAAATTAGGGCCTAATTGTTGTTCAGCGGTGCAGTTATATATTCTGAAGCCCTGTTTGCCGTGTATTAGTGGCGATTCAAAATAAAAATATATTCGCTGTTCATCATTGCACCTATCTGTTTTAAAGCCTTTTGTGTTGTGTAAAAGTAGAAAAAAATTAGGGCCTAATTGCCGTTCTGAGGTGCAGTGATATATTCTGAAGCCCTTTTTGCCGTGTATTAGTGGCGTTTCGAAATAAAAATATATTCGCCATTTATCCTTGCACTAATCTGTGCACTTGTACTCGCGCATCTTCCTATCACGCTCCAGTGCAGGAAGTAAGGTGGGCACATTGTCTTTGTACCGGGGATCCAGCAGGGTGGCAACCCAGTAGTCTGCACACGTTAAAATGTGGGCAACTGTGCTGTCATTGCGCAGGCACTGCAGCATGTAGTCGCTCATGTGTGCCAGGCTGCCCAGATGTAAGGACAAGCTGTCCTCTGTGGGAGGCGTATCGTCATCGTCCTCCGTATCCCCCCAGCCACGCACCAGTGATGGGCCTGAGCTGTGTCAGGTGCCACCCCGCTGTGAACCTGCTTCATCCTCATCCTCCTCCACCTCCTCCTTATCCTCCTCGTCCTCCAGTAGTGGGCCCTGGCTGGCTACATTTGTACCTGGCCTCTGCTTTTGCAAAAAAACTCCCTCTGAGGCACTTCTAACAGACTGGCCAGAAACTGCTAAAAATGACCCCTCATCCTCCTCCTTCTCCTGGGCCACCTCCTCTTCCATCATCGCCCTAAGTGTTTTCTCAAGGAGACATAGAAGTGGTATTGTAACGCTGATAACGGCGTCATTGCCACTGGCCATGTTGGTGGAGTACTCAAAACAGGGCACACAGGTCTTGCATAGAGGCCCAGTCATTGGTGGTGAAGTGGTGCTGTTCCGCAGTGCGACTGACCCATGCGTGCTGCAGCTGAAACTCCACTATGGCCTGCTGCTGCTCGCACAGTCTCTCCAGCATGTGCAAGGTGGAGTTATGCTGTAGCGCAGACAGGCGAGCAGCGGCAGGATGTAAACGCCGGAAGCGCCCACAGACGGCCCGCACTGTATGCAGCAGCTCTGACATGTCGGGGTAGTTGTATATAAACTTCTGCACCACCAAATTCAGCACATGGGCCAGGCAAGGGTTGTGCATCAAACCGGCTAGTCCCAGAGCTGCGACGAGATTTCGCCCATTATCGCACACCACCAGGCCGGGCTTGAGTCCCACCGGCAGCAACCACTGGTCGGTCTGTTGTTCAATACCCCGCCACAACTCCTGCGCGGTGTGGGGCCTGTCCCCCAAACATATGAGTTTCAGAACGGCCTGCTGACGTTTACCCCGGGCTGTGCTTAAGTTGGTGGTGAAGGTGTGTGGCTGACTGGATGAGCAGGTGGAAGCAGAGGAGGAGGAAGCCGAGTAGGAGGAGGAGGCTACAAGAGGCAAAGAATGATGCCCTGCGATCCTTGGTGGCGGAAGGACGTGCACAAAAGATTAGTGATGTCGCAAACATAAAATTTTCCGTTCGCGAACAGCGAACGCGAACTTCCGCAAATGTTCGCGAACGAGCGAACAGGGCGAACCGCCATAGACTTCAATAGGCAGGCGAATTTTAAAACCCACAGGGACTCTTTCTGGCCACAATAGTGATGGAAAAGTTGTTTCAAGGGGACTAACACCTGGACTGTGGCATGCCGGAGGGGGATCCATGGGAAAACTTCCATGGAAAATTACATAGTTGACACAGAGTTGGGTTTTAATCCATAAAAGGCATAAATCACCTAACAATCCTACATTTTTTTGAACAACGTGGTTTAAAACATCTAGTGTGTGTATACGATCAGGTATGATGTTGTATCGATCAGGGTTACGGGGTTGTATCGATAAGGGTTACGCCCGCTTCACAGACATTGACAGACCAAACTCCCCTTTTAATGCACCGCAAACAGTTCATTTGCACAACCGCAAACTCCCCATTTGCACAAGGTTGGATACCAAGCTAGCCACGTCTCGGTGATGTCATGGAAGGTTTCTTCCTCCACCCAGCCACGTACAACACCAAGGGTCCCCGAATTGAATTGATTTTTCGAACGGGGAGATGGTTAAAAAAACGCTGGCTCCCTCCCCTTTGTTTTTATCCACGGTCACTGCGTCTGCGCTGTGCAATTTACTGTTACACCCGATATGAGTGGTATTTTCTGTAGTACTATTCTCATCAGTTTAATCCCTCTAACGTCCCCAATCTGGGGATCATTTATTGAATTGATTTTTCGAACAGGGAGATGGTTAAAAAAATGCTGGCTCCCTCCCCTTTGTTTTAATCCACGGTCACTGCGTCTGCGCCGTGCAATTTACTGTCACACCCGAAATGAGTGGTATTTTCTGTAGTACTATTCTCATCAGTTTAATCCCTCTAACCTCCCCAATTTGGGGGCCATTTATTGAATTGATTTTTCGAACGGGGAGATGGTTAAAAAAACGCTATCTCCCTCCACTCTGTTTTAATCCACGGTGACTGCGTCTGTGCCGTGCAATTTACTGTCACACCCGATATGAGTGGTATTTTAATCCCTGTTACATCCCATATCAGGGATTGCCTTTTGTGAAAAATTTTTAGGCCGGGTACCTTCGACTGCCTTCACAGTGACAGACCAAACTCTCATACACCAAACTGAATTGATTTCAGGAACCGGGAGATGGAAAAAGCAGCTTGGTCGGTCCTCTTACTTCCAAATTGGGGCACTGCGCGTGCACAGAACACTGTGCTGTGACACCCTATATGAGTGGTGTCTTAACTAGTACTATTCCTATCAGTTTAATCCCTGTTACGTACCCTATCCGGGGACGTGTGTCGAATTGATTAACCATTGTCGAATTAACGAACCATTACGACGTCATTAAATAATTTAGTTCTGAGCTCTGTATTGCTTTGTATTGGAATTGATGGGGATTTTTTTAATTGTCTGCATTATTTCTAATAAACTATTAAGAGACTTTATTATGATTTTTTATTTTATGTATTAAAAACCCATACAACATAAAAAAAAAAAGGTAAGTTAATGTTTTTTCTATGAAATATTATCCAGCCGTCCGAACGCTTTTGGTCTGACCATAATGAAGCAACGGCCTTATCATCTGGGGTGTGGCAACATTGCCAACACACTCATAGAGGTGATGATTGCTTCATTGTGATACGCAAGCCCCTTCACCACAACAAGGTAACGATCACGAAGGGGAATTGACACTTGTATGTACCTTTTTGTTTTGGTTTGTTTTTGCAGCCACAGTGCTGCACCATAGGACAGAAAAATTAGGCATGTACACATGCCTGAAAAATAATGGCATTGTTGCAGCCGCTATTGTAGCAGCGGCCGGAAAAATTTATGTTTTCCAGACAGAAAAATGGCTAAAACATTGCGGCTTGAACCCTAGTTGGTGGTGGAGAATTCACGAAAGTCATCCGGTATGCAGACATTAAATACAAAATTCCAGCAAGTATAGTGAATCTCTATAAAAATTAACTTTTAATGTATAAGGTGTAAGAGGGCGCAAGGTGCCGTCATGGACGGAAGATACGTGTCACCGAGGTTCCTGGCCTCGGTGAGGTGAGAGCCGGGTTTTTTGTGTCAGCAGCAGCTAGTGCTGCTTGACATTGATAGATAGCATGGCTGCAAAGCCGATCCGGGCCGGCTCTTACCGGGAGCAGCTAAAGTGTAGGGTGGGTGGTTGCTCCCCACGGTCCAGTCCTGGTTTTGGGCTGGGTTTAAAAACTCAGCCAGCACCAGCAGCTGGGGGAGTGATTGTCCTGGAGCTGCTAATAGTGCTGGGAGCTGAGGGCTGTGTTTTTGGGACCTGCGGCTGGAGCCAAGCTGGAGGGCTCAAACCCCTGTGAAAACGAACAGGCTGCCTGAAAAAGCCTGTCTATGGACTTGCTAACACCAAGGAGCTAAGGTGACTCTTCCGTTTATGGACTTTTGTGTGTGTGAACAAACACCAAGCCACCTGTTTTTGTGATGCTCTTTTTGTTGTGTGAATAAAACACGGACATTTAATTTACAAGCTTGAGCGTTGCCTCTGTACTGCACCCGCTGGTCCTGTCTACCAGAGCGAATCCCCACATTTGGTGTCGGATGCGGGCATGCGCAGTGAGGCTGGCGTAAACGCCGAAGTTTTTCCAAAGTGAATGTCATATGTCAAGCCGGCAAAGTTTCAACACGTGAACTCTGACAAGATGGAGGCAGTTGTAAAGGCTCTCGTGGAGGCCAATTTACAGCAGCGGGAGGCCAACAAGCAGCAGCAGGAGACAAACCAGCTGCTGTTGCAACATGTAATGGCTTTGCAAGCGACTGGAGCCTCTCACCGTGCCCATGATGCCCGGAAAGCGGTCCGTGCAGCAATTCCCAAGATGACCCCGAGGATGATGCCGAGACCTACCTGGCAGTCTTCGAAAAAGTGGCCGTGAGGAGAAGCTGCCCCGTGACCAGTGGGCTGAGGTGGTCGCTCCGTTCCTGGCTTCCGGACCCCAGCAGGTGTTTTTCGACTTGTCGGACGACCAAGCGGCCGATTATGACACCGTGAAAGGAGAGATCCTAGCCAGACTGGGGGTGAACGTGCTGGTCCGCGCTCAAAGAGTCCACCAGTGGGACTTTAAAGCGACTGAACCTGCTAGGCCGCAGTACTACGATCTGCTGCACAGGCTGCAAAAGTGGCTGCAGCCTGATCTACTAAGTCCCACTGCCATGCTGGATCGACTGTTGGCGGACATCTTTTGGAGGGCCCTGCCTTATCCCCTCCAGCACTGGGTCGGCCAGGCGTCTCCGGTAAGTGCCCTGGAGATGGTCGACCTGGTGGAGCGTTACGAGGCCACCAGAAACCTGCAGGGGAGTCTTGCTGGGAAGGGGCCAGTCAAACCCGGAGGCCTCCACCCCAGTTCCGACGACCGGCGACAGAGAGACCTGCACGGAATGTATCCCCTGCGGATCCGCCTCCCGTGGTATGCTGGAGGTGTCAGGAGCCAGGCCACATCAGGGCCGACTGTCCGCATCAGGGTGAGCCGATGGATGTGAACTACGGGTATCGCCACTCCCTGTATGCACGGAAGCTGTGTGCAACTGGCACCCGTGAGGGGCAGGACAATACCCACCTGTGTCAGGTAGAGGTGGGAGATTCTCTGGCGGTGGCCCTGCTGGACTCCGGGAGTTTAGTCTCCCTGGTAAGAGCTGCCCTAGTACGGCCTGCGGAGTATACCGGCCGTAAAGTCGAGGTCCTATGCATCCACGGAGACTTAAAAGACTACCCCACTGCACTAGTGACTTTGTCCACAGCTGCTGGTAAGTGGACCCACGAGGTGGCTGTCGCTACCAAACTCCCACATGAACTGATTCTTGGGAGGGACTTCCCAGGTTTCCCGGCGCTGTGGCCGGCTATAAAAGTGTCTGATGGGCCCGAGACAGGGGTAACCCTAGTAGAGTGGCCCGATACCACTGGAAGGCCAGAACCCTGGGAGCCCGAATCTGAAGGGCCAGCGGTAGGGGTGACCACTGCTCCAGCGGTAGAGGGAGACAACCCCACTGAGTGTAATGGTGGGAGACACGGAGGACTTGCCACCGGGACCTGAGTTGGCAGACCTCAATGTCTCCGGGGAAAATTTTGGGACCGCCCAACACCGGGACCAAACCCTAACCAGGGCCTGGGAAAGTGTTGTAATAATTGACGGTAAACCCCAGAAACCTGGGGCTGAATTAATGTTTCCACGGTTTATTATTCTTCAGGATATGTTGTATCGGGTGAACCAAATCCGAGGTGAGCCAGTTGAACAGTTGGTGGTGCCCACCGCATATCGCAAGCTTGTTATGGAGCTTGCCCACCAACATGTTCTTGGGGGACACATGGGGTGGCAGAAAACGCAGGACCGCGTACTACAGCGATTTTACTGGCCCGGTTTGTTTAAGGAAGTAGAGGAGTTCTGTAAGTCCTGTCCGACCTGTCAGGTAAATAGCCCCCATCCGCATTACAGAAGTCCCCTGGTCCCTCTCCCAATAATTGAGGTCCCATTCGAGCGTATTGCCATGGATCTGGTCGGACCCGTACCGAAGTCTGCTAGGGGTCACCAACATATCCTGGTGATTCTGGACTATGCCACTCGGTATCCAGAGGCGGTGCCTCTTCGACACACATCGGCTAGGCTCATTGCAAAGGAGTTAATGGAGATGTTTACCCGGGTGGGCCTACCTAAGGAGGTTCTGACGGACCAAGGGACCCCTTTTATGTCTAAGATTATGAGGGAATTGTGTAAACTGTTGCATATAAAGCAATTGCGGACGTCCGTTTACCATCCGCAAACGGACGGCCTTGTGGAAAGATTTAACCAAACTTTAAAAAATATGCTAAAAGGGTGGTGTCCCGAGATGGGAAGGACTGGGATCTGCTTCTGCCCTATCTCATGTTCGCAGTGCGAGAGGTGCCCCAGGCCTCTACTGGGTTCTCACCCTTCGAACTGCTTTATGGCAGACGCCCACGGGGCCTGTTGGACATCGCTAAGGAAGCGTGGGAGCAACAGCCCGTCCCCACAAAAGCGTAATTGAATATGTTACCCAGATGCAGGAACGTTATGGAGAGGGTGTTACCGCTGGTCCGGGAGCATATGGAGGCAGCACAACAGGCCCAAAGTAGAGTCTATAATCGTCAGGCTCGAGTACGAGACTTTAATCCCGGAGACCGAGTTTTAGTTCTGGTACCCACCCTTGACAGCAAATTTCTAGCTAGGTGGCAGGGGCCCTATGAAGTGCTCGAGAAAGTGGGGAAGTAAATTACAAGGTGCACCAGCCAGGGCGGCGGAAGCCGGAGCAGGTGTATCATGTGAATTTGCTGAAGCCATGGAAGGATAGGAACTCGTCCAGCGATGACAGCCCCCGGCCAGGGCTTCTAGGTGAGAAGGATCCAGCCCCTCACCTCGAAGTCCGGGAAGCAGCCGCCACCGTAAAAATTTCAGATAGCCTGTCCTCCAAACAGGTCCAGGAAGTTAAGGAGTTCATTAGTCGGAACACGGATGTGTTCTCGGACCTCCCTGGGCGCACATCCTAATCCAGCATGACATTATCACTGAGCCTCAGGCCAAAGTCCGGTTAAAGCCGTATCGGGTACCCGAGGCTCGGCGACAAGCCATTGTGAAGGAAGTGCAGCTGATGCTCCAGTTAGGTGTCATCGAGGAGTCAAAAAGTGATTGGGCCAGTCCGATAGTCTTAATACCCAAGCCGGACGGGACATTGAGGTTCTGTAACGATTTCCGCAAGCTGAATGAGGTGTCCAAGTTTGATGCGTATCCCATGCCGCGGGTGGATGAGCTCATTGAAAAATTGGGCCAAGCCAGGTATTTTTCTGTCTTGGACCTCACCAAAGGGTACTGGCAGGTACCCTTAACGGAGGCTGCCAAGGAAAAAACTGCTTTTATCACACCGGAGGGGTTGTATCAGTACAAGGTATTACCCTTTGGTCTACATGGCGCCCCGCCACGTTTCAAAGGCTTATGGATATTGTGCTTCGTCCACATCGACGGTGCGCCTCAGCGTATCTGGATGATATCATTGTCCATAGCACCGACTGGGAGAGTCACCTACCGAAGGTACAGGCCGTAGTGGACTCCCTTAGGAAAGCTGGCTTAACTGCTAACCCAAAAAGTGTGTGATAGGGTTAGAAGAGACCAAATACCTAGGGTATGTCATTGGGCGGGGGTGGTCAAACCTCAGGTAAACAAAATTGAGGCAATTAAGAATTGGCCCCGACCTGTCACTACGCGGCAAGTAAAATCATTCCTGGGCATGGTGGGATACTACATGAGGTTTATTCCCAACTTTGCTACAATTGCTGCTCCATTGACAAGCCTTTTAAAGGGACGCAGGTCAGTGTCGATCCAGTGGAATGAGCAGGCGGATAAGGCTTTCTCTGCTCTGAAGTCGGCCCTGTGTGGGTCCCCGGTTTTGGTGACGCCCGACTTCAAGAGAGAGTTTGTGGTACAGACCGATGCCTCTGAAGTGGGCCTCGGGGCTGTACTCTCTCAGGAAATCAATGGGGAGGAGCATCCCGTGGTTTTCCTGAGTCGCAAACTCACCCCAGCCGAAACCAGGTACAGTATAGTGGAGAGAGAGTGCCTGGCCATCAAGTGGGCACTAGAGTCTCTCCGCTATTATCTGCTAGGGAGAAAGTTCCGTCTGGTGACCGACCATTCCCCTCTAAAGTGGATGTGCCAGGCGAAAGACAGGAATGCTCGGGTCACCAGATGGTTCTTGTCTCTGCAGAACTTCAAGTTCACAGTGGAACACAGGGCAGGCCGCTTGCAAGGAAATGCGGATGCACTGTCTCGAGTACAGTGTTTGGCGTGTGTTCACCCTGTCGGGGTTGAACAAAGGGGGAGGTATGTAAGAGGGCGCAAGGTGCCGTCATGGACGGAAGATACGTGTCACCGAGGTTCCTGGCCTCGGTGAGGTGAGAGCCGGGTTTTTGTGTCAGCAGCAGCTAGTGCTGCTTGACATTGATAGATAGCATGGCTGCAAAGCCGATCCGGGCCGGCTCTTACCGGGAGCAGCTAAAGTGTAGGGTGGGTGGTTGCTCCCCACGGTCCAGTCCTGGTTTTGGGCTGGGTTTAAAAACTCAGCCAGCACCAGCAGCTGGGGAGTGATTGTCCTGGAGCTGCTAATAGTGCTGGGAGCTGAGGGCTGTGTTTTTGGGACCTGCGGCTGGAGCCAAGCTGGAGGGCTCAAACCCCTGTGAAAACGAACAGGCTGCCTGAAAAAGCCTGTCTATGGACTTGCTAACACCAAGGAGCTAAGGTGACTCTTCCGTTTATGGACTTTTGTGTGTGTGAACAAACACCAAGCCACCTGTTTTTTGTGATGCTCTTTTTGTTGTGTGAATAAAACACGGACATTTAATTTACAAGCTTGAACGTTGCCTCTGTACTGCACCCGCTGGTCCTGTCTACCAGAGCGAATCCCCACAAAGGTTAAAATAAAGAGGTCATATATAACCCCAAGGATAACAAAAAGTGAAACAACCTATTATCTATGTGATAACTAGAATGATAATCGTAATAGGGACTGTCCAGGTGACGATAATGGTCTCTATGCAGTAGACAAGCAGGGAGATGTGGGATCTAGCCCTAGTGTACCCCTATGCTAGTCCTCAGCCCGGGGACGTCCCCTGAAGGTGGGGACTCCTCGTCCTCGTACCTAGGCTGGGAGACCCTAGACAATCCCTAGTAACACAAGGACGTACTTTAACAAGCTGGGCAGGTGGTGAATGTGGTACTGCCCAGCAGGAAGTACCAAGGTGCGCCTAGTATAAACACACCTCGTATACACACCTCGACGCGTTTCCCCCTGAGAATGAAAAAGGGTTCATCAGGAGGTATAGTGTATAAATATATCCATAAAATGGTCATATAAGTAGTAATAACAGAGATTAGCAAATAGCGTGAGCCAGTCCGATATTGGCAAGGCTCGGGTTAAAAATACTTAACAGCCCCTGTAGAAACATGTTCTCAATTACATAGGAACCAGTGAATCCAAATTTTGCAGGACCGGTGACAGGAGGAGAAATGTAGCAGGCCCTGATTGATTAGGGCAGAGTTCAATAGGACTGGTGATGCTCGCAGAAAACATACAGGTCAGGGTAGGTGTCCCTGCAGGTGTGCGTGGACCAAGTTTATGATGACTAGGGTTCCTGCCAGTCGCGCTCCTCCTGTTACATTAAATACAGCAGCGTGGGGACCATTTTGAGGCCAAGGCATGTAATCAGGCCTTTTGTTAGTCAAATGTATCCCCACTGTCAGTCCCTTCGGGATCCATGCCTCATTCATCTTTATGAAGGTGAGGTAATCAACACTTTTTTGACCGAGGCGACTTCTCTTGTCAGTGACAATGCCTCCTGCTGCACTGAAGGTCCTTTCTGACAGGACACTTAAAGCAGGGCAGGCCAGAAGTTCTATCACAAACTGGGATAGCTCAGGCTACAGGTCAAGCCTGCACACCCAGTAGTGAAGGGGTTCATTGCTCCTCAGTGTGTCGATATCTGCTGTTAAGGCGAGGTAGTCTGCTACCTGTCGGTCGAGTCGTTCTCTAAGGCTGGATCCCGAAGGGCTGTGGCGATGAGTAAGACTGAAAAAGCTCCGCATGTCCTCTATCAACAACACGTCTGTAAATCGTCCAGTCCTTGCCGCCGTGGTAGGAGGAGGATTACACTCACCTCTTCCCCTGGTATATTCCCGTTGTGCTGTGACATCCCCCTTATAAGCCGTGTAAAGCATATTTTTTAGTTTGGTTTTGAACTGCTGCATCCTTTCCGACTTTCGGTAATTTGGTAACATTTCTGCCACTTTCTGCTTATACCGGGGGTCTAGTAGCGTGGCCACCCAGTACAGGTCGTTCTCCTTCATCCTTTTTATACGTGGGTCCCTCAACAGACATGACAGCATGAAAGACCCCATTTGAACATGGTTGGATACAGAGCTACTCATTTCCCGTTCCTCGTCCTCACGGATGTCATTGACGGTCTGTTCTTCCCCCCAGTCACGTACAACACCATGGGTCCCAGATATGTGACAACAACGAGCACCCTGGGGTGCCTGCTGTGGTTGGTCTTCCTCCTCCTCAAAGCCGCCACATTCCTCCTCTGACTCCTCTTCCTCATACTCCTCTTCCAGCGTTGCCGCAGGTCCGGCAAGCGATGATGACAAGGCTGTTTTTGGTGGTGATGGTGACCACAACTCTTCCTCTTCCTCTTCACGGTCATCTGCAGCCTGATCCAGCACTCTTCGCAGGGCACGCTTCAGGAAGAAAACAAATGGGATGAGGTCGCTGATGGTGCCTTCGGTGCGACTGACTAGGTTTGTCCCCTCCTCAAAAGGACGCATAACTCTACAGGCATTGAACATGAGTGTCCAGTAACGTGGCAAAAAAATTCCCAGCTCCGCAGAGGCTGTCCTAGCACCCCGGTCATACAAATACTCGTTGACGGCTTTTTCTTGTTGGAGCAGGCGGTCGAACATTAGGAGTGTTGAATTCCAACGTGTCGGGCTGTCGCATATCAAGCGCCTCACTGGCATGTTGTTTCGCCGCTGAATATCGGAAAAGTGCGCCATGGCCGTGTAGGAACGCCTGAAATGGCCACACACCTTCCTGGCCTGCTTGAGGACGTCCTGTAAGCCTGGTTACTTAGACACAAAACGTTGTACGATGAGATTCAACACATGTGCCATGCACGGCACATGTGACAACTTGCCCAAATTCAATGCCGACAACAAATTTGTTCCATTGTCACACACCACTTTGCCGATCTCCAGTTGGTGCGGGGTCAGCCACTGATCCACCTGTGCGTTCAGGGCAGACAAGAGTGCTGCTCTGCTTTCAGGCAAGTCAACCCCAAGACAGCGTGACACTGTCGTATCCGGGATGTGGAATAGCCCCTGGGGAACTGGGGGGATTTTGTTGATGTGCAGCCAGACACCGCAGCAGAAGAGGACTCAGCTGAGGAGGATATCGAAGAGGATGGAGTAGGAGTAGAGGAGGTGGCAGTAGGTCTGCCTGCAAGTCGTGGCGGTGTCACCAACTCCGCTGCGGAGCCACGCATTCCATGCTTGTCAGCCGTCAGCAGGTTGACCCAATGCGCAGTGTACGTGATATACCTGCCCTGACCGTGCTTTGCAGACCAGGTATCAGTGGTCAGATGGACCCTTGCCCCAACACTGTATGCCAGAGATGCCATGACTTCCTTTTCAATGATATTGTAGAGGTTTGGGATTGCCTTTTTTGAAAAAAAATTTAGTCCGGGTACCTTCCACTGTGGTGTCCCAATAGTGACAAATTTTTTGAAGGCCTCAGACTCCACCAGCTGGTATGGTAAAAGTTGGCGGGCTGAGAGTTCCGCCAAGCCAGCTGTCAGACGCCGGGCAAGGGGGTGACTCTGTGACATTGGCTTCTTATGCTTAAACATGTCCTTGACAGACACCTGACTGTGGGCAGATGAGCAAGAACTGCTGAAGGTGAGAGGCGGAGTGGCGGTTGGTTGAGAGGGGGCAGGGAGGACAGCAGTGGTTGATGTGGCTGAAGATGGTGGACCAGGAGGAGCATGGTGGCTTTGAGTTTGTGTGCTGCTTGTACTCATGTGTTGATCCCATAGGCGTTTGTGATGTGACATCATGTGCCTTCGCAAAGCAGTTGTACCGAGGTGGGTGTTGGAATTCCCACGACTCAGTTTCTTTTGGCACAGGTTGCAAATGGCATTGCTGTTATCAGAGGCAGACACACAAAAAAAATGCCACACTGCTGAGCTTTGCAATGACGGCATTCTGGTGGTCGCAACAGCATGCATTGACTGGCGTGCTGTCTGGCTGACCCCGGGTGCCGATACATGCTGTCTGACTGTGCCACTAACTCCTTGCGACGACCTCCCCCTGCTTCCAACTCGTCTCCTCACTCTCTCTGTCTCCCCTTCTGAACTTTCCCCCTCTTCTTCTCTTCGAGCAGGCACCCACGTGGCATCCGTGGACACATCGTCATCATCAACCGCTTCACTTGTATCTGACACCTCAGCAAAGGAAGCAGCAGCGGGTACAACATCATCATCATCATCACACTGTACGTCCATGTGTGTAAATCTGCCTGACTTAGACATATCCCTGTAATCTACATCATCTGGCAATAATGGTTGCACATCACTAATTGCATCCAACTGATGTGTAAATAACTCCTCTGACGGATCAAGTGAAGCGGCTGTGGTGGTAGTGGTGATGGAGGCGGGCGGAAGCGTGGTAACTTGAGAGCAGGTGACCGAAGCTGAGCTGGAGGAGGATGGAGCGTCAAGGTTCTTAGCGGAAGCTGTTGAAGATTGGGTGTCCTGTCTAAGCCAGTCAACTATGTCCTCAGAATTTTTCGGGTTCAGGGTTCGTGGCCTTTGAACACTAGGCATTATTCCAGGGACAGTGGAAATCACAGCACCACGACCACGAAGGCCCCTGCGGGGTGGCCTGCCTCTGCCTGTCATTTTTTTTAGATTAGGTACTACGCATGATAGGTACTGTGCCACCCGGTATCAGTGGTGGGCACTAGCAGTGGGCACACTACAGTCTGTGAAAGTGGGCCTGACACACACTGGCAGCAGGCAAGCAACTGAATTTAGACTAATGTCTAAAAGTATAATGCCTTATTTATCGGCAAGCTACTGTGCCACCCGGTATCAGTGGTTGGCACTGGCAGTGGGCACACTACAGTCAGTGGAAGTGGGCCTGACACACACTGGCAGCAGGCAAACAACTGAAATTACACTAGAGTGTAAAAATTAAATGCCTTTTTTTGATGCAAAGTCCTGTGCCACACGGTATGACAGGGGTGGGAACTGGCAGTGGGCACACTACAGTCAGTGGAAGTCGGCCTGACACACACTAGCAGGCAAGCAACTGAAATTACACTAAAGTGTAAAAATGTAATGTCTTTTTTTGATGCAAAGTCCTGTGCCAGCCGGTATGACAGGGGTGGGCACTGGCAGTGGGCACACTACAGTCAGTGGAAGTCGGCCTGACACACACTAGCAGGCAAGCAACTGAAATTACACTAAAGTGTAAAAATTAAATGCCTTTTTTTGATGCAAAGTCCTGTGCCACATGGTATGACAGGGGTGGGAACTGGCAGTGGGCACACTACAGTCAGTGGAAGTCAGCCTGACACACACTAGCAGGCAAGCAACTGAAATTACACTAAAGTGTAAAAATTAAATGCCTTTTTTTGATGCAAAGTCCTGTGCCACACGGTATGACAGGGGTGGGCACTGGCAGTGGGCACACTACAGTCAGTGGAAGTCGGCCTGACACACACTAGCAGGCAAGCAACTGAAATTACACTAAAGTGTAAAAATGAAATGCCTTTTTTTGATGCAAAGTCCTGTGTCACATGGGATGACAGGGGTGGGCACTGGCAGTGGGCACACTACAGTGTGTGGGCCTGCAGCTCCTCACACACAGGCAGGCCAGGCAACTGCAATATATATATGGAAAAAAAGAAGCAGACTAATGTTGCAGCCCTAAAAAGGGCTTTTTGGGGTGCTGTCAGGACGCTGTCCTTACAGCAGAGATCAGATGAGTCTTTCAGGACTGGAGTGGACACTGAATTCACTAGCCTAGCTATCGATTTCCCTATTAAATCAGCAGCAACTACACTCTCACTCCTCTCATTAAGACTGCAGCTTCCGAATGAATCTAAAATGGATGCTGTTCAGGAGATGGGAGGGTCTGGGAGGGAGGTTATGCTGCTGATTGGCTGGAATGTGTCTGCTGACTGTGAGGTACAGGGTCAAAGTTTGCTCAATGATGATGTATAGGGGGCGGACCGACCATCGCATGTGTTCGACCGCTGCGGCGAACGCGAAGAAGCTATGTTCACCGGGAACTGTTCGCCGGCGGATAGTTCGGGCCATCTCCACCAAAGAGCTCTCCGCCTGGGGCCCAGCCGCCACTACATTTACATAGTGTGCAGTTAGGGAGATATAGCGTCCCTGGCCGTGCTTACTAGTCCACGTATCTGTGGTTAGGTTGACCTTGCCACAGATGGCGTTGCGCAGTGCACACTTGATTTTATCGCATACTTGGTTGTGCAGGGAAGGCACGGCTGTCTTGGAGAAGTAGTGACGGCTGGGAACAACATACTGTGGGAGAACCATATCCATCAGCTGTTTGAAGCTGTCTGTGTCCACCAGCCTGAATGACAGCATTGCAAAGGCCAGTAGTTTAGAAATGCTGGCATTCAGGCCCAGGGCTCGAGGGTGGCTAGGTGGGAATTTACGCTTTCTCTCCAAGGTTTGTGAGATGGAGAGCTGAACGCTGCCGTGTGACATGGTGGAGATGCTTGATGACGCAGGTGGTGGTGTCGGTGGCACATCCTCTGTTTGGTGGGTGGCAGGTGCCAACATTCCTCCCGAGGCGGAGGTAGAGGCGGAGGCAGCAGCAGAAGAGGGAACAGGGGGAGCCTGAGTGAGTTACTTGTTTTTAAGATGTTTACTCCACTGCAGTTCATGCTTTGCATGTAGATGCCTGGTCATGCAGGTTGTGTTAAGGTTCAGAACGTTAATGCCTCGCTTCAGGCTCTGATGGCACAGTGTGCAAACCACTCGGGTCCTGTTGTCAGCACATTGTTTAAAAAAGTTGAAGCTGCCTTTGGGGTGCTGGGTCCGTGTTGGCGCTGGCCAGTAGCAGGCGAACTCTCTTGGTGGCGGCTGTTTTGCTTTTGCCCCCTGCTCCCTCTTTTGCTTTGTTGTTGGCTCGGTCTCACCACTGCCTCTTCCTCTGAACTATGAAAGTCAGCGGCACGGCCCTCATTCCATGTGGGGTCTATGACCTCATCGTCCTCTGCATCGTCTTCCACCCAGTCTTCGTCCCTGACCTCCTCCTGTTCAGTCTGCAAACTGCAGTAAGACGCGGCAGTTGGCACCCGTGTTTCGTCCTCATCAGAGACGTGCTTACTCTGATGAGGTGGTATTCCCATGTCCCCATCATCAGGAAACATAAGTGGTTGTGCGTCAGTACATGCTATGTCTTCCACCGCTGGGGAAGGGCTAGGTGTATGCCCTTAGGAAACCCTGCCAGCAGACTCTTCAAACAGCATAAAAGACTGCTGCATAACTTGAGGCTCAGACAGTTTTCCTGATATGCATGGGGGTGATGTGACAGACTGATGGGCTTGGTTTTCAGGTGCCACCTGTGCGCTTTCTGCAGAAGACTGGGTGGGAGATAATGTTGTGAACATGCTGGATCCACTGTCGGCCACCCAATTGACTAGCACCTGTACCTGCTCAGGTCTTACCATCCTTAGAACGGCATTGGGCCCCACCAAATATAAGACGTGTGGCTGTGGCAGAATGGCCACGTCCTCTCCCAGCACCAGAGGGTCCACTAACACCACCACGACCGCGTCCGCGTCCCTTACTATATGTTTTCCTCATTGTTACCGTTCACCAAGCACCACAATAAGAAAAAATATTTGGCCCAATGTATTGATTTCAAATTCAGGCCTTTTTTTACAGGCACCTAACACTATCTGCCTATTTGTTTATGTACCGTATTACACTAATTCAGGCACAGCAGTAACCACTCATTTAGGGGAATATCAATTGTAGGCCTAGTATTTAGGCCCTGGATGAAAGGTATCCTTTTATGGACAGATTTACACTTGGAGATGCACAGTAGCGTGTGAAGTTGTCATTGAGGATGACCCTCTCAGCACTTGTATATTAAGTGTAATATACCCTTTTACGGACAGAAATACACTATGAGATGAACAATAGTGCGTGCAGATTTACAGGATTATGCTTTCAGCAATTGTAATGTAACACTTTTTGTAATATACCATTTTACGGAAAGAAATATACTTGGAGATGCACGCTGAGTGTAATATACCCTTTTACAGACAGATTAACACTTGGCCTGCAACAGCTGGAACACCAGATTCAGTGTATTGCTATACTGGCAAGTGAATTTCACCCCAGAACAAAATCTATCCTTTGACGGACACTATGAAAATTATCCAGTCACAGCTGGAACACAAGATTTACTGTATTTATATTTTTGCAACTGCATTTCACCCCTGAACAAAATCTATCCTTTGACGGATACTATTAAACTTGTCCAGTCACAGCTGGAACACCAGATTTACTGTATTTATATTTTTGCAACTGTATTTCCCCCCAGAACAAAATCTATCCTTTGACAGACACTATGAAAATTATCCAGTCACAGCTGGAACACCAGATTCAGGGTATTGCTATATTGGCAATTGAATTTCAACCCAGAACAAAATTTATCCTTTGACGGATATTAATAAAATTGTCCAGTCACAGCTGGAACACCAGATTTACTGTATTTATATTTTTGCAACTGTATTTCACCCCAGAACAAAATCTATCCTTTGACGGACACTATGAAAATTATCCAGTCACAGCTGGAACACCAGATTCAGGGTATTGCTATATTGGCAATTGAATTTCACCCCAGAACAAGATCTATCCTTTGACGGATACTATTAAACTTGTTCAGTCACAGCTGAAACCACTGATTTACGGTATTGCGATTTTGGCAATTGAATTTCACACCAGAACAAAAGCTATCCTTTGACAGAAACTATAACACTTGTTCTGCCACAGCAGAAACCACTGATTTAGGGTATTGCTATTTTTTCAATTGAATTTCACCCCAGAAAAATAAAATATATTCTTTGCCAGACAGTATTACACTTGGCTAGCCACAGCTGGAACACCAGATTTTCGGGATTGCTATTTTTGGAAGTGACTTTCACCCCTCAATAAAATATAGAAAATTCTATCCTGAGTTTCTAGGGGTGACAATAAGCACAGCCAAGCCCCTGATGTAGGATATGGCAAAAAAAAAACAAAAAAAACCTACTATTGATGGTTTAATGGACTTAATAATAGGCATGGCTGTGACGGCCTCTTGGGGCAAGTAGTATGACGCATGTTGATTGGCTGCTTTGCAGCCTTTCAAAATGCGCCAAAATACATGCCGAACGACGAACCCGAACTTTTACGAAAAAGTTCGGGTTCGGGTCTGTGTCACGAACACCCCAAAATTCGGTACGGACCCGAACTATGCTCGAACTGTTCGCTCAACACTACTGCCTTGCAGCCTTTCAAAATGCGCCAAAATACATGCCGAACGACGAACCCGAACCCGAACTTTTACGAAAAAGTTCGGGTTCGGGTCTGTGTCACGAACACCCCAAAATTCGGTATGAACCCAAACTATCCAGTTCGGGTTTGCTCATCCCTACTCATGTTGCCTGCACCTGAAAAACATAGCTAAAGTTTGCCTGTCTGGACATCAGAGGACCTCTGAGGGGGCTGGATACCTCGGTGGCTGCAACATTATATATGTCATGTGACGAGTGCTGCCTCACCTTCATCAGGTATTGCTGGTTAAAACCAGCCCCCTCCTATGTTATGGTTACGTTTATCATTTTTTCACACACATTTGATTTTGCTATATTGACCCCCTGAGGAACCCTTTGGTAGGGGGAAATGCGTCAGGGTGTTCAGGTGTACTTAGGGATACGCAGGGTTCCAGGGATAGGCACGTGGACGAATACTCACCACCACAAGGTGTGTTCTTTGGGCTGAGGGATATATAAGGGATACGGTAGGGATACTACACCTGTCGCCTCATAGCCAATTCCTATCCACTGTTATTATTGACCTTCCCTCCCTGGTGTTATCCACACTTTTTGAATTTTGTGTTTTTTTTTTGGGGGGGGGGGGGAAATCTGTGTATATATAGATATTATCAGATTTGCGTTATTATTTTTAATGAATACCAATAAAGTACATTGCTTTTAGAGTCTACCACCCATGGGATCCTACTGTCACTCTTCGGTGCAGGAGGGAAACACCACACCGAGCATAGGCGGGAAGGGGGGAACAGGGAATCAAGCCTTAGAACTAGTGAAGGAAAATGGACACCTCTTAGTGAAAACCCTAACCAAAATCCTGACTGACTACAAGTATGAACAGACCCCAGAGGTATGTGAATTCATACGCAGGAATACCTAGAGTCCTATCAAGTTCTATAGGACCCTGGTACTAATGGCAGGGACAAGACTACTTGTTCCTCCAAAAGGACTTCAGGTCTAATACAAACAAGGGAAATGCTACACATAGAACCCAAACAAAATACACAAGGGAAAGGTAAGACTTAACTTTAAAGGAGCAATGCAAGCACCAAGAACTCAGCCAAGATCCAACCACAATGTATCCAAAAGTCCAAACCGTAGCTATAAACCGCACAGCATTGTGGGAGAAGCAACTATAAGAAAAGAAGGTTAAATGACCCTAATAGCCACACCTGGGGAAAGAAGGTGTGGCAAGCACCATAAACAACACAAACATCATTTTATCCAAACGGATAACATATCAGATCAAACCACGTGTTGCCAGTCTCACCGATCTCCTACTACATGTTGCGGGATTGTCCGTGACAATTTCTCATTGTCGCCTTGATCCATTTCTGCCTCGATTACTGTAAGTCAATATAAATTGGCTTACCCCTCACCAGACTCTCCCCTCTCCAATCTATCCTTAATGCAGCAGCTAGGGTCACCTATCTGTCCAACTGCTACTCCAATGCTTCTGCCCTGTTGCAGTCATTGCACTGGTTGCCCATACAGTATAGAATCCAATTTAAAATGCTCGTGCTCACCCACAAAGATCTCCACAGTGCTGCGCCCCCCTACATCTCCTCCTTCATCTCTGTCTACCACCCTTCCTATGCTCTTCGCTCTGTTAAATGATTTACCACTGACATCCACCATAATCTGAACCTCTCACTCCTGGTTCCAAGACTTCTCCTGAGCTGCACCAGTTCTCCGGATATCACTACCCCAAGAAATTAGGTTAAATCATAATATACATGGTTTTAGGTGCTCCCTGAAAACACATCTTTTTAGGGTGGTCTTTCACATCCCCTGCTCTAACTCCTCATATATAGCTCATTTATCATTTTCTGAACCTGATCCTCCAATAAATTCTCCACTCCACTAATGCACCCAGAAGCACTTCATATATGGCTGGACCATTGTACAAAACAAGCACTTTTACCTTTTGTGTCATCCCCATCTCCTCATAGATTGTAAGCTCTTGCGAGCAGGGTCCTCATTCCTCTTGTAATTATTGACTATTCTGTTGCTATGTTATTTATGACTGTTTGCACATGAACTTCTGAACTGTAAATCGTTGCAGAATATGTTGGTGCTATATAAATAACTATTATTATTATTATTATTATTAAAAGAAGCATTATTGAAAAATTATGTTGGTGTGCTATCTAAAACTATGTTATATATTGGAAATGGATACTTAGGTGGAGAGGGATCAACCTAATGATGTGCACCCACCAAAAGCAATTAAGATGAATGCTGTGGCCACTACCTGATTAAACATCATGCCACCGCCGCCATCTGCCTACCATCATCTTCCATATGGCTGAGGCTGCCTGCTTACCAATATGTACCATATGGCTGCTGCTGAGGCTGCCTCAGCTGCTGCTGCTGCTCCTCACTGCTAATCCCCTCCTGCCACCAATATTAACACAAAAAATCTGCCACTACTACCACTACCATTACTACTACTTCTACTATTACTACTACTACCTATAGACAGCTGACCCTTTCCACATCCACACTGCACTGCTTCTGCTCCCAATTAAAAAGGATACATTTTTTATAACTAGCAATTCAATACACCAATATCGCGCCATATCTCCACTGAAATGCCTCTATTTTGCTCCGTTGATGCAATATAAACACTTCATAAACAAAGTGTTTGTGAACAAGCCTGTGAACATAGGCTTGTTCACAACAGGCCACTGTTTCTTCTGACAAATAACACTTATTTATGTGGTAGAGGCAGGCATTCTGACCCATTTGGCTACCCAAGCCCCTTTTAAAAAAATAATTTTTTATCCCATAACACTGTATGTTTTTTAACATTATCTGCCCCCATAAGGAACTATTTTTGGAAACTTTGAAATATGAAAAAGCATAACGTGTGCCAGCCTGGTGTTTTTTAAACACTCTGTATGTCAACACTGTCAAACATGTGCTTACCCACAGATATGTATGTCAGTGTCACTTAGACATGATTTACTATTGCTGTCATTGTGTTCCAAAGCTTGGGGAGGGGGAAGGGAAAAACAAAAAGATAACCATTTTTTCCTAAAAAATCCAAGAAGACTAGAGGGTGTTAAATACAAATTTTCAGGGCAATTGGAGCAATTTTGATTTGGTCCAAATCGATTCGGGTCAAATTGAACTTTTTCAAAAATCCGACGAGCCTGAACCGAACCTTGAGTAGTTTGCTTATCTCTAGTGTGTCTTATAATAAACAGGGTAGTGGATGATTATATCTCTGAGTGATAATGTGAAATACTAGGCAGTAGTGTTGAGCGAACAGTTCGAGCATAGTTCGGGTCCGTACCGAATTTTGGGGTGTTCGTGACACGGACCCGAACCCGAACTTTTTCGTAAAAGTTCGGGTTCGGGTTCGTCGTTCGGCATGTATTTTGGCGCATTTTGAAAGGCTGCAAAGCAGCCAATCAAAATGCATCATACTACTTGCCCTAAGATGCCATCGCAGCCATGCCTACTATTGGCAAGGCTGTGATTGGCCAAGTGCAGCATGTGACTCAGCCTCTTTATAAGCTTGTGCGCACGTCGGGATGTGCTCACTCCCGATGTGAATAGAACAGGGATAGACGCAGCTGATGCTAGGGCGAGAATAGGCAGGGATAATTGAATAACTGGAAGCAAATTTCTCTCCTTCACCTGTGATTCATCTGAACAACTGCAGCTGAGCTGCTTTTTTGATAGGGATTGGCTATTTTTAGAGTGGCCAGAGTAATTTTTCCATCCACATGTACCTGGGCTGACCGCCAGCCGCCATTTTGCGACTTGTAGTGCTGCAGCAGAAGCTGCCACAGTGTGCATTCCAAAGCTCCAAACAAGTCAGACATCTACACCTGGGATTCAGACCAATAGCGATTTAGCAGCACAGTCCAAGGCTATTTTTTTAAAGGTTGTGCAGACCATTTTGTGGCACATGTTACTGGGCTGATAGGCGGCGGCCATCTTGGGACTAGTGCTGCAGCACAATCTCTCCCAACGTCCATTAATCACTTGTAATAGTGGTCTGTGCCATAGAAATCCTACATCAGGGACTTGGGTGTGCTTGTGTCACCCCTACTAATACCAGTCCACCTGTAATCCATACAGTGAAAAGCCATAAAGTATTCCAGTGAGGGAATTTTTTTTATTTAAAAAGGCCAAGTTAGTTTATCTGGCGTTCAATATACTAGATACAGTTAGGCCTGCGTTTCATACATCTGGAATTAGCAAACTAATCTGCCCAGGTTGGGAAAATATATATGTACCCATACTAGAATCTGTCAAAGAAAGCGGTACTCACATATAACAGTCATTCCATCTGTAATCCATACAGTCAAAAGACTGAAAGTATTCCAGTGAGGGAATTTTTTTATTTAAAAAGGCCAAGTTAGTTTATCTGGCGTTCAATATACTAGATACAGTTGGGCCTGCGTTTCATACATCTGGAATTAGCAAACTAATCTGCCCAGGTTGGGAAAATATATATATGTACCCATACTAGAATCTGTCAAAGAAAGCGGTACTCACATATAACAGTCATTCCATCTGTAATCCATACAGTCAAAAGACTGAAAGTATTCCAGTGAGGGAATTTTTTTATTTAAACAAGGCCAAGTTAGTTTATCTGGCGTTCAATATACTAGATACAGTTAGGCCTGCGTTTCATACATCTGGAATTAGCAAACTAATGTCCTGAGGTTGGGAAAACATATATGTACCCATACTAGAATCTGTCAAAGAAAGCGGTACTCACATATAACAGTCATTCCATCTGTAATCCATACAGTCAAAAGACTGAAAGTATTCCAGTGAGGGAATTTTTTTATTTAAAAAGGCCAAGTTAGTTTATCTGGCGTTCAATATACTAGATACAGTTAGGCCTGCGTTTCATACATCTGGAATTAGCAAACTAATCTGCTAGGGTTGGGAAAACATATATTTGTTTACCCATACTAGAATCTGTCAAAGAAAGCGGTACTCACATATAACAGTCATTCCATCTGTAATCCATACAGTCAAAAGACTGAAAGTATTCCAGTGAGGGAATTTTTTTATTTAAAAAGGCCAAGTTAGTTTATCTGGCGTTCAATATACTAGATACAGTTAGGCCTGCGTTTCATACATCTGGAATTAGCAAACTAATCTCCTGAGGTTGGGAAAATATATATGTACCCATACTAGAATCTGTCAAAGAAAGCGGTACTCACATGTAACAGTCATTCCATCTGTAATCCATACAGTCAAAAGACTGAAAGTATTCCAGTGAGGGAATTTTTTATTTAAAAAAGGCCAAGTTAGTTTATCTGGCGTTCAATATACTAGATACAGTTAGGCCTGCGTTTCATACATCTGGAATTAGCAAACTAATGTGCTGGGGTTGGGAAAACATATATGTACCCATACTAGAATCTGTCAAAGAAAGCGGTACTCACATGTAACAGTCATTCCATCTGTAATCCATACAGTCAAAAGACTGAAAGTATTCCAGTGAGGGAATTTTTTATTTAAAAAGGCCAAGTTAGTTTATCTGGCTTTCAATATACTAGATACAGTTGGGCCTGCGTTTCATACATCTGGAATTAGCAAACTAATCTCCCAGGTTGGGAAAATATATATGTACCCATACTAGAATCTGTCAAAGAAAGCGGTACTCACATGTAACAGTCATTCCATCTGTAATCCATACAGTCAAAAGACTGAAAGTATTCCAGTGAGGGAATTTTTTTATTTAAAAAGGCCAAGTTAGTTTATCTGGCGTTCAATATACTAGATACAGTTAGGCCTGCGTTTCATACATCTGGAATTAGCAAACTAATGTGCTGAGGTTGGGAAAATATATATGTACCCATACTAGAATCTGTCAAAGAAAGCGGTACTCACATATAACAGTCATTCCATCTGTAATCCATACAGTCAAAAGACTGAAAGTATTCCAGTGAGGGAATTTTTTTATTTAAAAAAGGCCAAGTTAGTTTATCTGGCGTTCAATATACTAGATACAGTTAGGCCTGCGTTTCATACATCTGGAATTAGCAAACTAATGTGCTGAGGTTGGGAAAACATATATATGTACCCATACTAGAATCTGTCAAAGAAAGCGGTACTCACATATAACAGTCATTCCATCTGTAATCCATACAGTCAAAAGACTGAAAGTATTCCAGTGAGGGAATTTTTTATTTAAAAAAGGCCAAGTTAGTTTATCTGGCGTTCAATATACTAGATACAGTTAGGCCTGCGTTTCATACATCTGGAATTAGCAAACTAATCTGCTAGGGTTGGGAAAATATATATGTACCCATACTAGAATCTGTCAAAGAAAGCGGTACTCACATATAACAGTCATTCCATCTGTAATCCATACAGTCAAAAGACTGAAAGTATTCCAGTGAGGGGATTTTGCTTATAAAAAATAATATATTTCATTGTAGTGCGAGTTGAATCGCAACAATGAAGAAAAATACTATTAAGGGACGAGGGCGCGGTCGTGGTGGTGTCCGTGGAGCCTCTGTTGCTGGTAGAGGGCGTGGCCGTTCGGCTAGGCGCACACAGTAGGGAACCAACTCCCTCAACTAGCCGGCAGAATGTACCGCAATATCTCGTGGGGCCCAATGCCGCTCTTAGGATGGTAAGGCCTGAGCAGGTACAGGCATTAATCGATTGGGTGGCCGACAGTGCTTCCAGCACGTTCACCACATGGTCTTCCACCCAGTCTTCTGCGGAAGCGCACAGGTGGCACCTGAAAACCAAGCCCATCAGTCTGTCACATCACCCCCAAGCATATCAGGGAAGCGGTCTGAGCCACAAGTTATGCAGCAGTCTCTTCTTCTGTTTGAAGACTCTGCTTCCAGGGTTTCCCAGGGCGTCCACCTAGCCCTTCCCCAGTGGAGGAAGACATACCATGCACTGACGCACAACCACTTATGTCTCCAGATGAAGAGGACATGGGAATACCACCACAGCAGAGTCACCGACTCTCTGATGATGACGAAACACAGGTGCCCACTGCCGCGTCTTTTTGCAGTGTGCAGACTGAACAGGAGGAGGTCAGGGAGGGAGACTGGGTGGAAGACGATGCAGAGGGACGATGAGGTCTTAGACCCCACATGGACTGAAGGTCGTGGCGATGACTTTCACAGTTCAGAGGAAGAGGTAGTGGTGAGACCGAGACAACAGCGAAGCCAAAGAGGAGCAGGGGGCCAAAGCAGGCGAGCCGCCGCCCCAGAGTTCGCCTGCTACTGGACATCGCCAACAGGGACCCAGCCCCACAAAGGCAGCTTCAAAGAGTTCCCTGGCATGGCACTTCTTTAAACAATGTCCTACCGACAAGACCCGAGTGACTTGCACGCTCTGCCATCAGAGCCTGAGGCGAGGCATTAACGTTCTGAACCTCAGCACAACCTGCATGACCAGGCATCTACATGCAAAGCATGAACTGCAGTGGGGTACACACCTTAAAAACCAGGCACTCGCTGAGGCTCCCCCTGCTCCCTCTACCGCTGCTGCCTCGGCTTCCGCCTCGAGAGGAATGTTGCCACCTGCCGAGCAGCAAACAGAGGATGTGCCACCGACACCACCACCACCGCCACCGTCAACTAGCGTCTCCACTATATCACACAGCAGCGTTCAGCTCTCAATATCTCAAACCTTAGAGAGGAAGCGCAAATTCCCCGAGTCACCCTCGAGGCCCTTGGCCTGAACGCCAGCATTTCTAAACTGCTGGCCTTTGAAATGCTGTCATTCCGGCTGGTGGACACAGACAGCTTCAAACAGCTGATAGCCATGGCTGTCCCGCAGTATGTGGTTCCCAGCCGCCACTACTTCTCCAAGACAGCCGTGCCTTCCCTGCACATGCAAGTGTCCGATAAAATCAAGTGTGCACTGCGCAACGCCATTTGTGGCAAGGTCCACCTAACCACAGATACGTGGACCAGTAAGCACGGCCAGGGACGCTATATCTCACTAACTGCACACTGGGTGAATGTAGTGGCGGCTGGGCCCCGGCGGACAGTTCCTTGGCGCACGTCCTTCCGCCCCCTAGGATCGCAGGGCATCATTCTCTGCCTCCTGTAGCCTCCTCCTCCTACTCGGCTTCCTCCTCCACTGCTTCCACCAGCTCATCCGGTCAGCCACACACCTTCACCACCAACTTCAGCACAGCCCGGGGTAAACGTCAGCAGGCCATTCTGAAACTCATATGTTTGGGGGACAGGCCCCACAGCGCAAAGGAGTTGTGGCGGGGTATTGAACAACAGACCGGCGAGTGGTTTCTGCCGGTGGGCCTCAAGCCAGGCCTGGTGGTATGCGATAATGGGCGAAATCTCGTGGCAGCTCTGGGACTAGCCGGTTTGGCGCACATCCCTTGCCTGGCGCATGTGCTGAACTTGGTGGTGCAGAGGTTCATTCACCACTACCCCAACATGTCAGAGCTGCTGCATAAAGTGCGGGCCGTCTGTGCGCGCTTCCGCCGTTCACATCCTGCCGCTGCTCGCCTGTCTGCGCTACAGCGGAACTTCGGCCTTCCCGCTCACCGCCTCATATGCGACGTGCCCACCCGGTGGAACTCCACCTTGCACATGCTGGAGAGACTGTGCGAGCAGCAGCAGGCCATAGTGGAGTTTCAGCTGCAGCACGCTCGCGTCAGTCGTACTGCCGAACAGCACCACTTCACCACCAATGATTGGGCCTCCATGCGAGACCTGTGTGCCCTGCTGCGCTGTTTCGAGTACTCCACCAACATGGCCAGTGGCGATGACACTGTTATCAGCGTTACAATACCACTTCTATGTCTCCTTGAGAAAACACTTAGGGCAATGATGTTAGAGGAGGTGGCCCAGGTGGAGGAGGAGGAGGAGGATGAGGGCTCGTTTCTAACACTTTCGGGCCAGTCTGTTCGAAGTGGCTCAGAGGGAGGTTTGTTTAAGCAGCAGAGGACAGGTTCACAGAGTCGCCAGCCAAGGCACTGTACTGGAGGACGAGGAGGATGAGGAGGAGGAGGTGGAGGGGACGAGGATGAAGCAAGTTCACAGCGGGGTGGCAGCCCAGGCCCATCACTGGTGCGTGGCTGGGGGATACGGTGGACGATGACGATCGCCTCCCACAGAGGACAGCTTGTCCTTACCCATGGGTAGCCTGGCCCACATGAGCGAATATATGCTCCAATGCCTGCGCAATGACAGCAGAGTTGCCCACGTTTTAACGTGTGCAGACTACTGGGTGGCCACCCTGCTGGATCCCGGTATGAAGACAATGTGCCCACTTTAATTCCTGAACTGGAGCGCGACCGTAAGATGCTGCGAGTACAAGCACTGCGCTGATAGAGGCGCTCTTGAGAGCATTCCCACATGTCACAGGGGAACAGGTGGAAGGTGAAGGCAGAGGAGTGGCAAGAGGTCGCCAACGCAGCTGTGTCACGGCCAGCTCATCTGAGGGCAGGGTTAGCATGGCAGAAATGTGGAAAAGTTTTGTCTCCACGCCACAGCTATCTGCACCGACACCTGATACGGAACGTGTTAGCAGGAGGCAGCATTTCACTAACATGGTTGAACAGTATGTCTGCACACCCCTCCACATCCTGACGGATGGTTCGGCCCCATTCAACTACTGGGTTTCGAAATTGTCCACGTGGCCAGAGTTAGCATGTTATGCCTTGGAGGTGCTTTCCTGCCCGGCGGCCAGCGTTTTATCTGAACGCGGACCTGTCCCTCCCTTGTGCAGAGTAGTCCTTATTAACTGCCTAAAACATGTCTTGTTGTGCTACGGGCCACTTCTTTATTTGATACAAATTTTATGAAACCCACAGTTGAATGAAACTCTTCTCTGTCTGGGCGCCGGGGCCTAACCAGATGAAAGTGGCCGGTTAAACTAACGGGTGACATGAAGCCATAACCTCTGCCATGCTACCTCTGTCTTCTGTCTGGGTGCTGAGGCCTAAGTCAAATAAAGCGGTCTTCTGCTGTGCTGGGGGATATGAAGCTAATCTCTGACCTCTCTCCTCTGTCTGGGTCCAAAGGCCTAAATCACTGAAAGAGGCCTTCTCCTGTGGTGTGTGATATGATGCCAGAATATGTGCTGTGGGGCCTCTCTCCTCTTCCTGGGTGCAGGGGTCAAATAAACTAAATTGTGGCCTACTCCTGTGGTGGTTGATATGATGCCTGATTCTCTGATGTGGAACCTCTCTCCTCTGTTTGGGTGAAGGGGTCAAAGTAACTAAATGGTGGCTTCTCCTGTGGTGGCTGATATGATGCCAGAATATGTGCTGTGGTGCCTCTCTCCTCTTCCTGGGTGCAGGGGTCAAAGTAACTAAATGGTGGCTTCTCCTGTGGTGGCTGATATGATGCCAGAATATGTGCTGTGGGGCCTCTCTCCTCTTCCTGGGTGCAGGGGTCAAAGTAACTCAATGGTGGCTTCTCCTGTGGTGGCTGATATGATGCCAGAATATGTGCTGTGGGGCCTCTCTCCTCTTCCTGGGTGCAGGGGTCAAATAAACTAAATTGTGGCCTACTCCTGTGGTGGTTGATATGATGCCTGATTCTCTGATGTGGAACCTTTCTCCTCTTCCTGGGTGCAGGGGTCAAAGTAACTAAATGGTGGCTTCTCCTGTGGTGGCTGATATGATGCCAGAATATGTGCTGTGGTGCCTCTCTCCTCTTCCTGGGTGCGGGGTCAAAGTAACTCAATGGTGGCTTCTCCTGTGGTGGCTGATATGATGCCAGAATATGTGCTGTGGGGCCTCTCTCCTCTTCCTGGGTGCAGGGGTCAAAGTAACTCAATGGTGGCTTCTCCTGTGGTGGCTGATATGATGCCAGAATATGTGCTGTGGTGCCTCTCTCCTCTGTCTGGGTCCAAAGGCCTAAATCTCTGAAAGAGGCCTTCTCCTGTGGTGTGTGATATGATGCCTGAATATGTGCTGTGGTGCCTCTCTCCTCTTCCTGGGTGCGGGGTCAAAGTAACTAAATGGTGGCTTCTCCTGTGGTGGCTGATATGATGCCAGAATATGTGCTGTGGGGCCTCTCTCCTCTTCCTGGGTGCAGGGGTCAAAGTAACTCAATGGTGGCTTCTCCTGTGGTGGCTGATATGATGCCAGAATATGTGCTGTGGTGCCTCTCTCCTCTGTCTGGGTCCAAAGGCCTAAATCACTGAAAGAGGCCTTCTCCTGTGGTGTTTGATATGATGCCTGAATATGTGCTGTGGTGCCTCTCTCCTCTTCCTGGGTGCGGGGGTCAAAGTAACTCAATGGTGGCTTCTCCTGTGGTGGCTGATATGATGCCAGAATATGTGCTGTGGGGCCTCTCTCCTCTTCCTGGGTGCAGGGGTCAAAGTAACTCAATGGTGGCTTCTCCTGTGGTGGTTAGTATGATGCCAGAATATGTGCTGTGGGGCCTCTCTCCTCTTCCTGGGTGCAGGGGTCAAAGTAACTCAATGGTGGCTTCTCCTGTGGTGGCTGATATGATGCCAGAATATGTGCTGTGGTGCCTCTCTCCTCTTCCTGGGTGCAGGGGTCAAAGTAACTAAATGGTGGCTTCTCCTGTGGTGGTTGATATGATGCCTGATTCTCTGCTGTGAAACCTCTCTCCTCCATCTGGGTGTAGGGGTCAAAGTCTTTCAAAGTCGCCTTCTCCTGTGCTGATTGATATAAAGCTGATGGTTGTGCCATCTGACATGGTTGCCAGGGTCTGATTCAATGGGGGCCTACTCCTGTGGTGGGTGATCTAAATGCCTGATTCTCTGCTGTGAAACCTCTCTCCTCCGTCTGGGTGTAGGGGTCAAAGTCTTTCAAAGTCGCCTTCTCCTGTGCTGATTGATATGAAGCTGATGGTTGTGCCATCTGACATGGTTGCCGGGGTCCCATTAAATTGGGGCCTACTCCTGTGGTGGGTGATCTAAATGCCTGATTCTCTGCTTTGAAACCTCTCTCCTCCATCCGGGTGTAGGGGTCAAAGTCTGTCAAAGTCGCCTTCTCCTGTGCTGATTGATATAAAGCTTATGCTTGTGCCATCTGACATGGTTGCCGGGGTCTGATTCAATGGTGGCCTACTCCTGTGGTGGGTGATCTAAATGCCTGATTCTCTGCTGTGTAACCTCTCTCCTCCGTCTGGGTGTAGGGGTCAAAGTAACTAAATGGTGGCCTACTCCTGTGGTGGGTGATATGATGCCTGGTTCTCTGCTGTGGGACCTCTCTCCTTTGTCTGGGTGCTGTGGTCAAAATAATAGTAAGTGACCTTCTCCATTGGTGGGTGACTTGAAGCCTGATTCTGTGCTATGGGACCTCACTCCAATTAATATTGTTTAATTTTTATTTATTTTATGTTAACTCATCATTTCCCTATCTACATTTGTTTGCAGGGGATTTAACTACATTTTGCTGCCTTTTGCAGCCCTCTAGCCCTTTCCGGGTGTGTTTTACAGCCTTTTTAGTGCCCAAAAGTTCGGGTCCCCATTGACTTCTATGGGGTTCGGGTTCGGGATGAAGTTCGGGTCGAGTTCGGATCCCGAACCCGAACATTTTTCAAAGTTCGGCCGAACTCGTCGAACCCGAACATCCAGGTGTTCGCTCAACTCTACTAGGCAGAAATATGTGTCAGTGCATGTCCACACAGTTGAAATGTATTTAATTATTTTTTTGAAGTTTATAGGCTGAAATTCATGTCACTTCATCTCCACACAGTCAAAATTTGGTAGAAGTTTTAAAAAATGGCATACGTGTGCCTTACAATACAAAGTGTGGCAAATGATTATATCTCTGAGTAATAACGTAAAATCTGTAAAAGATAACGTGAAATACTATGCAGAAATCAGAGTGTCAGTGCATGTCTACACAGTTGAAATGTATCTTTTTTTTGGTTTAAGATGGTTAAAATAGCATACTTATTTCTCGTTATACACAGAGTAATGGACGGTTTATATCTCTGAGTGTTAATGCGAAATACTAGGCAAAAATCCATGTCACTGCATCCCTGCGAAGTTGTAATTACATTTTATTGTGTTGATGTTTGGGGAAATAGCATACTTGTGTTTTACACTACAAAAGGTAGCGGACAATTACATCTCTAAATGATAACATGAACATCAACAACAAAAAATTATAGAGTAGCCATTTTTTCATAAAATAATAATCTTTATTACTTTACTTTTAAAAATATCAATTACACATACAAAAAAAGAGGGAATATTTAAATAGCGTCTACATTTTTTCACACCCTCTTAATAGCCGGTTGATTGCTGTGTTATTGGTATCACTATATTACTATGCCCAAAATAAATGTCAAGCCTATATGCCCGAAGCTATCATTATCGGTATGGAGCAGGGAAAACCCTTATCTAATGATCTATCTATAGCCTCAGCCACAATCAATATATCAGACCATAGCAACACTCAGAACTCATACCTTACAACTGACTGTGTGTGGATGAGCGGCGCACCCCTCTACGCGCGTTTCGCATACTTAGCTTCTTCAGGATGAAATACTATGCAGAAATCCATGTCAGTGCATTTCCACACAGTTTTAATCTAGTTTATTTGGAAAAATAGCATACGTATTTCTTGTAATACACAGGGTAGTGGAAGATTATTTTTCTGAGTGATAAAGTGAAATAGTAGACCAAAATCCCACACAGTTGACATTTTTTTTTTTTTTTGGGGGGGGGGGTAAAGTTTGGAAAAATTGCATATGTGTGTCTCAAAATACACAGGGTAGCGGACGGTTTACATATCTGGGTGATACTGTGAAATACTGAGCAGAAATCCTTGTCAACACATTGAGACACAATTGAAATTTATTTTTTGTTTAAATATGTCAAAATAGCATATGTTTTTCTTATAAAACACAGGGTAGTGGACAATTAAATCTGAGTGATAACATGAAATACTTAGCAAAAATCCCCATCTGGCATCACCACACAGTTTACTTTTATTTTATTTTTTTGTTTGAAGTCTGGGAAACTAGCATACACATTTCTTATAATACACAGGGTACACAACGATTTTATATCTCAGTGATAATGTGAAATAATAGGTAGAAATCTGCATTGGTGCATCTGCACACAGTTTTAATTTCTTTTTTTTCTTTTGGTTCAGGTTTAGGAAATCAGCACATGTCTTACAATAAACAGGGTAACTGACGGTTTACATTTCTGAGATATATTATTACTAGGCCGAAATCTGTATTGATGTATCTCCAGGCTTTTTAAGTGTTGGTGTGGTGGGGGCATGGTGAGAATAATTGCATAGTAGCTTAACTACTTTTTTTTTTACACTAGGGAAAGTTATTTTTTTTCTAAAAAGAGACATTTTTGCTAAAGAGACATAAGGCATTATGCTCAAATCTGTTAGTGGCGCCAATACTGTATTATTTGCAATGTCAACTGTCAGTAGTAAGTGTCTTCACTGTGTTTGTGGAAAGGGAAGGGCATCATATTTCACCTCATGTCCTTAAGTTGCAAACCACTACATACATTGTGAGACCAAAAAGTGTCAGTGACATGGAAGCGTTTCAAACAAAAGGCTTAGATCTAGAATGTGGGTAGTGGTAGGACCAGTTAACTGTCCAGAAGTAGTAGTAGTATTAGTAATAGTAGTAGTAGGCCGCAGTTTTCCCTGTTTTTGTGGATTGGATGGCTCACTCCTCCTCTGAATCACAGGAGGGGTAATGTGGAGATGACTTCTGATTCTGACACGGTGCCATGGAGCCAGAGGTCACAGCGTTCCTCCTGCTGCTCCTTCTTGCAGCTCAAGAGAAGGCTTTCAGTGAAGTCCGCTCAGTCTTCTATGCCCCTTCCTAGTGGAGCACCTTGCTTTTTCCTAACAAGTGGCAAGAAAACCCCACCGTGCCTGTTGACGACTTGTGTGAGAGCAGTGAGCATTTGTACTGCCCTGAGGAGAGGGTTCAGGAAGAGGATGTAGAACCCATGCATAGCTGGGTTGGTTTTTGTAGCAGTGACACCCATAGCTACGGTATTGGTGTTAGAGGCAGCAACAGTGGCAGTCGGGGCAAATGAAGAGCAGAGTCCACTATGAAACCCCACAGTCTGATAAAAGTGTCACGGAGGGAGAGGACTCCAATGACAATTGTGTGTTAGATAGGTCCCAGAGAGATAGATCAGGGTGCTGAGGAGGAGACAATATCAGAGGAGGTGGTTGGTGGTGGCAGCGGCAGCAATAAAAAGCAAAGGAGATGTACTTCCCAAAGAACAGCCATGTCTCCTTCGGATCTGGTGATGCTGCTGACAGTGTGAGCCAAGCTCAGCTGTCTCTATCTCTGAGCAAGTATTTCTCTTCTGGCAATTTTTCTCCACAAAGCCAGAAGCATTGCACTGTGCAAGCTCAGCAAGAACAAAATAAGACATGGTCAGGGAAACACAACCATAGGCACCACAGCTGTATTGAAACACATGAAGCAGCATCACCCCATCCCGTTGGCAAGCCTAGGTGGCAGCCAGCTACTGCAACAGGAATCCTCCCATTTCCCTTTGCGGCAGCTAGGGCGCATTCATGGGCAGTATGGTGTCTTTCACATTGTCATCATCCCTTTCTTCTTCTCCAGCTCAGACTCTCCTCCTTCTCCTTTGCTCCATTGTCAGCCTTCGATAACGTAATGCATGGTCAGGAAACAATGGTACATGGCCAGCAATACAATGGTGTGCAAACTTAATTCCTACCTGACCAAGTTGCTGGTGGTGCAGTTGCTGCCTTACCATTTAGTCAAGTCTGCTGCCTTTGGCGAGCTAATGATGTACACTTAGCCTCGCGGTAAGATACCTCGCCACCATTATTTCTCCCCAAAATCCATCCCTGCCTCTCTGCGATTCTCGCTGTGCAGCAAGGTTAATGCCACACTGGACACCTGGAGCAGCTCTTACGGCAACGGGCAGTACATGTCTTTCATGGCTCACTAGGTCATTTTTTTTTTGTGGTAGTTGTGAGGCAACACCGTGGCAACAAGGCCAGGTCCTTTTGACTCCCCCCAAGACTGAATCATCCTGACCCGCACAGCAGACATTTATCTGCCTCCTCCGGCTACTCCTCAATGGATATGCTCCCCTCCCCAACAGCAGCAGGGCACAGCATTGCTCCCCCTCCCCCTACTTCCTATCACACGTGTCAATTAAAGCCTGTCACGGCGTGTTTGAGCTTATCGGCCTGAGCGAGAGTAACCACACAGGCGAGCAGTTGCTTAAGTACATAAAGTAGTAAACATCCCACTGGCTGTCATCCTGCCGACTGCAACTGGGAAAGTTGGTCCGTGACAATGGACACAGCATTGTGGCCGCCCTGAACCTGGGGGAAATAAAGCATGCTCCCTGCATGGCGCACGGACTCATCAACCTTGTCGGCAATGCTTTTTAAATAAGTACTCTGGCTTGCACAAGGTTCTGTCAATGTCCAGGAGACTATCCTCGCATTTCAGCCATTCTTATGTGGCGAGGAACGCTCTGCTGGACAGCCTGTCACTATACCACTTAATCGTCAACATTACAGCTCTCTGGAATTCAACTTTGTACATGCTCGAGCGTCTGCATGAGCAGCAGAAAGCTGTGAACCATTTTGTTGAGCACCAGACTGCCTCAGCAGCAGGAAATATGTGTTGCTTCGAGGCCGCAAAGTTTGTCAGCACAGACAACTGTGGCATGAAAAATGTCACCTACTTCCCCTTATATTTATCTTAGAACAGACGTTGACACTCATGCAGCAGGGGACGATGGCAGAAGAAGAACAGCTAATGTATCTTGCTGTATGCTTTTGTTAGCTTTTGGGAACCCACAAGGAGAAACTTCTATGGAGGAGGAGAAGGAGGATGAAGAGCTGCCACTGCAATAGGATGAGGAATCAGAAGTGGAGGAGCAAGAGTATGATGATGATGGCACTGACCAGGACACCCATGGTTTCAGTGGGGGGCATAGACAGAAAGAACTGGCTCCTCAAGCACGCTGGCCAGAATGCCAAGCTGTATGCTCATTTGCTTACATAGTGACAAGTCTATCATTGACATCAAGCAGTCTGATGATTAATGGATCTCCATGCTTTTAAGCCCTCACCATCAAATAAAAATGGGAGAATGTTTTCCTACCTCCGAAAGGGAGGACAAATTATGTTATTACCAGGAAACACTGAGTATGCAGCATGCCGCAGGGCTCGGTGAGCAGATCAAAGGGATGTTCCTGTCCACCCTCCGCAGAGTCACCCCCCTCTTACCACCACAAACAGCATAAGCCACAGTAGCAGTAGCAGTGGCAGCAGCAAGTTCAGTCTCCTCAACATAATGGAGTAATTTTTCCACATGCCATGCCAGGCTGAGGCCAATCAGCAAGCCAAGAGGTCCCACTTTAACACTCAGGTTCAGGCCTACCTACACTCTATCCAGTCTCTAGTACCATGTTCCCTGGCCTCATGGATTTTTGGGCAGGCAAAATGGAACAGTGGCCCAAACCGACACAGCACACATTCTTTCTTTTTTCTTGCCTAGCCTCTAGCATCATCTCACAGAGGGTTCTTAGTCCCGTAGGGGGTGTGGTGACATCCAAACGGACCAAGTTGTCCTCTGCCAGTGTCCAAAACATCACTTTTCTCAAATGAACTAAGTCTGGATTAGGGAGGATTGTCATACTCCTCTGACTGAGGCCGATTAATTGATCTAGCCTTGCTGATGATGCCCGATCTTGCCACTGTTGCTGTCGGTCTTCCTGCCATCATGCCTGTCGACCTTCATGTTTTGTAAAACTGCTGATGATTCCTCCATAATGCTGCTGCTACCATTGTGTCACTGCTGTGGCCTGCCTACCATCATGTTCTGTATGACTGCTGCCTTTGCCTCCATCATGCAACCGTCGCCATAATGCCACTGCTGTGGCCTGCCAACCATCATGTTCTGTGTGGCAGCTGCTGCCTTCATTATGTCACTGCCACCTTAATGCCACTGCTGCTGCTGCTCTATCATCGTCTTCCGTAAAACTGCTGCTGCTAACTCCATCATGCTGCTGCCTGCTTGCCAGCATGTACCATATGGCTGATGCTGCCACCTCAGCTACTACTCCTTGCTGCTAATCCCCTACTGCCACCTCTATTAATGCTATGTATTTGCCACTACTATCACCACTACTACCACTACTACTAGCCATAGACAGTTCACAATGAACCACTTTTTCTTTTGACTATTAACACTTGTGATTGTTGTATTGGCAGGCATTCTAATTTTTGGATGCTTTGTCCCCTAACAAGCCACTTTTTTTTCCCAATAACAATGTGTGTGTTTAAATACAATTTTCCCCCCACAAGGGAGACTAGAGGATGTTATACACCAATTTTCAGGGCAGTTGGAACCACTTTGGTTCAACCTGAATCGATTTGGGTCTGATTCCGAACCAAGCTTTTTAAGAAATTTGGTGAACCTGAATTGAACCGAATTTCAACCACTTTGCTCATCTCTAGTTGAGGACCATTAATCCATTAATGCATAATGCCATCCATGTACAGAGGACTCCTGTGGTCAGCCAGCTCTATAATAAAGCATGTACCTGGTTGCAATGATGGGGGATGTTGATTGCGCCAAACCCCATGATTTACAAAATAAGGATGGTTGGCACTCTGTTTTTGTCGAGTAACAACCCAGCAGAGTCAGAATTTGGGGAATCAGGGCACTCGAAATTTCAATGCAAAATAATATTTATTCCATCCATATAGAAATCACGGCCAATGTTTTGGTCTGTCACGGACCTTGTTCACGGTCCAAACAGCATAAAGAAATAAGGTAGAAGGACGCCTTTCTTCTATCTCATTTTTCTATGCTGTTTGGGCCATGAACAAGGTCTGTGACAGACCGAAACGTTGGCCGTGATTTCTATATGTGCATCTTAAGAATGGAATAAATATAATTTTTTATTGAAACTTCGAGTGCCGTGATTCTCCAAATCCAAACTCCATCGTTTAACCCCTCAGATAAGGGGTGCTGCGGGGGCTCCAATCGGTTACCATAACAGCCTGGGCCTGTTAAGGCTCCCAGGGCTGTCATAGTAACTTCCTTGCTAAGCTGTGCACAAGGCACAGCTCAGCATGGAGCATGTTAAAATCCTTTTCACCCTAAAAGATCTCTATTAGGGCTCATGAACTCAAACACTTTCCATCCGTGCCATGCATTGGCAACCGCAACTAATTGTGCCTTATCACACAAACCGCACTATATTTACCTGCAATTACTTTTAGAAAATTTTGTCAGGTATGAAAATCAATAAAATAGTCTTTATGTGAGTCATCAGAGGAAAATACTTCTAGCTCCATCCACAAACTCCTCGTATGGCATGTTTTACTTGGTTGTTTCTCAATGTATAAATGAAAGGGTTCAACATTGGTGTTATTATAGTGTTCAGGACTACTGCCATTTTGTTGAATTCTGCAGTAGATCCGCCAATAAAACGCAAACACATGAAGACAGAGCCTGAATAGAATATTAAAACAAGGATAAGGTGAGAAGAACAGGTGGAAAAAGTCTTCCATCGCTGCCCACCTGACCGTATTTTACAAATGGCTAAGATAATAAGTGTATATGACACTGTGATGCAGAGAAGGGATCCAAGAACAGTAAATGAAGAAGCTATTAGATTTAGAAGATAAATTAGGCTAGTGTCTTGACAGACAAGCATTAGAATTGGATCAATGTCACAAAAAAAATGCTGAATATGATTAGAACCACAAAATGGTAGGTTAGAGGTAAGAATAGTAGTTGGTAAAGTATCTGCAAAGCCACACAACCAAGAACCTGCAGCAAGGTACAGGATTAATCTATAGTTCATCACAGTAACATAATGTAAAGGTTGACATATTGCCACATACCTATCAAAAGACATAACTGCTAAGAGGAAGAAATCAACTGAAGCTAATACAAAATAGAAATAACATTGGAAAACGCAACCCCAATAGGAGATTGCACGGTTGCCAAATCCAACAATGGACAGAAATTTTGGTGTGATTGTTGTAGTGACACATATTTCTACAATGGACAGGTTGGACACAAAGAAGTACATGGGAGTGTGGAGACTTGGATGATTTAACGTTAGAGCGACTATGAGAGTATTTCCAGCCAAAGTGATCAAGTAGGAGACTAGAAGTAGTGAGAAAATGAAGATCTGAAGAGATCTAGTATAATGTATTTCTATTAGAAGAAAACCTTTAGTGGTATTGAACATCTCATCTGGGTTTGGTTTTACAATGGTCATTATCATAGCCTTCAGAAGACTGAAGTAGCTGTTATAGTATGTGACTTATACCTGAAATATGAAATGATAAGTGAGCAACAAAAGGCATTGTATAAACATAATAATAAGAAGGATCTATGAAGAAAGACAACTTTCAACAGGACCTCTGAAAAATAAGAGCTGCAATGTGGTTGCTGGAATCTAGTTGGAATCTGCACTTTTTTGTTTTCCTTTAAAATATTTATTTACGATTTTAAAACCAAGAAGAAATATAAACTTACAATTTCATCAATTACATCAAATGAGTGGTGATACATTAGAGGTAATGTATGAAATATTATAATGAGAATAATAACTGACAACAATGTAGAGTAGGTGTCTTGAGATGGCTGCTCATCAAGGTTCATCAGCTATTGCATTCTTGAACAGTATAATTTGTAATAGCCACTACTAACATGGGAGATGGAACTTTAGGGAAAACAAAAGTTTTCCTACATTTTCATACCTTTTTGTTGTGAAATTGCACAGTATTGGGCAGGTGTAAATTTGAAGAATATTACTGGTGAACTATGTTCTTTATGAATTTAAACAAATGCACTTTAACTCACATTATCACATGGAAATGAAGCAAGCTTGCAGCACGGTGGCACAGTGGTTAGAACTGTTGCCATTCACTGAGCTTGATTAGAAAAATAGAGCACAGTTTCATAGGAAGGACTGTTTTTAAACCGTGATAAGCTTTTATGCTAGAGCTTCTCAAGTGGAAGGGTTGCGATGAGGGTGCAATATCCGATACAGGCCTTTATTATATTGATAGAGACTGGTGCTGCCAAGCTTCTCCTCCCAGGCACGTCGTGCAAAGCTGTGGATACAATGAAGAAGAGAGTACGGGATACATTGGCAGTGCAACCAGGTAAATCCAGTTACATTGTAGCGTTTAGATATATTAATTGAGGTTTCATCAAATGTTGTTTTCTGAAACTATAGAGAAGGAGCCATGCTTCAGTCATTTGTATGTGACCTCCAATTTTCTTCATCTTGACTTTGTCACTAGTGTTGAGCGAATCGAAGCATCCGAAGTGGAATTCAATCCGAAGTTTTGGAAAAATTTGAATTGCCGGAAAAGCTAAATTTTCTTGCGCCTCCTGGTAACAAATCAGATTTTAATTCTAAAATTTCCGCTGCACGTGTTCCAAAATGAAAGCAAGAAGCCCGGGAATTAGAGACGTGACAATCGCTCGTCTGCTAGGAACAGTGTTGTTACAAATAATTAAAAAAGTATATTGGTGAGGTAGAGTGTAAGGACAAGGCAAGGAGATCGTAGGGACAGTATTTTAAGACTGTAGGAAGAGCACAAGGAAAGCATAGGGAGACTGTAGGGACAGTGCAGACTCGGTGGAATCGTCCTGTGCATCTTGTTCACCTGCTGCACCATTCATACTTAATCTGTTTTGTTATAAATACACTTACTGTGCGTAAAATGCTTCAGTTTTGTCCACATTCATTGTAAATGAGGACAAAACTGAACAAACCGGAATGGAGTGCACTAGAATGCAGTCCGTTCTGGTTTGTTGCATTCCCATGCCAGGCACAAAATCACTGCAAACATTTTTTTGTGTGCGGCATGGGAAACTGAACAAGCCAGATCCAGCACCAAAAACCACTTTCGATATAATACAACCGGATCTGTTCTGAACAGATGCAGCCGGTTGTATTATTAGAACGGAGGTGTCGGATCTCAAAACAGTACATTAAAAACGCTGATGAGAAAGTAGCCTTAGTCTCAACAGGTGGTCAAATATATTGCCGTGTTTATCTTGTTCACCTGCTGCACCATTCATACTTAATTAGTTAATATATATATATATATAGTTAAGGCTGCTTGCAGCCTGTATTTGTGGGCGGGGCCGAGGTCTTACCCTTCATAAACCCTTTTCCTGTCATCCCACGGCACTTACGCCGTTTCTACCCCCCCCTCCCCTTTCTTTATCCTTATTCATTCTACCTAGGGTGGGCCCTCTTTTAGGCCTGCCCACGTGATGTGTCTCCAGGCACACATCAGCCAATTATCAGGGTCCCTTCCCTTCGTGTCACGGACTGTAGCTGCGGACACAAATATATATATTTAATGCGTGTTAGACTCAGTTTAAACAGACAGTCTAATATATTGCAGTGTTTATCTTGTTCACCTGCTGCAGTATTCGTACTTAATCACTATATATATATATATATATATATATATATATATATTTATATATATATATATATTTATTGCATGTTAGACTAGCGGTGTAAAATATCTCCATGTTTATCTTGTTCACCTGCTGCGCCATTCATCCTTCTGTAATTCATACAATCTGTAACATTACTGATTCGCTTACTGTACACATGGCAAACAGACAGTTGGTTGGACCCTCCAAAGGAATGGCCAGTGGAATAAATTTAGCTGTAGCCGGCACAAGTAGCAGCAGAAGAAGAGTTGGTGGTAGCAGTGGCCGCAGCAACAGGCCAGAGCTGCTTTGACCAACAATCCAGCTGTACTGGAAAGGTTGACTCCCTCTTTAACATCATCTTAGGTGACAACAGATACACACAGCCAGGAATCGGTGGCTTCCTCTGACACCATGTTTAGTTGGCATGGTGCAGGAACTGCCTCTGAGTCCTCACCTATCCTGAACCTGCCTTTTGCTTTGGTTGCTCCTTCTGCTAGCCAAGTAAGGTATGCCGCAGCCATTGCTCCACTTTTCAGCGAGGATGAGCTTTTTGCGGACAGTCAGCAGTTAAAGGTCAGAACAGACTTGCCGAAAGGGTCCCCTGCAGACTCCTCTACTGATGATGACAGTCGGATGGGAGCACATGTTGTGAGAAGTCAGGGACATGTACAAAAGTCACGTGAGGAACAAACCAATGTAGGTGACAATGTTGTTGATCGCAAGAGGAAGCTGGGTAAAGAGGGGGCATCATCATCATCAGGGGGCAAGGCTGGCTGCATGCCCATAAGACAGCAAGTTGGAAGAGGGCCTGTGAGATAGCAGGGTGGCATCATGCCCTTCAGACAGCAGCATGGAAGCATGCCTGTGAGACAGCAGGGTGGAAGCAGTGGGAGATCTGCAGCCAAATGCGGGGTACACCGTGTGCTACTCAGGAGACTATTTAGGAACCCCAGCAGTGCATGGGTTCATAAAGGCAGTGGCAGACAGGCAGGAAAATGTAGTAGGTTGGTAGCTGTCTACGAGCACCATCGCCTGTTCTCACACAGGTCTGACTCAACACTCACACTCCACTGCCATGACTGATGGAGGGGGGTGGGGGGGGGGGCAGCACCAGCAACATATGCAGCAACTTCAGTTTGGAGTCTATGATGAGCAGTTTTCTGCAGGAAATGCAGCAGAATCTCAGCCAGCAGGTGGTGGCATACTTGGACTGCACTCTGTCATGCATGATCCAAGATCCCCTGGACTACTGGGCATGCAAACTTGAATTGTGGCTACAAATAACCGAGCTTGTCATGGGCATGCTTTCCTGCCAGGCCAGTAGTGTGGCATCAGAGTGGGTGTTCAGTGCTGAGGGGCCATAGTTACCCCTAAGAGAACTCCCCTTTCCTCTGAAAATATTGAGAGACTAACCTTCATAAAGAAGAATCAGGCGTGGCTCAACCAGGATTTCCAGCCACAAGCGCCTGATGCAACAGAATAGATCATTCTGCCACTAATGATCATACTATAGTGTGCTGGCACACTGGAATATTGCGCAAAATGGGCAATTACTTCTGGCCATGTGCTGCCACCCACCTGCTGTCTCTACTGCCATTCGTACAAAGGGGTTTCTTGGCCTACTGATATGTATATATATATATATATATATATATATATATATATATGTGTGTGTTAAATATTTTTTTTAATTATATGCATGCCACAGGGCTTTGCTATTACACTGCTATTGTTGGGGTCTGCTACTACTGTGATCTGCCAACATTTTGTGCTGTATGCCACTGATGTTGCCCCCCCCCCTCTCTGTCATAGGGCCACTATTGTCCCTGTTACTGCCACTGCTGTTGGCCCCAATTCCCACTCTGTGTTGGAGCCACTATTGTGTGTGTTGACATCATAGGTTATTTGTTTTCTTTCTTCTAAACTGTCAGTAGAACAGCAAAAAATAAGATTTTTTTTTAAAAAGGATACTGTATTTTGAGCATCCATATGGCCTCTTTTACACATCAGTGTTTTGTATCAGTATTTGATCAGAATTGGTAATCCAAAAGCAGGAGTGGATCCAAAATACAGATGACATGCAAATAATTCCATTACATTTTATCTGTGTTTTGGACCCTCTTCTGTTTTTGGTTTAAACATACTGATCAAAGATTGATGCAAAACACTGACCAAAGACTGACCTCCCAAAAGAGGCTTTATGGATGCTCAAAATACTGAACTGTTTTTCTGTTTTTAGTTTTCTGTTCTTCTGACGGATTAGAAGAACAGAAAAGTAAACAGTGATGTTAGCACAACATTACTGCCAATGCTGCAGCCCCCTTCCCCACTCTGTCATGGGGTCACTGCTGTAACTGTCTCTTCCACCTTCCCCACTCTGTTATGGGGCCACTACTGTCACTGCTGCTGCCATCATCCCCACTTCTGTCATGGGTTTACTATCGTTACTGCTGCTGCTGCCACCATCCCCACTCTGTCATGGGGCTGCTACTGCTGCTGTCACTGCCCCCGCTGTGTCACTGGGCCACTTTTTTCACAGTTACTGCCACTGCTGCTACTGCCAATGCCCCCACTCTGTCATGGGGCCACTACTGCTGCTGCCACCATCTCCAGTCTGTCATAGGGCCACTATTATCATGGTTTCTACCACTGCTACTGCTGCCACTATCCCCACTTAGTCATGGGACCACTTTTGTCACAGTTACTGCCACTGCTGCTGTTGCCACCCTCCCCACTTTCTCATGGGAGTACTATTCTCACTGTTACTGCCACTGCTGCAGCCACCCTCCCCACTCTGTCATGGGGAATGTACTTGAATCTTCGGGCACTTCATGGTTAAGTCCACAGTGATAAACTAGACCTGACATTAACAGTGATCTGTACTATTGATGCACAGCGATTTGACACGGGACCACTATTGTCACTATTACTGCCACTGTGGCAGCCATCATCCCCACTCTCTCATGGGGCCTGTACTTGAATCTTGGGGCACTGCATGGTTAACTTCACAGTGATAAACTAGACCTGACACTAACAATGTCCTATACTACTGATGCACAGTGATTCCACAGCTAACAGAAGAGATTCAAAAGCATGTGTTTGGACTGCCACAACATGCATTGAAAAAACATGTCTACTTCTCCACTACTTTATTGGTGCTGCCTCCATTTCTTTATTTTGTTCCACTAAGGCAGCATTTGGACACAGCTCATGCAGGGGCACAACACACTTTCTTTTGCTTTACTGAAGGGTGCTGTATGCTTTCCTTTTTTAACAGAAAGGATTAACTATGAATCTGGTTGCCCTGCACAGTGATGTAGACATTGATAAATTACAACTGAGTGCACAGTACCTACAGAACATATTATGTATGAATGTGGGTGCACTATAACATAATGCACATGGTGATATACTTCCCCTGCACTCTCCCTGCAGTTTAAGTTTCAAGCCTTCACACTGAGATTGGGCCACTAACTGGGATGAATATGATTAGGCAGAGTTGCCTGGGTATACCTGATTTATTGCGATTCATGACAATTTAATTTGTAATGAATCAAATTACTTGTTGAAGTTCGGCATATCAACCGAATCAAATTTTTTAAAACTTTGCTCATCACTATTTTTTACCCTCTTTATTCACCTGGGATTAAACAGAACCTTTTTCTAGAGTCATCACCTTTTCCTTGACTTGTTTGTTTTCTTCTCCGGGAAACATTCTTGTGATCCTGTAGATTATATTTTTTTCCCCAGTAAAACAAGCTGTATAAAATAAATTAACGTGACTCATAATACTTGAGAATAAGTGATGTTAATGTAAGGTAAGTACAAGCTACATTTAAAACAAGAGCAAATCTAAACCTGCTGTATGAACAGAATAACCCTTAGAGTTTTATAGTATTGTCTTGTAGAGGCATAATCATCTCAAAGTCCATATACATGATATAAGGCAGTTGAAATTCCATCACACAAACGTGATCAAGTAAGGTCTTCTCAAAGAGGTATACTTTTGGAGAGGTGTAGTATATTATGGCAATAATATCTGGCTTCACATTTACACATATTTTGAGCCTGTTGCCGGTATGGCTCAGTCAGTGTATTACCCATCGAGAGAATAAAGCACAATAATCCTAATGTCTGGGCCTGATGACCTCTCTCAATACAGTACAAGAAGTATATATACTGTATTCTTGGTATATGGCTTGTGTCCTCAGTAAGCTTATAATATCAATTCCCTTTACTGTATATAACTTTGATATATCACCTGGGGATTTTCCTGCAAGCTAATAATTCCTCTTGAGCCTTTATTCTTTAGGGTAATTGTGTATGGAATGAATTTTTAAAAATAATTGTATTGGCGGTTTGTGTTGTAAAAGAACTGATAATAAAGACTGAAATGCATATTGATGTGAAAAATTATTTATCCCTCCGTTTAGATGTTCCCTATTATTGGGCATTTGTTACACTGAATTGTTTCTTTCTAATATTTAGGAAACACTAATGGCAGTTTTCTAAGTACTACTGCTTAACCTATCCTTCTCAAAGGAGATTTACCAGAAGGTTCTTCAAAGTACATTAAAATGTTATAAACAGAGATGACCAAATTTCATGAAATTTGTTTAATCTCTGATTCGCACAAAATGGTGTATCTTATAAAGCACTTATTAGTATGTAGGAGGCATGTGGAGCCGGGAGTGTAACACTATTAGCGGTGGCTGACCTTACTGCTCGCTAGTCTTCTTTCAGATGCCCAGTGTGCTGTGTCCTGACTGCATACAGTGTCAGAATGTAGTGCACATAGGGGTCCACTACTACCTGACACTGTGCGATATCAGGTTGCAGTGCAGTGCACTGCAGACAGAAGACCAGGGAGTGGTGAGTGCAAGAAGAGCATGCTGTCTGGAGCAGAAGGATGACGTAAGTTGTTTAATTTATTTTACTGTCTGATCTAAGGTCTTATTTTACTGTATGATCTGATGAAGATTGATGGTCTGATTTGAGGTATGATAAGGATTGAGGGTCTGAATAGAGGGTCTGATTTGAAGTCTGAAGAAGATTTGGGATATGATTAGGCGGTCTGATCTGAGGTCTGATAAAGATTGGGGGTCTAAATTAACGTCTCATTAAGGTTAGGGGTCTGATCTAAGGTCTGATGAAAATTGGGGGTTTTATTTGGAGATTTAATGAAGATTGAGGTCCTGGTTAAGGGCTTAATCTAGCATCTGATGAAGATTGGTGTCTGATCTGATGAAAAATATATTTCTTTCTTATTTTCCTCCTCTAAAACCTAGATGCATCTTGTGATCATGTGTGTCTTATAAAGTGAAAAATACTGCAAATTCAGCCCTAATCGAAAGTGCCCCACTTGCCCTGAAAAGTCTTGCATAACATTCTGAGATCTCCAATACTGTACGTAACTACTTTCAAACTCTTTAACACCAAGGCAGCGCTAGTGATGTCAATTTGACAGCAACAACTTTGGTGAGCCAAACATTCCAGTGAGTGCATTCTAGATAAAGCACCAGTCTGCCATTCTTGGATCTTGGGAGCTAGGTTATATGAAAAGAGAAAAAAGAAAAGAATCTTTCTGGCTTGTCAACCATTAACAACCACACGAGCTGAGCATTAAAAAGCTCATTGTGCACACTGGACCAATGGAAAGCATTCTTTGTGCTGGTGAATGAAGTAAGAGGTAGTACAATGGTTAAAAAATTCCTGATGAACTTCTTGGATTGTCCTTAAAGGGGTTTTCTGAGATCCTTTATACTGATTACCTATTCTCTGGATAGGGCATCAATATCTGATCGCTGGGTGTCCAAAACCCGGGGCCTTGACGATCAGCTCTTTAAGAAGGCAGTGGCGCTCCTGAGCTTTGCAGCCTTTTCTTAGATTTTCCTAGGCCAATGACGACACGTTCGTCAGTCACATGGCCTTTGAAGTGAATGAGGCTGAGCGCGATACCAAGCACAGCCGCAATACAATGTACGGTGCTGTGCTTGGTGAGCAGGGAGAAGGCTGCAGCACTCACATGAGAGCCAGTGCCTTCTCAAACAGCTGATCAGTGGAGGTGCTGGACCCCTACTGATCAGTTCCTATTGACTAGAGATGAGCGAAGTTGACAAGAAATTCCATTTTTAATGGCCACTTAGAAAGAAGTGCATCCATTTAATGAAGATGTCACCACATAATCACTGTGTGATTATGGAAGGTAGCAGGATCATTGCAGGGTTGCCAAATCATTGCAGAAGTAATGAATAAGTGTCAATTGAACATACAAAAAATGGTCTTCCTTTAAACCCTTACTTTGGGGGGTATTATATCTTCTTGTGGAGAGAGCGCCTTAATCAGTATGAGAAGACTTATACACCATATACGCTTCTCTGGAATTCTGGGAAGAAAGGGATGCAAATGAGCTCTTAACAAGCTCTGCCTCTAATGCCACCAGATGTAAGGCAGCTATCCTATAAGTCAATGTTCGACCCCTTAACCACCTCCCGACCACCTAACGCAGGGACTAACGCGGCCGGGTTATTCCTCCTGGACACATATATGCGTCATCTCGCGAGACGCGAGATTACGCGCATATGCGGCCTGCACATGCGCATTGCCGGAGTACAAAAGGCGCACAAGGAGTCGGTCACCAGCCTGCCAGCCAACGATCAGCGCTGGCAGGTTGGTGACTTTTAAAAAATCGAACCACCAGCCATACAACACATTATATTTATAAATATAATGTGTTAAATGGCTTCTGTGCTCTCTGCTGGGTCCTTTTTGTCAGTTGGTCCCAGCAGAAAGCACAAATCACAGTGAGTACACCAAGCACTACATATTTAGCCCCAGATCACACACCCCCCCATCACCCCAATTAACCCTTTGATCACCCCTGTCAATCACTAGTAAAAGGGAAAAAAGGGATTAGTGTAAACTGTCACTTTTTTTTTTCACCAGTATTGACTGTTAGGTTTAGGTTAGTTTAGGCCCCTTTGGTAGGTAGTTAGCTTCAGTTAGCGCCCAGCCCACCACACCGCAGTCACTGATTTGCTGATTAGCGTATCTCTAATCAGCATTGGTACTTTATAGTATCTGTAAGTGATCAGAACTGATCACAGTCAGATCTATAATAGTATTAGTGTCACCTTATCTTGCCCAACACCCAAAAGCAGTGTTTGTCAGATCACGCCCGCCCTGGCGCAGTGACAACTTTTTAATCACTGCACAATCACTATACAACCGCTGCGGCGATAGTAAAAATCAGTTTTGATGTTTTTTATCAATCGCAGCGGCTTCCTGTACTTCGCTAGCCTCTCATTTGTAAGACAGGCTTGCTTTTTTTCTTGGGTAGTCTCAGGGAAAAAAAAAAATCCCATTACCCATATGCTCAATATAAGGAGAATAGCAGAAACTCCTAATTCTGGCCATACATGTAATGATTCGGGAGACCCTCAAATGCCAAGGCAGTACAAACACCTCACATGTTACCCCATTTTGGAAAGAAGACGCCCCAAGGTATTCGCTGAGGGGCATATTGAGTCCATAAAAGATTGAACTTTTTGTCTCAAGTTAGTGGAAAGGGAGACTTTGTGAGAAAAAATTTGTGAGAAAAAAAAGAGGCAATTTCCACTAACTTGTGCCCAAAATAAAATCTTTTATGAACTCGCCATGCCTCTAACGGAATACCTTGGGGTGTCTTCTTTCCAAAATGGGGTCACTTGTGGGGTATTTATTGGAATTTGGGCCCCTTTGCACACCTAGGCTTCAAAAAGTGTCACACATGGGGTATCGCCGTACTCAGGAGAAGTAGGGCAATGTGTTTTGGGGTGTATTCTTACATATACCCATGCTGGGTGAGAGAAATATCTCTGTAAATTGACAACTTGGTATAAAAAAATTGAAAAAGTTGTCATTTACAGAGATATTTTCCCACACAGTATGGGTAAATGTAAAAATACACCCCAAAACACATTGACCTACTTCTCTTGAGTACGGCGATACCACATGTGTGACACTTTTTTGCAGCGAAGATGTGCAAAGGGGCCCTAATTCCAATGAGTACCTTTAGGATTTCAAAAGGCATTTTTACGCATTTGGATTCCAAACTACTTCTCACGCTTTAGGGACCTCTAAAATGCCAGGGCAGTATAAATACCCCACAAATGACCCCATTTTAGAAAGTAGACACCCCAAGGTATTCCGTGAGGGGTATGGTGAGTTCATGTAAAATTTTATTTTTTGTCACAAGTTAGTGGAATATGAGACTTTGTGAGAAAAAAAAAAATTAAATTTCCGCTAACTTGTGACAAAAAATAAAAACTTCCATGAACTCACTATGCCCATCAGCGAATAGTGATGAGCGGCAGGTGCCATATTCGATTTCGACGAAATTCGCGAATATTCGAATGAATATTCGTTTCATATTCGTCGAAATCGAATATTCGTCATTATTCTAGTTACCGCGATTAATATGCGATTTAAATAATCGCGTATTGCGATTTTAACTTAAGGCTACTTTCCTATTGGTTTCATATCTAGAATTATAGCGAAGATGACGGATATGACGAATGTATTCGTCATATTCCTCAAAACGAAGATAACGAAGTATTCTACATCTTCGTTTTAGCAACCTATTCGTCAACTTCGCTAATTCTAGCAATCAAATAGGAAGGTTGACTATAGAGACAACTGTGTTTAATTCGCTATGCGATTATTTATATATTTTTTTAATAAATAGAATAATTATAATAATTATATCAAGTAATATAATTATTCTATTAAAAAAAAAAAATCGCATAGCGAATTTAACACAGCTGTCTCTATAGTCAACCTTCCTATTTGATTGCTAGAATTAGCGAGGTTGACGAATAGGTTGCTAAAACGAAGATGTAGAATACTTCGTTATCTTCGTTTTGAGGAATATGACGAATACATTCGTCATATTCGCTATTCGCTAATTCTACCAAGCCAACCATAAAGTTCCTTGCTCATGGAGCGTCCCCATCACCATGGGAACATCTCCATATACTAAAATGTACTGTCGGATTTGAGGAATACGTTGAAATCGCAATGCGATTAATTCAAGTTATATTAATCGCATTGCGATTTCAACTTAGAGCTGGGTTTATAATGGGTCAGCTTGCTAGAATGAACGAAGTTAACGATTCAATGAACGAAGTTAACGAATATGGAATATAGCAGCACTGCTAAGTTGAATTCGCAATGCGATTAATTTAACTTGAAGTAATCGCATTGCGATTTCAACTTAGCACTGCTATCTTACATAGGCTAGAATTAACGAATATGGAATATAGCAGTGGCACTAGCAGTGCTAAGTTGAAATCGCAATGCGATTACTTTAAGTTAAATTAATCGCATTGCGAATTCAACTTAGCAGTGCTGCTATATTCCATATTCGTTAACTTCGTTCATTCTAGCAAGCTGACCCATTATAAACCCAGCTCTAAGTTGAAATCGCAATGCGATTAATATAACTTGAATTAATCGCATTGCGATTTCAACGTAATTCCTCAAATCCGACAGTACATTTTAGTATATGGAGACGGTCCCATGGATGGGGACGCTCCATGAGCACGGAAGTCGGCAGAAGCGGCAATGGGCACTGACTAGAGCAGCCAGGAAGCCAGGAATCCTCAGGACAGGTAAGAACTACTGTTGGGAAGAGGGAAAGAAAAAAATATAACAAAAAAAAAAAAAAACCCGAATATTCGAAATAGCGAATTTATAGCGCTATATTCGAAATATTCGCGAATTAGCAAAGTGCCGATATTCGCTAAAAAAATTCGCTATTCGAATATTCACGCTCAACACTATCAGCGAATATCGTAGGCTGTCTACTTTCCGAATGGGGTCATTTGTGGGGTGTTTCTACTGTCTGGGCATTGTAGTACCTCAGGAAACATGACAGGTGCTCAGAAAGTCAAAGTGCGTAAATTAATTTTTTTTGTACCATAGTTTGTAAACGCTATAACTTTTACCCAAACCAATAAATATACACTTATTGCATTTTTTTTTTATCAAAGACATGTAGAACAATAAATTTAGAGAAAAATGTATATAGAAATGTAGTTTTATTTGAAAAATAATCTCAGGTTCTTCTGTAGATTGCTTCTTAACATATTCGTTTTAGAGGCAGGGATCCAATTGTTAGTCATGCAGGCGTGTTGCAGTAACAGGAAAGAAATGAGAAGAGTCCACTTTATGAGTAGACAAGGGAAGGCCAAAACAGATGTGAAATAGAGGAAACTGAGGATAGTCCATCAATATTAAAATCCTGGAATACCCCTTTTATAGTGGATGTTCCACAAAAAATATTCTACAGTTTTCAAACCACCACCTGATCTGAATTCTTTTGTAATTGCATGTAATTAAAAATTTAGCCATTGAGTTATCCAACAAAATGTATTTGTATTGTGCCACCTGTTGTTTTCTTTTCTTATTTCTTTGTCTTGCTCAGCAACAGTTATTGGAAGATGTGGAGAACTAACCTGCACAGGAAGGTTGATTGGGTCAGGTTATAAGTAGGTGTCCAGGTTGTCCACAATAGAGACATTTTTGGCTCAGGTTCTGAAAAAATATGCATTTGAATTCTTCAGTAAATAACTGTTCTGATGCACAACTGTTTTATCACTGCTTTCTGTACTACATTTACATCATAAGGTGTTGGCATCATAACAACAGGCAGTGGCGTAACTACCGGGGAAGCAGGGGAAGCGGCTGCTTCGGGGCCCGGACTGACAAGGGGCGCCCGGCAGCATGACACCAAGTTTATTTATTATCTAAGACAGTTTTTCAGGCCCCTTCCTTCACATACAGTTTGGCGCTGGTGACTTTAGGGGCCCGGACTGCCAATCATCATCTTGACGCCACCCCCTCCCACCCCCAGCCCCCCTTGTGAATTTTACATCTACACCTACAGTGCAAGAATCAGGCTGGTACAGGGCCCGCCCACCAAGTCAGTCCTGACTTGAGGAGAGAGAGGCAGGCGCGACAGGCAAGAGGAGCAGCACAGCATTGCACCTCAGTCACTGGGTATTTAAGGTATGTCTGTGTGCTTGCTGCCTCTGTGCCCCCCTTACCCTTGTTAGCGCAGCCACTGCCAAGCCCCTGGCCTGTGGCCCCCAGGCCCTTGTCTATGTCTTCCTGGCCTCTGAGCCCTGGCCCTTATCTGTGCTTACCCTGGCGACTGTTTGTGCCTCCCTGGCCCCTGGTCTGCTCCTCCCTGGCCCCTGTCTGTGCCCCCCCCTGACCTTTTTCTGCATGCCTGGCCCCTTCCTGCACCTCCCTGGCCCTTGTCTCTGCCCTCTTGGCCCCTGTGTGTGCCACCCTGGCCCTTTCTGTGCCCGCCCGGCCCCTGTCTGCACCCTGGGCCCTGGCCCTAATCTGTGCCCCCACTGGCTCCCAAGCGCGGGGGGGCCCATACAAAAATTTGCTGTGGGGCCCAGTCACTTGTAGTTATGCCCCTGACAACAGGGATCCCGCTTTGCACAGTAAAACCATCAACAACAAGGGCACCTCGGCAGGTTGATCCCAAGAACCAGAGTGTGTCCCGAAGGGAAGAACTGGTCTGCCCTTCCCTTCACGAGCCCAGGGAGCTTCAAATTAAAACAACTGCTAGTACACCTATGTGGTCATATCTGCACACACCGCTGCACCATGCTAAATATTAGCGTGGCTTGTCTTGTGGTCGGTATTTATGGCACTCTGCATACAGTATGTAGCCCAGTTCAAATGTTCCTTACATTGCTCATGAAGTCGGTGCTTGATCTGAATGGATAGCTGAAACTCCCCAATGTCTCCGGAACTCCAGTGCAAGTTAATCCTTTAGCCAGTTACTAAGTACCAGATGAAGTTACAACTTGAGTGTTGTGTAATTTGTGTATCAGCAGCAATTCTCTGAAATTCCATGATTTAGTCTTCTACAGGCCTTCTAATGGTAGATTCAGCAGACAGTGTGGGATCACGATAGTTCAAAAACCTAGCATTCAGAAAGATGAGTACAAGGCTCAAAGGAGCACCTCAGGTGATCGGCAGGTTGCTAGGGGTTGGACACCTACCAATCAGGTATGATGAGCCCTTTAACAGCCATAAAGATTCCTTCTTTTCAACCTTTGCTGGCAAATAACAGCAGTGCAATAATAATAATTCTGCCTGTTGGTTCTCTACTGACTAGTGTTGGGCGAGCATGTTCGTCCGAAGACACCATTTTGACTGCATGTGCTCGAGCGCGATGCTCGAGTCTCCTCCCCCCACGTTTGTTGGCTGCTACGCAGCCAATAAACGTGCGGGGGAGTACTGGCACTCACTGTAATCCCGTAGCCGCGTTGGTTACTGGCATTACAGTGATTGGCTGAATGGAACGCGTCATCGGGTGTTATATAGCACCCGATGACACGTGGTTCGGCTCAGTCTTAGTCAGGGAAATCTGCAGCAGAATGGACCAATAGTGTAGGGACAGGAATTGGCTTTTTTTTAGGCAGGGTTTAGTCTTGAGACCCAAAAGTCCTTTTAAGGACTATTGTTTTATCTGGCTCCAATATATATTATTACAATATTATATTATTACAGTGACACAACCTTTGCTACAGCTGTTGTGTTACATTTGCGCATCCTAAATATCTATGACATTCAGTTAAATTTTTTCGCCGCTGGTGACAGCGACATTACCTGCACTACATCTCCTGTATAACATTTGTGCATCATAAATATCTGTGACATTCAGTTTCATTTTTTCGCCGCTGGTGACAGTGACATTAACTATGCTACGTCTCCTGTATAACGTTTGCACATCCTAAATATCTGTGACATTCAGTAAAATTTTTTTGCTGCTAGTGACAGAGACATTACCTGCGCTACATCTCCTGTATAGCGTTTGCGCATCCTAAATATCTGTGACATTCAGTGTAATTATTTTGCGGCTTGTGACAGCGACATTATCTGCACTACATCTCCTGTATAACGTTTGCGCATCCTAAATATTTGTGACATTCAGTGCAATTATTTCGCCGCTGGTGACAGTGACATTACCTTCTCAACATCTCCGGTATAAGGTTTGCGGGGAAAGGGGAAGTGGCCGTGCTGCTGATGGTGCACGCAGAAGCCATGGCGCTGGGCGCGGTGAAACTGTGCCTGTTGCCAGAACACAAGAAACACATTCATCCACGATACCTAGCTTCATGTCCCAAGTTGCAGGGCGGCGCAGGACACTACTCTCAGGTGGTCAGTTGGATTGCAGCAGATAATGCTTCCAGTCGGTTAAGCACCAACCTGTCTTCCATAAAGTCCAGTCTCAGTAGCCAAGAGTCTGGTCAAAAGAATCCTCACCCTGATCCTCCTTCCTCCCACTATGGAGAGTCTTGGCAAACAAGTGATCCCACATTTGGATATTCCGAGGAGCTCTTTTCATCGCCATTCCTTGATTTGGCCCTCTCGCCAAGCCCGCTTAAAGAGGGACATGAGGAGATCTTGTGCACTGATTCACAAACTCTTGAGCATCCACAAAGATGACGGTGGGGGACGGCATTTAGTTTTTCACAAAGTGGATAATGATGATGAGACACAGTTGCCAATAAGTCAACAGCAAATAGTGTCTAAAGAGGTTCATGATGAGGATGAGACACAGTTGTCAATAAGTGAGATTCTTGTTAGGTCAACAAGTCAGCAGGATGACCAGAGTGAGGAAGTTGAAAAGGAGGTGGTGGATGATGAAATCACTGACCCAACCTGGGAAAGTGGCAAGCCGAGCGAGGACAGCAGTACAAAGGGGGAGGGATCCGCAGCACTGCAACAGACTGGAAAAGGCAGTAGGGTGGCAAAAGAGAGAAGGCGGGCCCCAACTAACAGGCCCGCAACTGTTTCCCGGAGCAGCCTCTTGTGGCAATCTCCCTTGCCAAGTGGTAGGTGTTCCACAGTCTGGCGCTTTTTTGAGGAAAGTGAGGACGATAAAAGAATTGTCATTCGTAACCTGTGCCGTACGAAAATGAGCAGGGGTGTGAACACTAGCAACCTCACCACAACCAGCATGATCCGCCACATGGCATCAAAGCACCCTGATAGGTGGGCTGAATGCCTGGGTCCACAATCAGTGTCTGCGGGTCACACCACTGTCTCCTCGTCCCCTCTGTTACGTGCTGGCCAAGACGCAGGCTCGGATGCCTCCCACCCTGCACCTGGACCTTCGCAAGCACCATCATCTAGCACATCCACTTCCAGCACAGTGTACAGATGTCCATACCCCAGGCCTTTGAACGAAAGCGCAAATACCCAGCCACCCACCCACCCACCCGCAGGCCATAGCACTAAATGGGCACCTTTCCAAATTGCTGGCCCTGGAAATTTTCCCATTTAACGACTGACACATGGACAAGTGCTTTTGGCAGGGGATGCTACATTTCCCTGACAGCACACTGGTGAATGTTGTGGAGGCCGGGAGCGAGTTGTACCCTGGGGTGGCACAGGTGCTACCGATGCCAAGGATTGCGGACCCTACTTCCATCAGGATTTCCGCCACCACCTACATTAGTGGCTGCAACCGCCCTTCTCCTCCTCCACCTCCTCCTCCACTCCCACCTCTGGGTGAACGTTGTGGAGGCCGGGAGCGAGTTGTACCCTGGGGTGGCACAGGTGCTACCGACGCCAAGGATTGCGGACCCTACTTCCATCAGGATTTCCGCCACCACCTACATTAGTGGCTGCAACCGCCCTTCTCCTCCTCAACCTCCTCCTCCACTCCCACCTCTGAATTCTCATCTTGCAGCACCAGTCAGCCATCAGTCAGTAGCTGAAAGCAGTGTAGCACTGCAGTGGGGAAGCAACAACAGGCCGTGCTGAAACTAATTTGCTGAGGTGACAAACAGCACACAGCCACAGAGCTATGGCAGGGTATAAGGGACACATGCTGGTATAAGGGACTGAGCTGTGGCTCTCTTCACTCAACCTACAACCAGGCATGGTTGTGTCTGATAATGCCCATAACTTGGTGGCGGCTTTGGAGCTCGGCAAGCTCACACACAGACCATGTCTAGCGAACGTGTTTAACTGTTTCTGCAGTGGTTCAGCGGTTTCTTAAAACCTACCGCAATTTGCCTGAGCTACTGTTGAAGGTGCACCGTGTGGGTGCCCATTTCCGAAAGTCATCTATAGCTGCCGCCAGTCTGGCAGTGCTGCAGCAGCACTTGCAATTGCCAGCTCACTGACTGTTGTGCGACTTGAGCACACGCTGGAACTCCACGTTCCACATGTTGGCCAGGCTTTGTGAGCAGCAGTAGTGGAATACCAGCTGCAACATGGTCGTCGCCTTTCCAGTCAGCTTCCGCTCTTCACAAGCGACGAGTGGGCATGGATGCCTGACCTCTGTGAGGTTTTACGCAACTTTGAGGAATCAACACAGATGATGAGCGTTGATTTCGCTATTATCAGTGGTTTTACGCAACTTTGAGGAATCAACACAGATGATGAGCGTCGATTTCGCTATTATCAGTGTAACCATGCCAACTTCTGTGTCTACTGAGACGCTCGCTGCTCACAATGAAGGCGGACGCTTTGCATGTGAAAGAGGTGGAAATGGGGGAAGACAGTACTTAGGGTGATAGCCAGACAACCCTCAATTCGTCTTCTCAGCGCAAATTGGATGATGATGATGAGGAGGAGGAGGAGCAGGAGACGTTTGCCTCCTCTACAGAGGGTAGTACCCATAGCAGCTTTATTCCATTTGTTCAGCATGTATGGGCAGAAGAGGAGAAAGAGGATGAGGAGATTGAGAGTCATCCTCCTGATGGGGACAGCGAAGTCTTGCCTGTTGGAACTCTGGCACACATGGCTGACTTTATGTTATGCTGCCTCTCCTGTGACCCAAGCGTTATGCACATTTTGCCCAACACCAATTACTGGTTGTTCACCCTTCGCGACCCCTGCTACAAAGAGAACTTATCTTATCATCTCTGTTTCCTGTGGTAGAGAGGACTAGCAAAATGGTGCAATACCAGAAGGTCCTTGTGGAAAATTCCAGCTGACAACGCTGTTGGCAGAGTACGTAGTTCCTTGGGCAACCGAGGAGGGGAGACGAGGGGAACACACAGCAGTTCCAACAGAGGCAGGTCAACACTCTCCAAGGCCTGGGACAGTTTTATGACACCCCACCAGCACCCTGACCCTGATGCTCGGCCTAGTGTCACAAGGAGGGAAACGTTTTGGAAGATGGTGAAGGAGTATGTAGCAGACCGTGTCAGCGTACTCAGTGATTCCTCTGTGCCTTACAACTATTGGGTGTCCAAGCTGCACACGTGGTACGAACTGGCGCTCTACGCCTTGGAGGTGCTGGCCTGCCCGGCCACCAGCCTTTGTCAGAGCGGTTATTTATTGCTGCTGGGGGCATAATAACTGATAAATGTGTCCGCCTGTCAACTGAAAATGCTGACAGGTTGACTCTTATCAAAATGAACAAGGCCTGAATTGCCCCTGACTTCTCTACTCCAGCAGAGGAAAGCGTCTGAACATAAAGGCACTTTAAATGTGGCTTGTATGGTGTATTGAATACACTGTATTCCCATGTACCCCTTCCACAACAAAAAAGGGTATATGGTTCAATCTTCCTTTTCTCGTCCTCCTTCTCCTCCTTTATCATATCAAAATGCTTATTAGGCTGCCCTCACCCTTAATGTTTTAGAGGGTCACCAGCAGGCCCTCGCCCATAATGTTTTAGATAGTCAGATCAGCAGCAGGCCCTCGTCCCTAATGTTTAAGATGGTCAGATCAGCAGCAGGCACTCGCCCCTAATGTTTTGGAGGGTCAGCTCAGCAGTAGACCCTCCTTGATGTGTAATAAAGGATGTATTGGAGTGCCGGTTCCTTGTAATTTTTGGCAGCCCTTTCACTTAGTGCATAGGCTTTATGAGTGTAGGAGTCTCACTACCTGAACAATTGTACCATTATGTGAATGTGGCCCTACTTTATGTTATATACAGGTTGTATCGGAGTGCCTCTTCCTTGTAATTTTTGGCAGCACTTGCACTTTATATACAAGTAAATATACAGGAAAGAATGTTTCCTAACAATTGTTCCTCTTAAATCGATTTTATCTTCGGTTTTGTGCTTATTATTGTCAGTCTGTAAAAGTGGCGTACTATACGGAAAACATCGTTCCCATCAATGACCTGGGAGTCTAAGATGCATCCAGACATCCTCCCCATGCTGTTCCCGAAGCATTTCAGTGGTGTTTCCATCAATTTCTGATCTTTTCCTATGAACCAGACACCCTCCCCTCTTCAGAGCAGGTGGTGCCTATTTTAATGCTCTGTTTATTCCATTGACTTCCATTGTGCTCTGGTGCTTTGTAGAGCACTCGAGCATCCCAAAGTGTTCTACTCGAGCACCAGAGCACCAGAGTACTTTGGTGCTCGATCAACACTACTACTGACCATAACCAGCAGCAAAACCATGATAACTATCTGTTTGCCCTCTGCTGATCATTAGCAGATGTATGGCCATGTCGGAGGCCGTAAGAACATAAAGTTTTCGGGGTGCTGGTGAAGATCTGCAAAAAAGGTATGGAAGTGCACTTTTTTCAACCTCTGTGAGACTTATGACTGTGCGTTTCCTTGTGCAGCAGCGGATAATGCTCGCTAGGACATGACCAACAGATAAGTCAGACATGTTCGAGATCTAAAATTAGTCAATGTCTCAACAAAAAAAGTAACAAACTAAGTTCTCAATGCAAAAAGCAGATGGTTCAGGTGCTTTAATTCCTGCTACTCTCTGTCACAAACATACACCTTTGGCAAAAGGTCCGTACATGAACTAAAACATCCCATTTCTCTAAAATGTCTCTTCCATTCTTTATGCTTCCTAACTGTCCCGGATCCAGTGGGCCAGTACTGAATTTTGGTATCTGTCTTATGGTCCCTGGAAGACTGCCACATGTCCCGTCTTAAACTGTATGTGCGTCCTCTGGACACAAATACAGTTGTACACAATGGTGAAGCAAGGATCTGTCAGCTTCCTGCTCCCCCATTCCACTGATGCTGGTGGTTCGGCACATGCAGGCACAATGCAGTGATGTCATGACTCCTGTTGTGTAGAGCCACAGACAGCACAGACTAGAGATTTGAGCAGACCAACTTTGCTCTGTTTGTCATGGGATCAAGTGAAATGAGAATATTCAAACTAAGTATGGGGCCCCATATTGTATGTGTGGCAATTACGGTATTTGCACCTAATACTGTGTTGGGGTGCTACTTTTGGGTGTCTCATGCTGTGTTGAGGCATTTATGGAGGTCTGATACTGCATGTGAGCTCATGGGAGCTTTCTACTGTGAAGAGGACACTTAGGGGCATTCCATGGGCGGATTGGCCATAGACCTTACAGGAAAATTTCCCGGTGGGCTTATGACCAGGGGGCTGCCTGAGCCCATCTCACGGAAGTTTTTGGGGATGTATTTTGTGCGGCTGGCGGCAGTATTTTGTGATGGACAGTGATATTTAACTCTGTTGGGGTGGAATAATGTCAGATAGTCAAGTTTATGACTTATGTGAGCATTTGGACTGCTCTGAGGAGGAGGTTCAGGGGGTGGCAGGGGACCCTATGCATAGCTGTACCCATAGGCACGGTAGTGACAGTAAGGGCAGTGGTAGCAACAGTGGTACTCCAAACAAAGACAAAGCTAAGAGTTGGGAGGGGGAGCAAAGAGTTCACCATGAGATATTGCAGTCAGATAAAAGTGGCGATGAGGGTGAGGACTATGATGATGATGGTGTTGCACAGGACCTGGGAGCTGGATGGTGTGCTGAGGAGGAGGGCAATGTCAGCAATTAAGAGCAGATGCGATGTGCAGTCAGAATCTCCCAAAGCACTACCAGGTTCAGATCTGCTTTGGGAACTAGGGATGCCACAGATACTGTGGGGGCAGCAGGCCCAAAACCTTCCAGGGATAAGGCAAGCTTGAGTGCAGCTAGCTCCATGTGGAGTACACGAGTATCTGCCATCTGGCAGTTTTTTTTCCATGCTGTCAGAAGACAGCAGCATTACATTGTACAAATTCTGCAAGAGTAAAATAAGCTGTGGACAGTCAAAGGTCAAACATAAATATATGCACCACGGCTCTATAGAACCACATTAAGCAGCATCCTGTGAGCAAACAGCGGTGTCCGCCAGCTACTGCAACAAGTTTTCTACTTCTTCAGGTCTCCCTTGCAGCAGTTAGGTCATATCCATGGGCAGTAATGTGTCTTTCACATCATCATCATCACTGTCTTCTTTTCCCAATCAAACTTCTTTCCCCCCTCTGCTCCATCGGCAGTCATCCATAATGGAATGCATGGCCAGGAAACAACTTTACATGCCCAGCAACCCGTTGGTGTGAAAACTTAATTCCCAGCTAGAGAACTTGATGGAGGTGCAGTATCTATCATACCATTTAGTAGAGTCTACTGCCTTTAGGGAGCAGATAGTGTGCGCTCAGGCACATTGGAAGATACCTAGCTGGTATTACTTCTCCCAAAAAGCCAAACAGCAGCAGGGCTTAAGTGTTGCTCCCACTCTCCTCCCTCCCATCATGTGTGTTAAGTCAAGCATTGCGATGCGGTATTAAAGCTGATTGGCCTAGGCAACAGTAGCCACACAGCCAATCTGCTGCTAAAGTGCATAAAGCAGCAAACATCCCATTGGCTGTCTCCTTGACAACTCCATCTGGACAAGATGGTCAGCGACAATGGCGACAACATAGTGGCCATGATGAACCTGGGTAATAGAACACATGCTCGCTGCATGGCACACGTAATTATTAACCTTAGTCATGCAAAGATTTTTAAATCAGTGCCTTGGCTTGTGGAATGTGCTCAATCTCCAGGAGACTGTCCACACATTTCAGCCTTTCTTATATGGTAAAAAAAAACACTCTGCTGGACTTGCAGCAACATAATGGTCTGCCATTACACCACTTAATTCACAATCTTCCAACTCACTGGAATTCCATTTTTCGTAGGCTCGGCTTAGTGATGGCTAACCTCCGGCACTCCAGCTGTGGTGAAACCATGACTCCCAGCATGCTCCATTCATTTCTATGGAGTTCTGAGAATAGCCAAGTAAGGGGGCATCCTGGAAGTTGTAGTTTTACCACAGCTTGAGTGCCAGAGGTTAGCCATCACAGCGCTAGGTCGTCTGTACGAGCAGCGAAAAGCTGTATATTATTTTAGTATACACCAGATTGTCTCAGCAGGGAGCATGTGTTGTTTAGAGGTCAGACAAAGTTTGTTGGTAGGACAACTGCAGCAAAAATAATCCTATCCCACTAATATATATCTTAGAACAGATGCTCACACTCATGCAACAGGGGATGACAGCAAACCATTTTGCTACCTGCCCTGTAGGTGTTGGGGATTCACAAGGAGTAAGTCCTATGGGGAAGAGGACGAGCAGCTGTCACTGGAGGAGGAGGAGTAGTGGTGGTTTCTCGGCAGGGGCGTACCTTGAAGTGACTGGGCCCTACAGCAAATTTTTATATGGGGCATCCAACTCCCCTCCCAACCCCTCCCCCCGTGCTTTGCAACTCTTTCTGCCCACAGTTCCACTATGTACTAGTGCTTATTATGGCACATATAAGCGCATACCATGTGCATATATAAGAATAATAAAATAAGCAGTAGTAGATGTGCTAACTTTCATTTGATTGTTCTGATACCTAAAGGAAAAAAAGAATTTAAAAAACCCGCTGTTTCTCTAGATGACCTTATGTTGATAGTAGTGTTAATAGAGTCTCATAGGTCTATAAAAGAAGCTACCCTACTTTCACAGACCTTTGAGACTCGATTAACACTACAATCAACATTAGGTCATCTACAGAAACAGCAGGTTTTTTAAATTCTTTTTTTCCCTTTAAGTGTTAAAACATAACTTTCATTGCTCAAACACCTAAAGGGAAAAAAAGAATTTTCAAAACCTGCTGTTTCTCTAGATGACCTTATGTTGATAGTAGTGTTAATAGAGTCTCAAATGTCTGTGAAAGTAGGGTAGCTGCTCTTATAGACCTATGAGACTATATTAACACTACTATCAATATTAGGTCATCTAGAGAAACACCGGGTTTTTAAAATTCATTTTTTCCTTTAGGTGTTTAAGTGTTAAAACATAACTTTTATGTAATTGCGCTAACATAAGGGTCAGAAACAGTGTATTCTTTAGTTCTTCCATTCATAAACCTCCACACTGAGCAACCAGCAGCAGATAAAAGCCTGCAGGGCACTTCTGGTTTGACATCACCTGGGCATATGGTCTTTGCTTAGCAAAGGCTCCCTTCCCACCATGCTGTCCCTCGCTGGCACTTCATCAGCAGCCGGCAATGGCGCGGGCGTGGCGGGCTCCCCATCTTCATAATAACTTAAAAGGAAGTTGCTGCTTCTGTGTTCAGAGTGGGAGAAGGGGGAATGTGAGAGGATCGGCCAATGGCTGACCAATCAGCAGCCTCTTCACTAACAACAGAGCTCTGTATTGTACGGAGCTCTGTTATTGGATTGCTGTGCTGCCTGTCCCTTGTCATCCTGGGCCCCGAAGCATCCAGTTCCCCTGCTTCCCCAGTAGTTATGCCTCTGCTTCTCGGGCATGCTGGCCAGAATGTCAAGCTGTATGTCAAGCTGACAGGCATATCATTCATATGAATTACTTTATTACCAGTAAACACTGTGTACGCAGCTTGCGTCAGCTTTTGGTGAGCAGACACCTTCTGCAGCGTCCCACTCGTATACATGGGCACTGCAAAGTTGTTGTATTTTATATCATATTGCATTTCATGCCATTTATACATTTATATCTGGTTTATCCTGTGAAATCCCTGGTAACAGCCTGTAGAGTGCAGTACATACTTCCACCACTAGATGGGGATAGCACCATAGTCTATATATACCACCGTTCAGGCCTAGTCAGTCAGTTTAGTTTCAAGTTAGTCATGTAGTTTGCTGGAGTGAGGAGCAGGGGGAAAAAGAGAGGCCCCCTCCTCTCAGCTCTTCTCTCTTGGGCTTCACGGTCCAGAGCAGCCAAGTGTTCTTGTCCCAAGTTATAAGCCAAGGAACAAGGCTTAGATGAGACCTCCTTCTACTGTCCACTCTTCCGGGGTGACAAGTGAGAATTGCTTTTTAACTGCAGAAAGATAAAGGAAGGTCAATAGCCATTGTACTAGGCTTTTTATGCGCCTTTGTACCCAGGTGAAGGATTTGATCTTCCGGCAGCCTCACCTACAATATATTTTACAGCCAGGCCAGTTGTTATTTGCACTTATGTAGAAGGAGGCATCAGAAACCACTGCTACTGGGATTAGAATAAGGCAAGGAGCTAGATACCAGTAAGCCGTATTCTCATTAATTTAACTGAACTTAAGCCTGTGATCTACCTAGCCACGAAAAGTCTGTTACCTCGAATTACAGCTTACCACCTCCGTGTACAAAAGAGACTGTGTTATATTTGGATGTCATTTCTACTGAGAACCTGCAGACAGTAAAAGTTGTGAATTGGATTCAACTTGTGTCTCACTCTTTCAATTTCTGCACTACTACTCTCATGATTGTTGTACTGCAATGGTACTGGCGTCAAGACTTTACTTAATCTAGGGGCCCAGCACACTAAACCCAGTTACCATCAAGGGCACCTCGAAACACCACCTGGCCAGTGTCCCCTGTAACAGAGTGTGTCTTCATAGATTATAAGTTCTTGCAGGCAGGTCTATCACTCCTCTTGATTGTCTTGTTACTAATTTTAATACTTCATAATACGTGATTTTGTCTGTTTAGGGACCCTCTATTCGTAAAATTCTGTCGAATATTCTGTATGACCACTATATAAATATAGATTATTATTATTTCTAGTGCACTTGCAGTCCTTTGTTATTCTTATTAGCCCCGATTTATCATGTATTAGTTTAGAATTCTGGCTTAAGAAATCGTAAACTTAGGCTTTTACATCTTTTTGAGCTCACTTGTACAAACATTTAGCATTTTTATACCACTCACTCCAGTGAATTTTGCAACTTTTTGACTTTTTATACCACTCAATCCAGTTTTCAAACATGGGTGGGAAAGTAGGCATGGTTAGCTATACTAATGCGCTTCACTCCAGACTTTTTTATTTTAGAGTCTAAACACAAAGTTGCAATATCACTTGAGTAGGGGGCGGGGTGAAGTAGGAAAACTGGAGTTATTTTTGTAGACAAAATTTATCAAACATGCAACATTTGATAAATGTGGCAAAAGGTACGCCAATGCAGACTCAAGCAACACTGACGTCCCCTTATTTTATATTGCTCCTTAATCTTTACAGTGTGCAGTGTGCCAGCAGTGTGCAGGAGCTGTCGGGTCTCTCACAGACCTCGATCAGCCCTGCACTGAGACTGTACAGCATAGTATTACTACTATGTCAGCCCCAGTTACAGGAGAAATCAATAGTGAAAAAAAAAAAAGTTAAATGTCCCCCAGACGCAAAGTGTAAAATAAAAAAATAATTTAAAAAATGGTTTTACATTTAAAAAAAAGTTAAAAATAGAAAAAATAAAATAAATTGGACATATTTGGTATTGCCGCATCCATGACGGCCGGCTTTATAAATATATCACATCATCCACCCCGTCCGATAAACACCATAAAAAAAAATAAACTCTGTAAAAAAAAAAAACATTTTTGTCATCTTATATCACAAAAAGTGCAGCAACAAGCGATCAAAAACGCATGTCCCACAAAATAAATCCAATAAAACTGTCACCTCATCCCACAAAAAATGAGCCCCTACATAAGAAAATCGCTCAAAAAATAAAAAAAATATAGCTCTCAGAACATGGAGACATTACAACATAATTTTTTGTTTTAAAAAGCTATTATTGTGTTAAAGTAAAATAAATTTAAAAAAAGTATACATATTAGGTATCACCAGCTCTATAAAAAAATCACATGACCTAACCCCTCACATGAACACTGTAATAAAAATAAAATAGAAACAGTGCCAAAGATGCAATTTTTTGTCACTTAACATCACATAAAATGCAACACCAAGCGATCAAAATGGCATATCCCCCCCAAAATAGTACCAATCAAACCATCACCTCATCCCACAAAAAATGAGACCCTAACTTAGACAATCGGTCAAAAAATAAAAAAGCTATGGCTACCAGACTATGGAGACACTAAAACATCAATTTTTTGGTTTCAAAAATGCTATTATTGGGAAAAACTTAAATAAATAAGAACAAGTATACATATAAGGTATTGCTGCATACGTAACAACCTGCTCTATAAAAATATCACAAGATTTAACCCCTTAGGTGAACGCTGTAAAAATAAATAAATAAAAACTGTGCTAAAACAACTAATTTTTTGGTCACCTTGCACCCTAAAGTGTAATAATGAATGCCCAAAAAAGCATATGTACTCAAAAATGGTACCAATAAAAACATCAACTCTTCCTGAAAAAAACATAGTGCATGATCTACTGTGTCAGATCAATGTTTAAAAAAAATAAAAAATAAACAGTTTCAAAACAGCCATTTTTTTGTTACCTTGCCTCACAAAAAATGTAATATAGAGCAATCAAAAATCATATTCACCCCAAAACAGTACTAATAAAACTGGCACCTTATCCCCGAGTTTTCAAAATAGGGTCAATTTTTGGGAGTTTATACTATCAGGGTGCATCAGGGGGGCAAGGCATCTAAAAACGAGTTCAGCAAAATCTGCCCTCCAAAAACAATATGGCGTTACTTTCCTTCTGTGCCCTGCCGTGTGCCCTTACAACAGTTTAAGACCACATGTGGGGTATTTCTGTAAACCGCAGAATCAGGGTAATAAATATTGAGTTTTGTTTGGCTTTTAACCCTTGATGTTTTAAAGAAAAAATGGATTAAAATGGAAAATCTACCAAAAAAGTAAAATTTTGAAATTTCATCTCCATTTTCCTTTAATTCTTGTGGAACGCCTAAAGGGTTAACAAAGTTTGTAAAATCAGCTTTGAGTAACCTGAGCGGTGTAGTTTCTACAATGGGGTCATTTATGGGGGGTTTCCACTGTGTAAGCCCCACAATGTGACTTCAGACATGAACTGGTCCTTAAAAAGTGGGTTGTGAAAATTTCTTAAAAATTTTAAGAAATGCTTCTAAACTTCTAAGCCTTCTAACGGCCTAAAAAAATAAAATGACATTTACAAAATGATGCCAACACAAAGTAGACATATGGAGAATGTTAAGTAATCAATATTTTATGAGGTATCACTTTCTATTTTAAAAGCAGAGAAATTGAAATTTAGAAAATTGCGAATTTTCAAATCTCCGAACAGCTTGGATAAGTAAAAGTGTTCTAAAGTTAACACCACATAAAGTGACACATGTCAGATTTGCAAAATTAGGCCTGCTCAGAAAGGGGAAAATGGCCCGGACTGGAAGTGGTTAAGCTCATAAACACGTGGCCAACATAGAAAATAAACACAACTAAAAGGTGAGAGGAACATGTTGAGAAAGATTTCCAATGCCCTCCCGATGAGGGTATCTTTAATATACTATCAGGGACTTTGTTAACTGTCTCACAACGGGGGTTGTCTACAGTACTTGGCCTAATGTACCTGCCCACTCGATTACGTGGGCAAGACAAAAAGAGAATTTCGACGGCGGATTTGAGATCATGTGAATGATATTCTGAATAAAAAAGACACATCCGTGGCACGTCATATCACACAGTGCCATGGAGGAGATATTACGTGTCTCAAATTCATAGGGATACAACATATCCCTAAACCAAGGAGGGGTGGGGATTGGGACAAAATGATCCTTAGAGCGGAGACCAGATGGATCTACAGATTAGGTTCAGTAACACCAAATGGCCTAAATGAGTATACTATTTCTTATAAACCGTTTTTATAGGCTTGGTACATCTGACCTCCTCTCATTCCTACCCCCCATAAGTGGACTTTACGAGTATATATATCCCTGTTTCCCCCTATGTGATCATGTGATCATCGATTATTTCAATATAAAAAAAGAGGTGGTCAATTATCTCCCATTACTGAAATCGATCCCTGACATTCTGAGCTCCTGGTCCCCCACTTTTATATCGTGGCTAGGACGAAAAAAACTTTTTAACTCCCTTGTGATACCAAAAGTTACTTACCTTCTGCAAGTTCTTCCAATCAAACTTCCATGTAGCTTTGTTGACTCTATTCGCAAATTAAGTGCATTATATATTTGAGGGAACAAAAAACCTAGAGTTGCAAATAAAATCCTTCTGCTTCCATTTCATAGAGGTGGTATAGGGATGCCTTCTATAATGAGATATCACAAGGCAGTACATCTCAATAGGCTATTAGACTGGCTAAGATGACCCCGCCACAAACACTGGGTGTCACTAAAGGAGTCTTTAACGATGCAACCGCTGAGATCTTTGTCTCTTTCAAACTCAGCGTACGTCTCTCACACACCAGCGGATGTGGCTTACTTACCGGAACTCTCAGGTGTTGGAGAAACCCGGATATAAGGAGGCTCTGTTCTAATTTTCCTTCTCCTCTAATGACTCTAACAGACTGTTTCTCTCCTTCTGATGATGGATACTTCACCCTCCCTTCCAAGATACGAAATTCGCAAGTTCTTCTTTCTGATCTCTTAGACTCAGACGGTACGATGCTGGACTTAGAGGCCTTGCGAACCAAATTTCAATTACCAGAGCTCAACGAGCTACAATACACATATCTTAGGTCCGCCATTAGGAAGGGGATAGTATCTGAAAGGAACCCGCCTTCCCTCTCTTGGTTTGAAAAACTTGTTACACAAACCCAATACCCCAAAAAATTGATCTCTCTGTTTAGTCAGAAACTGTTAGACCTCGAACTTCCAACCTATTGATTGCTCTCAACTGGAAATCCAATATTAGCCCTTCTGAATCTCTCTGGATGGACAAAATAAATTCTCTCTCCAGACTGGAGGAACTCTCCCACTGAAAGAAGAGATCACATCACAAATATGTTGATCTGTGGTCTCCTTGGGTACAGTGGAAGACCGGGAGGCTATCCCATTAGTGTCAGGTAGTAGTCGACATTCATGCTACTTTGTTTTTACATTCATCTACACAGGACATCCAATGCAACCCCATCTTACCATCTTCCTCTTTATAATGCACATCGCCCTCTTTATGTTTCTCTGACCTCATCTATCTCACCTCATCTGTCTTTGCGCATTAACTAGTGTTAAATTCTGAGTCGTCACAAGACGTCACAGCACCCCTCCAATCCATCTCCCCCTAACCTTCATCCTTCTCCCCTCTTCTCCCCCTTCCCCTACTTATCACCGTCAATACCGTAATCACCCTGCCCCCCCTCCCCCTCCCTCTCCCCTTACTACCCCAGGTTCGGTTATGTACTAGGTTGTTTTTTATGTACGTCACAACCACACAGAGCTTAGGAGTGCAAATAGGAACTGTTTGTCTGTTTCTTTTTCTCCCTATATTGACCTGTAGACCTGCATTGTATACTCCAGGATGCAACACATTGTACCACCTTACAACGCTTTTATAATTTGTACCTGATGTGTTACTGTTACATGCAATCTGTATGTTATATCTTGTCTTTTTTGAAAATAATAAAAAATATTTTAAAAATAAAAAAAGAGGTGGTATCCATCTCTGCCGCCTACACATCCTTAGGGCCCTTCTGGTGGCAGCAACCTAATTGAGGCCCCATATACAATGAGTATCTTATTATGCCCCCTACACATCTATCCACCTTTGGATTCCTCTATCCTTAGCTTCATTAAGTGATTTACGATAACATGTATGCTGTATTTCAGCAGCGCTACACTTCATACTGTATGCGGCTAGTACGGCTTTACATCCCCATAACAACGAACACTCCCACACGTGACGTCACCTCCAACCAGATCGGGAGCATTGGAGAATGGGTGGCATCCTAGTGAATTGCCTCAGGAACAGTAGCCCCGCCTCTGGTGATGTCATAGATGATTGGGAGAACTTAAGGGTCGACGCCCCCACCTGCCGATTGGGTCTCCTTTCTGTTGGGCAGTGTTTAGCGTCATAAAAAGGAGAGACACAGATCTCAGTCGCCACTGCCTTTCTATCTTTGCTGAAGTGCTGCCACTGCACCAGGCGCTCCAGCGTTTTAAAATCCATGTCCCTGTAGATCCATCCTTTGGTGAAACGCGTAGGGTAGGATTTATGACTCCATCTAATAGGAAGCTATCTGCAGGGTTATACAGACAGGCCCAAGGTTCCAACGGCTGGGGGTCGCCCTTTTCGGGGCGGGTGCTCCGACAACAGCCTTGTAGGGTTTTCTCTGGAAACTAGTACTAGCATTAACAGGGAGAGATCCGAGATTAAGTATCCCACCTTGATTTGTTTTCTTGGGGCACCCCCGTACAGTGTGACCCATACCAGCCACAGTCTGTTAGCGTTCCTTCAGATAAGCAGTGTAACCTCCACATATTTTAATAAAGTAACAAATAAAAGTTATGTTTTAATGACTTCCAAAGGGAATACTCAGTTTCAGATATAAATTTAGCTATACCACTGAGTTATTGAATAGTGGTTCGAAACCAGTAACCCACAATATATGAAATATCTTTCAAATATGAAACGGTAATCAGTATAAGTGATCCAAACACAATTACTGCAGAAACCACAAAATCTAAAAGGTTTAGATATTGGGTGTCTGCACAGGCCAGTTTTAAAAGTTGATCTACATTGCAAAAAAAATGGATAATTTTGTTGGAGCCACAGAAGGTAAGACATACTACTAGTACAGTTGGGGCTATGGTGTCCAGAAAAGCACATTCCCAAGCACCCAAAGCTAGATATAGACAGAGTGTGGGGCTTAACACGGCCGTGTAACGTAAAGGTTGGCATATAGCCATTACAGTACCTGTGAAAAGACATGACTGCTAAAATTAATATCTGAGTACTTCCCAAGAAGAAGAAGCTGTAGCATTGTACCAGGCAGCCCACATAACTGATGATTCTACTTCCGTTTACTAGAAGAGACAGGAACTTTGGTGTGATTGTGCTGGTTAGCAATAGATCTATAAAAATACATTGGTTTATGTAGTTGTTTTTTTTTGTAGAAATGAGTAAAATGATAACAATGTTTCCAATTACGGTGATGAAGTAAACATTCAGAAGAAAGAAAAAAAATGTCTGTTTAACCGCTGGAGAATAGTGAAATTCCATTAATAAAAACACATCACTTTTGTTAAATATGATTATATTTGTAGAATGGATTGTTTTTATGGCCTTCTTAATGTTTTCTGCTCAAGATAAAGTGCAATGATTTTATTAATAACACTCATTCACCTCTATCTATCCATCATCATCATCTATAAAGATGAGCAAAACGCTAAAAAGTTGATTTAGATTCGATTTGGCCAAACTGGTCCACCAATTTGTCTGATATGATTCTACCTGAACTGAAAGTGTTCCAATTGACCTGAAAATTTGTATGTGATTTTTCTCTTGTGTCTCTTACTTTTTAAACTTATTTTTTATTAATGTATCTCTCTATGTCTCCTGCTTCCTCTTCCCCCACTATTCCTCTCTCTCCCCAATATAAATTTTGGATTTGATTGCAATTTTAATAACTAAAATTAAAATTTGGATTCAATTGCAACTAAAAATTTTACTAAATTTGGGTAGAATCAGATTTGTATGTAATTTATTTACTCATCTCTAATCATCTATTAGCTAGAATAAGCATGATAAAACAAACCTTTTCTCATAAAATTTATTGGACACCCCGTTTATGGGCCACATGTTATCTCTACTTGTTTCAGAGCTTTGAGTTTTGTGTATTTTTTTCCCTATGTCCCTACAAGCAGGAGCATATGGTACCTACTCAAGTCTGGTTTTAGAACTGTATGGATAGTGGGTCTGGCACTATCCACACAGGTCTTTGCACCACACAGATAGGTAGAATTTTATCATTTTATTCTTTAGCGGTAGAAAAAGAAAAAAATTATTTTAATGTCTCTAGATGCAGCCTGGACCCTTTATAGATAAATTATAGAAATAAATCAACACCTGAAAGTTAGAAATTATGAACTTTAATTAAAAAAAAGGTTAATAGGTTGTAAATGTTCATCCAGATGAGGCCCATTCTGATTATTGCTATGATTTCAGTAGACTTGCCTATCTACAAAGTCATCTATGTAAGCACAACAATTCATTCACTGCTAAATAACCAAATTACATGGTCCTGAGTCCTTTACAAGGACTTACATTTCATAAAATCATGAATGCAACATGAAACATTTTAAAAAACATTTGATATTTCAGTTACTATGTAGTTTGCTGTCCAAGGGCTATGAAGTGGGAGTTAAACCAAGACAGCAAAGAGCCTTAAATCCATTGGATAACATCGCTATGGATGTAATGTCACTGTGGTCTTCTGAACACATACAGCTTACTGTTAGAGGGGATAGAGGAACAATATTAAAAATACGTACAATAAACTGGAGAGGGCTTAAGAGAGGAAAACGTTTAATGTTTGGCATTTGCCTATATATCCAGGGAGGTATTCTGATTGCCTGATTGGAGTCAGGAAGGAAGTTTTTTTTCCCCTAAAGTGAGGAAAATTAGCTTTTACCTCATAGTTTTTTTTGCCTTCCTCTGGATCAAATTGCAGGATAGCAGGCTGAACCAGATGGACAGATGTATTTTTTTCAGCCTTATAAACTATGTTACTATGTTACTTGTGATTCCTTAGTTTGAATGAATAAAAAAAAAAAAAAAGATTTTCTGTATGATCCAGAATTAAACAGATCCTCTTCATTTTTGCCTAGCAGAAGGTGGCTTCAAAAATGCTGTGGCTTATCATCCCTGGTGAAAGATGCTCTTTCCAGTTGCCTTATTGCACAGAAATTTTTTAAAAAATCGACTTAATACAGTACATTCTAGAGGCCACAACTTTGTAGGGTATGCTGTGCTCTCTTCATAGTGAGAAATCTGGGTATAGCAAATATGACAGTCCGTTTCCATATCAATGAAGGGGTTCTGACAAAAGGTCTAATGCAAGACCCCTTTGACTGAGATTGCCCTCACTAAACAAATGACAAACAATATCACAACTATAAATCAAAACCTTTTAAATATCAGCTTCTTTTCACATAGTGTGGTTACAATTGGGTAACAGTTATACATGGTTGTTAGAAAGAGTAAATGAACACACATTATAGAGAAAGATACATACGGTACTTTCTGTAATTCTGTTGTTTGAAGCTGCAATTTATAGACATGCTATACTAGGGGATTTAATCTCCTGGGGAGTATGAAGATGCATGTATGAAAATCAGTATTAAATAGGTAATAAGTGATATGTTAAGTCATGCGATATTTTTATACAGCAGGTCGCTAGTCGCTACATACAAAATATGTTTTTTCTTCCAGTTTTTCTTTTGCAGCATAGTCTTGGTGGGGAACATGGTTTTTTACTGTGTTTGTTTTTCTAAAACACATTTTATTTTATTTATCTTTTATTTTTGTCCCACTTGGAGACTTCAACTTCTGATGGCCTGGTTGCTGAATTTAGCTCTAAATGCAGTGACACCCGCGCTCCTGTCTTATCTTATCCACACTCCTATCTGTGTTAGTTCAGCGGGGGATGTGTGTGGCCGCTGCTGGGTATTGATGAGAGGTCTGCTGTTCTGACCCAAGAATTATGTGCTTGCAAGTAGGGACACTCTGAGTCATAAATCAGAGAGGGAATACCCGCGCTGGTAAGATAATAGAAATAGTAAGTGATTGCTAGTATAATTCATTATAATAGGTACTGTATTATAATGTATTGTACCAGTCAGTTTTCCACTGACATAACTATGAGACCCTGCATGTAGGCTTATCATATCATATCAAAGATGTTAAACTTCCAACTTCTAAGTAATCTAAGATGCCAGCATTTACAGCAGGAGCCAGGCTATTAGTCACAGCCATGCCCCTACTGTGAGCGAGCGGGTACAGCACTGTACATGTACAGTAGTTTGCAGGAGATACTAGTGCAGCGACCAGGCCACAGGAGCACACATGTGTGTGGTTGGCTGGATGGGTACAGTAGTCATACTCATGTTTTTCTGAAGCTTCCTGGGTTGGCGTGCAGTGATGAGAAGGGTGCACCAGTTCTTCCCTTCAGGGCACACTCTGGTTCAGGGGTTCTCCTGTCTGATGGCAGTTGAGGTGCCCATGATGTTGCTGTTTTACTGAGCGAAGCAGGGTCCTGGTTGCTGTGACCTCAGCACCTTGCGGTGCAAATATAATGTGGTATAATGATAAGACTATTGTTGGTATAACAAATCCACAGAACTTTACTGAAGCCAGTCAGCAGGTGATCCACATAAGCACAAGTTACATAAAATTCAGTCTTTGCCTTGATTCAAGTAGTTCACAAAGGTTGTAAATGGAGGCTAGCTTCTCTCTCTATCAGACTAATCAATCTCTCCTTTTTCCGGCCTAAAGGGATGCACTTTTTCCATCATCAGATATATGCAGTATAAGTATATGATATTCACAGTATCCTCAGAGGAATACAGTCTATGAACAGGGGGACCTCCTGTCATTTGGTTATGGTGGGCAGCTTGTAGCTTAAAGTGTTTCCACCAAATATGAAATGACCCAGAGTGGCATTACCATCTCCTTTTATACCCCCACTATTCAGTTGCCAAAATAGCAATACCATAAATCAGTGGTTTCAGCTGTAGCTGGCCAAGTTTAATAGTGTCCTGCAAAGGATATATTTTTTTCTGGGTTAAAATTCAATTACCAAAATATCAATACCATAAATCAGTGGTTTCAGCTGTGGCTGGCCAAGTTTAACTGCTTGCTGACCGCCTAATGCAGGGCTGTGTCCTGGCGGCGGCAGGCTTGTTCCTCCTTGACGCGTTGGCGCGTCTTCTCGCGAGAGGCGAGATTTGCTGTGAACGCGCTCGCGCGTTCACAGCAGATCGCGTCTCACCAGTTATACTACAGTCTGCCAGCGATGATTTATCGCTGGCAGGCTGTAGATGTAAAATAAAAAGCATCAAAGAGGTATATCAGACGCTGTTTTGTTAACAGCGTCTGATATACCTGCTACCTGGTCCTCTGGTGGTCCCATTTGCTGGGATCGACCACCAGAGGACCAGGTAGCTATGTAAAGTAGCACCAAGCACCACACAACCCCCCCACCCCCCTGTCACTTATTAACCCCTTGTTAACCCCTGATCACCCCATATAGACTCCCTGATCACCTCCCTGTCACTGATCACCCCCTGTAAGGCTTTATTCACATGTCCATATGTGTTTTGCGGATCCATAGATCCGCGGATCCAAGGTCTGCCCCCATAGAAATGAATGGGTCCACAATTCCGTTCCGCAAACAGAATTGCGGACGTGTGAATGGGGTATAAGGGTTCTTTATCACCGCCAGTTAGTTAGCTACTTGTTAGGTAGTTAGCGCCCAGCATACCGCAATCACTGATTTTGGCAGAGATTTTTTCATCCACATTGATCGATGCGAATGAAAAAATCTGTGCCGTTCATTTTTTTTTCTTTTCAGCCCAGAGGCTGAACGGAAAAAATAAATCTCATTACCCGTATGCTCAATATAAGGAGAATAGCAGAAACTCCAAATGCTGGGCATACGTGTAATGATTGCGGAGACCCTCAAATGCCAGGGCAGTACAAACACCTCACATGTGACCCCATTTTAGAAAGAAGACACCCCAAGGTATTCCATGAGGGGTATGGTGAGTTCATGTAAAATTTTATTTTTTGTCACAAGTTACACCGCAAAACACATTGCCCTACTTCTCCTGAGTACGGCGATACCACATGAGTGACACTTTTTTGCAGCCTGGGTGCGCAAAGGGGCCCAAATTCCAATGAGTGCCTTTAGGTTTTACAGGGCTGCTCACAATTTAGCCCCACCCAAAATGCCAGAACAGTACAAACACCCCACAAATGACCCCATTTTGGAAAGAAGACACCTCAAGGTATTCGCTGAGGGGCATAGTGAGTCCATGAAAAATTAAAATTTTTGTCACAAGTTAGCGGAAAGGGAAACTTGGTGAGAAAAAACAATAAAAAATCAATTTCCGCTAACTTGTGCCAAAAAAAAATATTCTATGAACTCGCCATGCCCCTCACGGAATACCTTGGGGTGTCTTCTTTCCAAAATGGGGTCACTTGTGGGGTATTTGTACTGCCCTGGCAGTTTAGGGGCCCTAAAGCGTGAGAAGAAAAATGCGTAAAAATGCCCTCCTAAAAGGTACTCATTGGAATTTGGGCCCCTTTGCGCATCTTGGCTGCAAAAAAGTGTCACACATGTGGTATTGACGTACTCAGGAGAAGTAGGGCAATGTGTTTTGAGGTGTATTTTTACATATACCCATGCTGGGTGAGAGAAATATCTCTGTAAATTGACAACTTTGTATAATTTTTTTTAAAAAGTTATCATTTACAGAGATATTTCTCACACACAGTATGGGTATATGTCAAAATACACCCCAAAACACATTGCCCTACTTCTCCTGAATATGGCAATACCACATGAGTGACACTTTTTTGCAGCCAAGATGCGCAAAGAGGCCCTAATTCCCATGAGTACCTTTAGGATTTCACAGGGCATTTTTACGCATTTGGATTCTCACGCTTTAGGGCCTCTAAAATGCCAGGGCAGTATAAATACCCCACAAGTGACCCCATTTTGGAAATAAGACAACCCAAGGTATTCCGTGAGGGGCATGTCGAGTTAACAGAATTTTTTTTTTTTTGCACAAGTTAGAGGAAATTGATATTTTTTTGGGGATTTTTGTTTTTTGCAAAGTCTCATATTCCAATAATTTGTGACAAAAAATAAAATTTTACATGAACTCACCATACCCCTCATGGAATACCTTGGGGCATCTTCTTTCTAAAATGGGGTCACTTGTGGGGTATTTATACTGCCCTGGAATTTTAGGGGTCTCTAAAGCGTGAGAAGAAGTCTGGAATGTAAATGCGTAAAAATGCCCTGTGAAATCCTAAAGGTACTCTTTGGAATTTGGGCCCCTTTGCGCATCTTGGCTGCAAAAATGTTTCACACATGTGGTATCACCGTCCTCAGGAGAAGTAGGGCAATATGTTTTAAGGTGTATTTTTACATATACCCATGCTGGGTGTGAGAAATATCTCTGTAAATGACAACTTTTTAATAAAAAGTATACAAAGTTGTCAGTTTACAGAGATATTTCTCTCACCCAACATGGGTATATGTAAAAATACACCCCAAAACACATTGCCCTACTTATCCTGAGTACGGCGATACCACATGAGTGACACTTTTTTGCAGCCTGGGTGCGCAAAGAGGCCCAAATTCCAATGAGTACCTTTAGGTTTTACAGAGATGCTCACAATTTAGTCCCGCCCAAAATGCCAGAACAGTAAACACACCCCACAAATGACCCCATTTCAGAAAGTAAACACCCCAAGGTATTTACTGAGGGGTATAGTGAGTCCGTGGGAGATTATTTATTTTTTTCCAGAAGTTAGCAGAAATGGAAACATTATTATTATTTTTTTTCCTCAGAAAGTGTCATTTTCCGCTAACTTGTGAAAAAAAATGATATGATACATGAACTCACCATGCCCCTCCGCGGATACTTTGGGGTGTCTTCTTTCTAAAATTGTGTCATTTGGGGGGTATATATACTATGCTGGCATTCTAGCACCTGAAGAAACATGACAGGTGCTCAGAAAGTCAGAGCTGCTTCAAAATGCGGAAATTCACTTTTTTGCACCATAGTTTGTAAACGCTATAACTTTTACACAAACCAATAAAAATACACTTATTGGATTTTTTTTATCAAAGACATGTAGAACAATAAGTTTATAGAAAAATTTATATAGAAATATAGTGTTTTTTTGAAAATTTTTACAACAGAAAGTGAAAAATTTCATTTTTTTAAAAAAAAATTTCGGTCATTTTTGATTAATCTCAAAAAAAGTTAAAATGTTAGCAGCAATGAGATACCACCAAATGAAAGCTGTATTAGTGAGAAGAAAAGGAGGTAAAATGCATTTGGGTGTAAAGTTGCATGACGGAGCAATAAACTGTGAAAGTAGCGTAGTGCAGAATTGTAAAAAGTGGCCTGATCATTAATTGTGTTTAAGCTAGGGGGGCTAAAGTGGTTAAAAGTGTCCGGCAAAGGATAGATTTTGTTCTGGGGTGAAATTTAATTGCCAAAATAGCAATACCCTGAATCTGGTGTTCCAGCTGTTGCAGACCTAGTTTAAATCTGTCCGTAACAGGGCATATTTTTTTATGGGGTGAAATTTCATTGCCAAAAGAGCAATACCCTGAATCTGGTTTTCCAGCTGTGACTGGACAAGTTTAATTGTGTCCGGCAAAGGATATATTTTGTTCTGGGGTGAAATTCAACTGTCAAAATAGCAATACCATAAATCAGTGGTTTCAGCTGTGGCTGGCCAAGTTTAATAGTGTCCTGCAAAGGATAGATTTTGTTCTGGGGTGAAATTCAATTGGCAAATAATCAATACCATAGATCAGTGGTTTCAGCTGTAGCTGGCCAAGTTTAATAGTGTCCTGCAAAGGATATATTTTGTTCTGGGTTTAAATTCAATTGCCAAAATAGCAATACCATAAATCAGTGGTTTCAGCTGTGGCTGGCCAAGTTTAATAGTGTCCTGCAAAGGAAATATTTTGTTCTGGTGTGAAACTCAATTGCCAAAATAGCAATACCCTGAATCTGGTGTTCCAGCTGTTGCAGGCCTAGTTTAAATCTGTCAGTAACAGGGTATATTCTGTTCTGGGGTGAAATTTAATTGCCAAAATAGCAATACCCTAAATCTGATGTCCCAGCTGTGGCTAGCCAAGTGTAATATTGTCTGCTGTCTGGCAAAGGATAGATAATTTTCTGTGGTGAAATTCAATTGCCAAAATAGCAATCCCCAAAATCTGGTGTCCCAGCAGTGGGTGGCCAAGTTTAATAGTGTCCTGCAAAGGATATATTTTGTTCTGGTGTGAAATTCAATTGCCAAAATAGCAATACCCTGAATCTGGTGTTCCAGCTGTTGCAGGCCTAGTTTAAATCTGTCCAAAACAGGGTATATTTTGTTCTGAGGTGAAATTCAATTGCCAAAATAACAATACCCTAAATCTGGTGTCCCAGCTGTGGCTAGCCAAGTGCAATACTGTCTGCTGTCTGGAAAAGGATAGATAATTTTCTGTGGTGAAATTCAATTGCCAAAATAGCAATACCCAAAATCTAGTGTCCCAGCAGTGGCTGGCAAAGTTTAATAGTGTTTTGTAAAGGATATATTTTGTTCTGGGGTGAAATTCAATTGCCAAAATAGCAATACCTTAAATCAGTGGTTTCAGCTGTGGCTGGCCAAGTTTAATAGTGTTCTGCAAAGGATATATTTTGTTCTGGGATGAAATTCAATTGGCAAAAAATCAATACCATAAATCAGTGGTTTCAGCTGTAGCTGGCCAAGTTTAATAGTGTCCTGCAAAGGATATATTTTGTTCTGGGTTGAAATTCAATTGCCAAAATAGCAATACCATAAATCTGTGGTTTCAGCTGTAGCTGGCCAAGTTTAAGGGTCCATTCACAAGTCCGCAATTTTGTTCCGCATTTTGCGGAACAGAATTGCGGACCCATTAGTTTCAATGGGGACAGACGATGTCCCGGCCAGGTCCGCAATTGCGGATCCGCACTTCATGGTCCGCAATTGCGTTCCCGAAAAAAATAGAACATGTCATATTCTTGTCCGCAATTGCGGACAAGAAAAGGCATTTTCTATGAGAGTGCCTGCGATGTGCGGTCCGCAAATTGCGGAACGCACATCGCCGATGTCCGTGTTTTGCGGATTTGCGGATCCGTGGATCAGCAAAACACACATGGACGTGTGAATGGACCCTAATAGTGTCCTGCAAAGGATATCTTTTGTTCTGTGGTGAAATTCGATTGCCAAAATAGCAAAACCATAAATCCGAGGTTTCAGCTGTGGCTGGGCAAGTTTAATAGTGTCCGGCAAAGGATATATTTTGTTCTGGTGTGAAATTCAATTGCCAAAATAGCAATACCCTGAATCTGGTGTTCCAGCTGTTGCAGGCCTAGTTTAAATCTGTCCGTAACAGGCTATATTTTGTTCTGGGGTGAAATTCAATTGCAAAAATAGCAATACCCTGAATCTTGTGTCCCAGCTGAGGCTAACCAAGTGTAATACTGTCTGCTGTCTGGCAAAGGATAGATAATTTTCTGTGGTGAAATTCAGTTGCCAAAATAGCAATCCCCAAAATATGGTGTCCCAGCAGTGGCTGACAAAGTTTAATAGTGTCTTGTAAAGGATATATTTTGTTCTGGGGTGAAATTTAATTGCCAAAATGGCAATACCCTGAATCTGGTGTCCCAGCTGTGGCTAGCCAAGTGTAATACTGTCTGCTGTCTGGCAAAGGATAGATAATTTTCTGTGGTGAAATTCAATTGCCAAAATAGCAATCCCCAAAATCTGGTGTCCCAGCAGTGGCTGACAAAGTTTAATAGTGTCTTGTAAATGATATATTTTGTTCTGGGGTGAAATTCATTTGCCAAAATAGAAATATCATAAATCAGTGGTTTCAGCTGTGGCTGGCCAAGTTTAATAGTGTCCTGCAAAGCATATATTTTGTTCTTGGGTGAAATTCAATTGCCAAGATAGCAATACCATAAATAAGTGGTTTCAGCTGTGGCTGGCCAAGTATAATAGTGTCCAGCAAAGGATAGATTTTGTTCTGGGGTTAAATCCACTTGCCAATATAGCAATACCCTGAATCTGGTGTTTCAGCTGTTGCAGGCCAAGTGTTAATCAGTCCGTAAAAGGGTATATTACACCCAAGGTGTATATACAAGTGCTGAAAGGGTCATCCTTAATAACTTCACACGCTACCGTGTATCTCCAAGTGTATTTCTGTCCGTTAAAGGGTATATTACACAAAGTGTTAAAATACAATTGCTGAAGGCATAATCCTACATATTTTTTCACACGCTACTGTGCATCTCCAAGTGTAACTCTGTCCATAACAGGATACCTTTCATCCAGGGCAGAAATTCTAGACCTACAATTGATATTCTCCTAAATCAGTGGTTACTGCTGTGCCTGGATTAGTGTAATACGGTACATAAATAAATAGGTAGATAGTGTTAGGTGCCTGTAAAAAAGGCCTTAATTTCAAATCAATACATTGGGCCAAATATTTTTTTTCTTATTGTGGTGCTTGGTGAACGGTAACAATGAGGAAAACATCTAGTAAGAGAAGCGGACGCGGTCATGTTGGTGTTAGTGGACCCTCTGGTGCTGGGAGAGGACGTGGCAATTTTGCCACAGCCACACGTCCTAGTGAACCAACTACTTCAGGTTCCAGTACCCGCCAGAATTTACAGCGATATTTGGTGGGGCCCAATGCCGTTCTAAGGATGGTAAGGCCTGAGCAAGTACAGGCGCTAGTCAATTGGGTGGCCGACAGTGGATCCAGCACGTTCACAACATTATCTCCCACCCAGTCTTCTGCAGAAAGCGCACAGGTGGCACCTGAAAACCAAGCCCATCAGTCTGTCACATCACCCCCATGCATATCAGGGAAACTGTCAGAGCCTCAACTTATGCAGCAGTCTCTTATGCTTTGAAGACTCTGCTGGCAGCAGGCCGTTCTGAAACTCATATGTTTGTGGGACAGGCCCCACACCTCGCCGGAGTTGCGGCGAGGTATTGAACAATAGACCGACCAGTGGTTGCTGCTGGTGGGCCTCAAGCCTGGCCTGGTGGTGTGCAATAATGGGCGAAATCTCGTTGCAGCTCTGGGACTAGCCGGTTTGACACACATCCCTTGCCTGGCGCATGTGCTGAATTTGGTGGTGTAGAAGTTCATTCACAGACATTGTCAGAGCTGCTGCATAAAGTGCAGGCCATCTGTGCGCTCTTCCGGAGTTCACATCCTGCCGCTGCTCGCCTGTCTGCGCTACAGCGTAACTTCGGCCTTTCCGCTCACCGCCTCATATGCGACGTGCCTACCAGGTGGAACTCCACCTTGCACATGCTGAAGAGACTGTGCGAGCAGCAGCAGGCCATAGTGGAGTTTCAGCTGCAGCACGCACGGGTCAGTCGCATTGCAGAACAGCACCACTTCACCACCAATGACTGGGCTTCCATGCAAGACCTGTGTGCCCTGTTGCGCTGTTTCGAGTACTCCACCAACATGGCCAGTGGCGATGACGCCGTTATCAGCGTTACAATACCACTTCTATGTCTCCTTGAGAAAACACTTAGGGCGATGATGGAAGAGGAGGTGGCCCAGGAGGGGGATGAAGAGAAGGATGAGGGGTCATTTTTAGCACTTTCAGGCCAGTGTGTTAGTCGGTTTTTTGCAACAGCAGAGGCCTGGAGGACGAGGAGGATGAGGAGGTACTGGAGGATGAAGAGGATGAAGCAGGTTCACAGCGGGGTGGCACCCAACACTGCTCAGGCCGATCACTGGTGCGGGGCTGGGGGGATAAGGAGGACGATGTCGATACGCCTCCCACAGAGGACAGCTTGTCCTTACCTCTGGGCAGCCTGGCACACATGAGCGACTACATGCTGCAGTGCCTGCGCAACGACAGCAGAGTTGCCCACATTTTAACATGTGCGGACTACTGGGTTGCCACCCTGCTGGATCCCCGGTACAAAGACAATGTGCCCACCTTACTTCCTGCACTGGAGCGTGAGGAAGATGCGCGAGTACAAGCACACACTGGTAGACGCGCTCCTGAGAGCATTCCCAAATGTCACAGGGGAACAAGTGGAAGCCCAAGGCGAAGGCAGAGGAGAAGTAAGTGGTCGCCAATGCAGCTGTGTCACGGCCAGCTCCTCTGAGGGCAGGGTTAGCATGGCATAAATGTGGAAAAGCTTTGTCACCACACCACAGCTAACTGCACCACCACCTGACGCGGAACGTGTTAGCATGAGACAGCATTTCACTAACATCGTTGAACAGTACGTCTGCACACCCCTCCACGTACTGACTGATGGTTCGGCCCCATTCAACTTCTGTCCACGTGGCCAGAGCTAGCCTTTTATGCCTTGGAGGTGCTGGCTTGCCCAGCGTCCAGCGTTTTGTCTGAACGTGTATTCAGCACGGCAGGTGGCGTCATTACTGACAAACGCAGCCGCCTGTCCACAGCCAACGTGGACAAGCTGACGTTCATAAAAATGAACCAGGCATGGATCTCACAGGACCTGTCCATCCCTTGTGCAGAATAGACATTTATAACTGCCTCCCCCTCAAACATATATTCTTGTACTCCGGGGCACTTCTTTATTGAATCCTCTTTTTTTAATTTTACCATTATATTGCGGTGCAACCAAAAGTTAAATGAACCTCTCCTCCATCTAGGTGCCAGGGGCCTAATTATCTGAAAGTGGCCTGTTCCAGTGGTGGGGGACATGAAGCCTGATTCTCTGCTATGAAACCTCTGTCCTCTGTCTGGGTGCCATGGGCTAAATATTTGGAAGTGGCCTTCTCTATTGCTGGGTGACATGACACCTGATTCTCTGCTATGCGACCTCTGTCCTCTGTCTGGGTGCTGGGGCCTAAATAAATGAAAGTGGCCTTCTCCATTGGTGGGTGACTTGAAGCCTGATTCTCTGCTATGGGATCTCTCTCCAATTGATATTGCTTAATTTTTATTTATTTTATTTTAATTAATTTCCCTATCCGCATTTGTTTGCAGGGGATTTACCTACATTTTGCTGCCTTTTGCAGCCCTCTAGCCCTTTTCTGGACTATTTTACAGTCTTTTTAGTGCCCAAAAGTTTGGGTCCCCATAGACTTTAATGGGGTTCGGGATGAAGTTCGAGTCGAGTTCGGATCCCGAACCCGAACATTTTCAGGAAGTTCGGCCGAACTTCTCGAACCCGAACATCCAGGTGTTCGCTCAACTCTACTGGAGACTTCTCTTTCCCAGGATGCCTTGCACTCCCACAATGCAGTAGTCTTTGGAACAGGAAAAATAAAGTGTAATACAACTTAACACCACTAGAATGCACAATTTGTCAGTGTCTCCTACAACAAACAATAACTGTGTCAGGAAAATCCATCAAGTCAGATACACTAGTCTAAAATTGCTTTATGAAACTTTGCAATAAATCCCCACTTTCCCCATATCACAAATAATTATAAGCAATACAACAATAAAAAAATAGGGATAATTTGCATTTGTAGTATCCCAAAAATGCCCAGACTATTAAAAAATAAAAGTATTTATCTCATACAGTGAACAGTGATTTTTTTCAAAGTTTTAATTTTTAAACGGTATTAAAACACAAATGAAACTATAAAAATGATATCGCTGTAATTGTAATGTCCCTTTTTCCATCACACTGGGAATGCAGTAAAACATAAAACAATGAAGAAATTGTTTTTTTTTTCTAATTCCATCCCCCCGTTTATAATTTTTTGCAGCTAAAGGCTACATTAGAAAGTACAACTTGTTCATGAAAAATTAAAGCACTCATATGGGTACGTGTACATGAACAAAACAGTAAAAAAAAAGATACGGCTCCTGGAAGGCAGAGAGTGAAAAAATGACAATGAATGAAATGGAAATGGAAAAACGTGATGTGCACAAAGCCCCCACTGTATATGTATGGAGGAAGATGGCACTTCAAACATGGCACCTGCTCATGAGCAGAGGCTCGGGCGAATGTCTGGAATCAGCCATAAGGACAAATGCAGGCACTTAACCCCTTCATATGCTGTGGTCATGTGACCACGGCATCTGACTGGTGTCGCATGCACCCGAGCCCATAACAACCTTCCCTGACCGAGATTGGGGAATCTGTTATATTCCACTGATAGCTTAAAGCATTAATCAGGTTCTGATACTTAACACTGGTATATTTCAATACAGGCCTGCAGATGGAAGCACTGTATTGGTATATAGTGAATGGTGTTTGTTGTGATGGATAAATTCCCATCACAGAATACAATTGGCAATCTGATATCTGCTAGTTATAGTTACTTAAGTTGACTTAAAAAAGCTAAGATCTTACAAATAAAAAAATATATAAAAGTTAAATCACCCCCTTTCCCTAAAATTAAAACAAAAATAAACAATAAAAAAAAATGATAGGCATTGCCGGGTTCCAAAAGATCAGTACTATTAACATATAATAATATTTATTAAATTCGGTGAACGTTATAATGGAAAAACAATAAAAAATGGCCAGTTTGCCTTTTTTGGCACTTCACCTCTCCAAAAATTTTGAATAAAGAGTGATCAAAAAGTCACATACACTTCAAAATCATTAAAAAGTACACATCACCCCACAAAAAATAAGCTCTCACACAGCTCTGTAGTCATACATTTAAAAACATTATAGGAGTTAGAATATGGCAACAAAAAGAAAAAAACATTTTTTTTGTGAAGTATTTTATTCCAGATCTAAAACACAAGAAAAACAATATAAGTGTGGTATTGTTGTAATCGTATTGACTTGGAGAATGAAGCTAACAGGTCAATTCTACCACAAACGGAACCGGAACTACGTCAGAATTGCATTTTTTTCCAATTCCACCCTCTTTAGAATTGTTTTTTCCAGCTCCGAAATACATCATATGCATTATTGAATTGTAGTATTAGAAAGTAAAGCTTGTCTCGCAAGAAACAAGCCCTCATACGGGTATGTGAGACAAAAAATAAAAAAGTTATGTCTGGGATGGCGGGGAGTGAAAAATGAAATCACAAAACTCGCAGGGTCCTCTAATTGTTCATGAAACCTTGTTGATTTTTTATAATTGGGTGTTTTTACTGAATAAAGTATTTTAAATAGATTGTCCCACCTCAGCTTTTCATGTGAGAAGGGAATAGGCCAGACTAAGCTCCGGCCTAGAGTGGCCATGGTTACCGAAATGGCTGGGCAGCCAGCTCTCCGCTGCTTTCATAAGTACAGTAAATAGGAGCTACACAAATAGTAGCATGGCAAACTGTGCTGTTTTTGTAACCTGGGAGTTAAGGAAACAACATGGCAGAGCAAGCCATGCTGTATGCATAGCTCCCATTCACTACTATGGCAGTTACAGGAACAGTGGAGTGTCGGCAAACTTCATATCTCAGTCTCCCAGAATAACCGCATACTGTTTGTTATTCCCATCTCAGCCATGAAAGGTTGAGATATAACAACCCCTTTAAGGGCCAATAGCTGTTGGTGATTTTTCAGTTATATTTTCATAGCTAAGACAATAACCTGCCAGAGGGTTTGATCCACATAAATGGTGCCTAAACAAACAAGTACTCACAGATTGCCACCATTTAAAACATAGCCTTTATTCTTGTTCAATTAAAATAACTCATAGATAGAGATGAGCGAACTTTAAAAAATAGTTTGGCGTTCGGGTTGTGGTAATCGCCGCATCCCGTTATGGATTCCACTACCGCGGACTATCCCGGCATATGGAATCCATAAGGGGCGGCTTCCACGAACCCGAACTTTGGAAAAGCCGAAGGACCTGGGGTGACGTCACCGTCATTTGATCAGTGCAGGGGGCGTGCACAGATCACATGATGGTGACGTCACCCCAGGTCCTTCGGCTTTTCCAAAGTTCGGGTTCATGGAAGCTGCCCCTTATGGATTCCATAAGCCGGGATAGTCCGCGGTAGTGGAATCCATAATGGGATGTGGCGATTACCACAACCCAAACGCCGAACTATTTTTGAAAGTTAGCTCATCTCTACTCATAGATAGAGTTGAGCGGACACCTGGAAGTTCGGGTTCGACTGGTTCGGCTGGACTTCACAAAAAAGTTTGGGTTCGGGATCCGAACTTGACCTGAACTTTACCCCGGACCCGAACCCCATTGAAGTAAATGGGGACACGGACTTTTGGGCACTAAAATGTCTGTATAAAAGTCCTGGAGAGGTCTAGAGGGCTGCAAAAGGCAGCAAAATGTGGCTAAGTGTCATGCAAACAAATATGGATGGGAAATGACTTAAAATAAAATAAAAATTAAAAATAACCATCTTGAGCTAGGAGGAGAAAATTGATGTGGAGTAGGAGGTTGAGGAGGCATCATGTGGGAATGCCATCAGCAACGCGTCTACCAGCAGCGTTTGTAGTCACGCATCTTCCGATCAGTAACAGACGTTTTTACCAAATTTGGTTCCCTGTCAGCAATGCACAGCAGGGGTTTTTCACCGGCAAAACTGGGTTAATATCACCCACCAATGGAACAGACGATTTTTAAAAATTTACAATTTAAAAAAAGATTTTTCACATTTTCGGTCCCTGTCATTTATTTAGAGCAGGGGTTTGTACCCGGCAAAAATGGTAGTATTGCACCCAACAATTTAAAAGAAGATTTTTCAAATTTTCGGACCCTGTCACCTATGCAGTGCAGGGTTACTTCACAGCAAAAAATTGGAATATGTCAACCCTGAACTCCCAGATGGATTAACTATATTATTGTCCCCGGCACATATGCAGCGCAGACCGCAAAGGTAATTCCTGGCCTAAAAAAAATCTGATTTTATCACCCCCCATGAAAAACCTGGATTTGAGTGGTATATTTTAGTGTGTAGGACATAGAAACATAGAAACATAGAATGTGTCGGCAGATAAGAACCATTTGGCCCATCTAGTCTGCCCAATATACTGAATACTATGAATAGCCCCTGACCCTATCTTATATGAAGGATGGCCTTATGCCTATCCCATGCATGCTTAAACTCCTTCACTGTATTTGCAGCTACCACTTCTGCAGGAAGGTTATTCCATGCATCCACTACTCTCTCAGTAAAGTAATACTTCCTGATATTACATTTAAACCTTTGTCCCTCCAATTTAAAGGGCTTCTGTCACCCCCACTTATGCAATTTTCAGTAGCTGACATTAGCTACTTGCTAATGTCAGCTGAGTTCAAACATATGTTTCATACCTTTATTTGAGTTTTCTATCTTCTAAAAATCGTACTTTTATAATATGCAAATTGTCTTCGCTACCAGCAAGTTGGGCGGATACTTGCTGGTAGCCGCCGCATTCTCATGCTCTGGGAACGCCCCCTCTCTTGATAGATAGGGCCAGCGCGCTCTCCAACTCCTGCTGGCCCTGTCTGCAGCCGAAATCCCGCACCTGCGCCGTAATGGTCTTCAGTTGGCGCAGGCGCTCTGAGAGAAGGACGCCGCTTGGCTGCTTCTTCTCTCAGAGTGCCTGCGCCGACTGTAGACCGATAAGGCGCAGGCGCGGGATTTCGGCTGCAGACAGGGCCAGCTGGAGGAGAAGAGCGCGCTGGCCCTGTCTATCAGAGCAGAGGGGGCGTTCCCAGAGCATGAGAATGCGGCAGCTACCAGCAAGTATACGCCCAACTTGCTGGTAGCGAAGACAATTTGCATATTATAAAAGTACGATTTTTAGAAGATAGAAAACTCAAATAATGGTATGAAACTTATGTTTGAACTCAGCTGACATTAGCAAGTAGCTAATGTCAGCTACTGAAAATTGCATAAGTGGGGGTGACAGAAGCCCTTTAAAACTATGTCCTCTTGTAGCAATTTTTCTTCTTTTAAATATTCTCTCCTCTTTTACCGTGATGATTCCCTTTATGTATTTAAAAGTTTCTATCATATCCCCTCTGTCTCTTCTTACTTCCAAGCTATACATGTTAAGGTCCTTTAACCTTTCCTGGTAAGTTTTGTCCTGCAATCCATGTACTAGTTTAGTAGCTCTTCTCTGAACTCTCTTTCAATATCCTTCTGCAGATATGGTCTCCAGTACTGCACACAATACTCCAAATGAGGTCTCACTAGTGCTCTGTAGAGCGGCACGAGCACCTCCCGCTTTCTTTCTTTGGACTTCATCGTTCTCAACAACATCTTCCACCCAGTCTTCACCCCTACCCTCTTTGTCGGTCTGCACACCGCAGAAAGCCACAGCAGTTTGCACCTGCTGCGGTGGTCTTCCCATGTCCTTATCCTCAAACGTAAGTGGTTGGGCATCGGTGCATTCAATCTCTTCCACTTCTGGGTTAGGGCTATGTGGATGGCCCTGAGAAACTCTGCCAGCAGAGTCATCAAAAAGCATAAGAGACTGCTGCATGACTTGGGTTCAGGTCTGGGTGCGAAAAACCGTAAGATCTTTACATTTCGGGTTCGCTTAACCCTACTCATAGATTAATAATGAAAAATACTTTTTATAACAAAAATGTGAAAAAATAATATTGAAGGTTAGGAGAATAGTTAGACTCCGGTGTAGACTTATTAGTTTCTTGGACACTGTCCCTAAGTCTCACCCTATGCCTGATTCCCTGCCTAGAAAGCGGAATGGCCGCCCCAATAGGGGCGATCCCGTATTAGGAACCTCCTATACACCCCTAGGATGGCCCTGATAAAGGGATAGAGAACCACCTAATAAAGGTGGGAAAATAGGCTACCATAAGTACCAAAAATAAATATAAGACCTCAAAAATTATAGTCCACCACAAATAGTAACATGTCAACCCCTTATATAGGATTCATCACAAGCATCATTAAAAGATGCCTTACAAAGATGTCAGATGATTTCTAGTGATACTGACCCTGTTCCAACGCGTTTCGCCCATTCAATCTCAGGGATCATCAGGGGACATCTTTAATTTGATGGGAGAGCATACACTAAAATGTCTCCAAATAGATTTATATAGTTACCCTTAGAGTTGAGAGACTATAAAAAGAGTCTATCAAAGAAGGACATTATGTTAAATGAGGTAAAGCAAGATAATATAGGAGCTATATACTGCCAACTTTTAAACATAAATGCCAAATTTCCTTCCCTCCCCTTTTTGTATATCACAAGTTAGATAAATGTACTGGCAGATGACAATTTATCCTTATATCCTTATTTATCCTTATATATTTATGTGCCCAACATAACAGTGGTTAAATTATGACATGTTAGATCAATGTGCCGACTGAGGCCATTAGTCCTTATATACTTGCATGCTCGACATGGCGAGAGGCTCCGTGGCCTGAAGATGATTTAGAATGGCCGGCTCATCAGGAGGGGGGTCAGGATGAAGATAGCGTCCGCGATGGTTCTGCCTAATTTTTCAGTTATAGTTAGAGCAATGACAGGAAACTGCGATGGCGCCGCCCCTGTCATTGTACCCCTCAGATGCAGCGTTCATACATGATCCCAGCATCTGAGTGTAAAATTAACAATAAATAAATAAATAAAACTTACCACCTCCATTTGCTCACGACGGGCCAACCACTGCCATCTTGCTTGAATGCCTCGGCCGAAATCCTGTGCGGCGCGAAATTACATCACCACGACGGCCAGCGTGATGATGTAATCTCGCGCCACACGGGATTTCGACAGAAATCTTCAAGCAAGTTGGAGCCTGGTGTCCCATTGCGAGCAAATGGAAGAGGGAAGTTTGAATTTTAGTTTTTTTTAATACTATCTTAGATTAAATCGATTCACTAACACGAAGCACAAGGAAATTCGGCTTCTAGGCTAATCGAATTTATCCTGGGATTCGATTCGCTCATCTCTAGTTATAGTATTTTAGACTTTGTGGCTAAAACGAACTGCACACTTGAAGAAACACTTCACAGCATGTTTTACCTCTTGATTTCTCAGAGTGTAGATGAATGGATTTAAGAAAGGTGTTAATATAGAATTCAGGATTGTAGCCAATTTGTCAAAATCTATAGAAGAGTTTTTAATAGTTCTTAAGCTCATAAACACTGTGCCAACAAAGTATATGAACACAACTAAGAGGTGAGAGGAACATGTTGCAAAGGTCTTCCTTCGCCCACCTGATGAGGGTATTTTTAATATTGCAATTATTATATTTAAATAAGATGCAATAATCAGAATAAGTGATCCAAACACAATCACTGCAGAAACCATGAAATTTAAAAAGACGTACATGCTGAGTGTCTGTGCAGGCCATTTCTAAAAGTTGTTCTACATCACAAAAAAAATGGTCAATTCTCAAACCACAGAAGGTAAGACATACTACTAGTACAGTTGGGGCTATGGTGTCCAGAAAAGCACATGTCCAAGCACCCAAAGCTAGATATAGACAGAGTGTGGGGCTTAACACGGCCAAGTAACGTAAAGGATTGCATATAGCCATATACCTATCAAAAGACATGACTGCTAAAATTAAAATATGAGTGGATCCCAAGAAGAAGAAGCTGTAACATTGTACCAGACAGCCCCCATAACTGATGATTCTACTTCCATTAATCAGAAGAGATAGGAATTTTGGTGTGATTGTGCTGGTTAGCAACAGATCTATGCAAGACAAATTAATGAGGAAAAAATACATTGGTTTATGTAGTTGTTTATTTGTAGAAATTATGAAAATGATGACAATGTTTCCAATCACAGTGATGGAGTAGGCATTCAGAAGAAGGAAAAAAAATGTTGTTTTAACCGCTGGAGAATAGTGAAATTCCATTAAGAGGAAAGCATCACTCTTGTTATGTATGATCATATCTGAAAGGCATAAGGGGCTTGACTTTTAAAATAATATATAATGTACTCAAGAAAAACAAACACATGATGTACAGTCGTGGCCAAAAGTTTCGAGAATTACACAAATATTAGTTTTGACAAAGTTTGCTGCAAAACTGCTTTTAGATCTTTGTTTCAGATGTTTCTGTGATGTACTGAAATATAATTATATGCACTTCATACATTTCAAAGGCTTTTATCGACAATTACATGACATTTATGCAAAAAGTCAGTATTTGCAGTTTTGGCCCTTCTTTTTCAGGACCTCTGCAATTCGACTGGGCATGCTCTCGATGAACTTCTGGGCCAATTCCTGACTGATAGCAACCCATTCTTTTATAATGACTTCTTGGAGTTTGTCAGAATTAGTGGGTTTTTGTTTGTCCACCCGCCTCTTGAGGATTGACCACAAGTTCTCAATGGGATTAAGATCTGGGGAGTTTCCAGGCCATGGACCCAAAATGTCAAAGTTTTGGTCCCTGAGCCACTTAGTTATCACTTTTGCCTAATGGCATGGTGCTCCATCGTGCTGGAAAATGCATTGTTCTTCACAAACTGTTGTTGGATTGTTGGAAGAAGTTGCTGTTGGAGGGTGTTTTGGTACCATTCTTTATTCATGGCTGTGTTTTTGGGAAAAATTGTGAGTGAGCCCACTCCCTTGGATGAGAAGCAATCCCACACATGAATGGTCTCAGGATGCTTTACTGTTGGCATGACACAGGACTGATGGTAGCGCTTACCTTTTCTTCTCCGGACAAGCCTTTTTCAAGATGCCCCAAACAATCGAAAACAGGCTTCATCGGAGAATATGACTTTGCCGCAGTCCTCATTTACCATACTTTCTGCAGAAGATCAATCTGTCCCTGATGTTTTTTTTGGAGAGAAGTGGCTTCTTTGCTGCCCTTGACACCAGGCCATCTTCCAAAAGTCTTCGCCTCACTGTGCGTGCAGATGCGCTCACACCTGCCTGCTGCCATTCCTGAGCAAGCTCTGCACTGGTGGCACTCCGATCCCGCAGCTGAATCCTCTTTAGGAGACGATCCTGGCGCTTGCTGGACTTTCTTGGATGCTCTGAAGCCTTCTTAACAAGAATTGAACCTCTTTCCTTGAAGTTCTTGATGATCCTTTAAATTGTTGATTGAATTGCAATCTTAGTAGCCACAATATCCTTGCCTGTGAAGCCATTTTTATGCAACGCAATGATGGGTGCACGCGTTTCTTTGCATGTCACTATGGTTAACAATGGAAGAACAATGATTTCAAGCATCACCCTCCTTTTAACATGTCAAGTCTGCCATTTTAACCCAATCAGCCTGACATAATGATCTCCAGCCTTCTGCTCGTCAACATTCTCACCTAACTTAACAAGACGATTACTGAAATGATCTCAGCAGGTCCTTTAATGACAGCAATGAAATGCAGTGGAAAGGTTTTTTGGGATTAAGTTAATTTTTATTGCAGAGAAGGACTATGCAATTCATCTGATCACTCTTTATAACATTCTGGAGTATATGCAAATTGCTATTATAAAAACTTAAGCAGTAACTTTTCCAAATTCCAATATTTATGTAATTCTCAAAACTTTTGGCCACGACTGTAGAAGTGATAATAGTACATAGGTATTACATAGGTATATATAGAGATTAACAACAGATCTGACATAGTAGTTGACATTATCTACATTTATTAGGCCATAAGAGTAACGCATTGTACAGTCCATGTACCCAAGGTCGTTTGTATGTGACAGCACAGGTTGGGGATGAAGATAAGTAGAGAGGCGAATCAATACTTTATTACAGATAAGAAAGGATAGAATCCCAAAAAGTGGCACTCCTAACCTCCTAACCACAAAATTGTTTTCCCATCAACAAGTACAAATGGACCTACACGTGTTCTAAAATTATAATCATGATAGACATGATAAAAGTGTAATAAAATATTAAAGCATAATAAAACAAATAAAGCAAGCTTTATAGTGCTTTATTTAATTCCTGAAATGGATTTTGGCCAGCCAGATAAAAAATGATGTGATTGGACTGAATGGAGCACATAAATGGATACTAACCATCACCAGTGCCCCACTAATGCCATTCCAAAGCAGACAAAGGCCTGCTCATCCAATCACCATTTGAAAAAAAAATCCTGAGGGACAAAGAAACCAAGAAGCTGTCTTAAAATGGCAATAGGTGTGTTATAATTTTTCTATTTGCCTACAAACCTACATTTGCAACCGCCCTAAATCAGCTCTGCCTTTAAAGTATTTGAAAATAAATGACTTAAAGGTTCTGGATACCTTTGTATTGCATTTACTTATCTTTGCTTAAGATCATTTTTCCAACTGGCCTTTATTACAAATTTTTATATTTCTATAGCATTCAGTTTTCACAGACTGTTCTTTCTGCTTTTCACTTAAATCCATCAGAGAGCTGCTTTGTTGTATTAATCTGCAGCCCTTTAATTCACAGTTCCCTGACAACTCATAGACACAGTTTAAGATTAAGTCTTATCAGTTTAATCATAATTCAGCTTACACAAGTGTTTATGAGCTCTGAGGAGTGAAAATAAAAGGGGTTCCAAATTGAGCCTTCAGAACAGCTTTCTGATCAATTTCAAAAGAAGCAGAAAGTATAGTTTGCAGTCAGTGAAAACTAAAGACAAGTTTTTTAATAGTGACCAAATAAAATTCCAATAAAAAGAGACTTGCAACCCTTTTAAAGCAGGAATAGAAATCAAATAGAATAACATGGGCAATATGTAATACAAAGTAAGATAAAATAATGTAGCCACTTTTTAAACAAGTGCTTGGGGGCAAATATTGCTGAATCACCTACTTCCAAAAGACTTGTTATCTGATTTAATATATATAAAAGAATTGAAAACAATTTTACTTTGCTCTTTCCTATTGTATATCATTATGCTTTCTCTCATTTCAAGGTGCACCTTTAACACATGATCTTCTAGGTGATTTCATCTCTTGGGAAATAGTTTGTAGATTCCCAGGAGTAAGGAACATGAAAAATAACAATCCTCCTTGGTGATTATTATATAGAGTAGATAACACAGATAATGAAAGTAACTTGTGGAAAAAATTTGCCAATTATAAATATACAAGTTCATATAAACACGGCACTCGATTTCTCAAATTGCAGTATTTTTATTCTTATTTTTATTATTGCATAATCATGCCACCATCAATTTTATATAGTTATCTGGCCGACGTTTCGGTCATATAGACCTTCATCAGGGCCTTAGAAACATGAGTGCAGAAGACCGGGTGACACGTTTGCGTGTTTGATTTAAAATGTGTGTTTGTATTAAGTGTGTGACTTTAGATTACATGACTTCAGATTCAGGGACTTTAGGAGGGAATTAAAGTAAATCAGTTTCTTATCACTGCACTGTATTGTATTTTTTCTCTTTTCTTGCATATTCGCCATTTAGTATGTGTTCCATTATTGACAACGCTGTCCAGTGCACATCTCATCTAATGTATGCAGTCCTGGAACAGCCGTTTGAGGGTGCATATCTTTGTTCAAAATGTGGGCAAATTGCCTGTTTGGAATCGCACTTCGAGTATCTAACCGGGAGAGTTCCAACACTAAGAAGCGTTGGCGATTTGGAACAGAGTTTGCTGCTCACTGAGAAGGTAGTCTATGGGGAAGATGTGGAGGAGGGTGGTAGCATGGAGGCTCAGGAAAGTGAGGTAGCTATCTGGCTTACAGTTAGAAAGCTGGGGAGAGAGAAGAGTGCCAGAGAGGCTAGCCCTGATCTGACACACCCCAACAAGTTTGCAAGGTTGGCAGATGAGGGGGATGTCAGTTCAAGGAGAGCACTTCTGAAGCCGGACACTTTCTCTGCCAGTTAGGGGAATGTCAGCTCCAGTAAGCAGTGGACCAGGAGAACAGAGCAGGCAAGACAGGTGCTGGTAGTGGGAGACTCAATTATTAGGGGTACAGATAGGGCGATCTGTCACAAAGACCGGGATCGTCGAACAGTGTGTTGTCTTGCCGGAGCTCGAGTTCGACACATCGCGGATCGGGTTGACAAATTACTGGGAGGGGCTTGAGAAGATATAGCAGTCATATCCAGTCATATTATAACCAATGACAAAGTTAGAGGTAGGTGGATTGTCCTTTAAAAATGATTTTAGGGATTTTGGTCACAAGCTTAGGACAAGGACCTCAAAGGTAGTGTTTTCCTAAATACTACCTGTACCACGAGTCACACAAGAAAGGCAGCAGGAGATTAGGGAGGTTAACAAATGGCTCAAGAACTGGTGTAGGAAGGAGAGGTTTGGGTTCCTGGAGAACTGGGCTAACTTCTCTGTCGGCTACAGGCTCTATCGTAGGGATGGGCTGCACTTCATGCCCATGTCTTGGCGGAGAAGATGGCTAGAAGGTTGGAGGAGTGTTTAAACTATGGAATGGGGGTGGGGTAATTCCATTACATGAGGGGAAGATAGTGCAGATAGAGACCTGGGGCGAGGTAATGGAACTTGGGGAGCAATGGAAGGAGGGACTAGAACAGTAAAAAAGGAAAGGTGCAGGGTAAAAAACATACATAAACCTCTTAATTGTATGTATACTAATGCCAGAAGCCTGACTAATAAAACTTGTGAACTGGAATTAGTGATGTGTGAGGAGGACTATGACATAGTGGGAGTAACTGAGACATGGCTGGAGTATAGCTATGACTGGGTGGTTAATGTACAGGGTTACAGTCTACAGTTTCTACAGTTTAGAAAGGATTGTCAAAACTGGAGAGGGGGAGGGGTTTGCCTTTATGTAAAGTCCTGTCTAAAGCCTACACTCCGGGAAGATATAAGTGAGGGACATGAACATGTGGAGTCACTGTGGGTAGAAATACATAGAGGAAAAAACAATAATAAAATACTAATAGGAGTTTATTATGAGCCTCCTAGTATACCAAAGTCCACAGAAAACATACTTCTAAACAAAATAGACGGGGCGGCAAATCATAATGATTTCATTATTATGGGGGACTTCAACTACTCAGATATAGACTGGGAAACTGAAACCTGTACATCTCATAAAGGAAACAGGTTCTTGGCAATAACCAAAGACAATTACCTTTTCCAACTGGTTCAGGACCCGATTAGAGGGACAGCCATACTGGACTTAGTATTAACCAATAGACCTGACAGAACAACAGATGTGCAAGTTGGGGGATACCTGGGAAATAGTGACCATAAAGTAATAACCTTCCAATTGCCATTCAAAAGAGTGTTTCTTCAGGGAGGAAGAAAAATACCACACTTCAAAAAAGCTAAATTTAGCCAACTAAGAGAGGCTATTGGCCTAACTAACTGAGACAAAGTCTTCAAAAACAAAAATACAGCCACAAAATGGGAAATTTTTAAAAGCATCCCGAAATCTAATTGCAAGAGGTACATACTAGAGATGAGCGAATCAAAGTTGACGAATTCGAATTCGTTCAGACTTTCAGGAGAAATTTGATTCTGAACGAATGGGAATTTCCTTGCGCTTCGTGGTAACGAATAGAACTTTTTCCTACTATGGCGGATAACTGGCTACAATGGCGGCTAAAATGGCAGCTACCCCTGTGAGGACATAAGGCAAAGAACTCTGAGAAGGTGGGATGACCCATAATGCCATGCATGCAGCCACAGCAGCCAGCCAGCCCAATGATGTCACAGCCCTAGAAATACGGCGGCCATCTTAGATTCTGCCAGTCACAATCATACCATTGTTCAGGGACAGACGTGTACGCAGGCACTAGGAAGAGAGAGAAAAAAAAACTAATTGGTAAAGGGGTTCTTCACTTTGTTTAAACTGATGATTAGAGATGAGCGAACATTTAAAAAAAGTCCGTTGTTCGGGGTTCGGGTGGTGGTTAATTGCGCATCCCGTTATGGATTCCACAATAGCGCATATGGAATCCATAAGGGGCGGCTGCCACCAACCCGAACTGTAGAACAGCTGAAGGACCTGGCGTGACGTCACTGTCATGTGATCAGTGCAGGAGCGCCGTGGCCTTCTCACTGTTTACCGCTGCTAGCGCCCCGCCCAGTGACATCACGACTTGTATCAAGTGGCGTGGACGAGGCTAAGCTCTGTTCACTGAATGGAGCTTAGCCCTGCCCACGCCACTTGATATTGAGATTTGCTAGTGCAGGGAAAGGATAGTAAGAGGAATCATTTCACAGGCAAGGAGAGACTTGTGCAGATGCTAGGGAGAGTCATAGGAAAATCCTCATTGTGAAAAAAAGTGATTTAGACAGTGGCGTGCCCAGGGTTTTTGGCACCCGGGGCGGGTCCTTTCTCTGGCACCCCCCCCCCCCCCATTACTTGGGCACATACCTCTTACATCAGGGACATCTCCTGTCATGTAGACCTTCTCTTTCCTCTTCTCCTTCATTAGACCCAGACCGCCAAGACACATTATTTCAGTCGCATTTCGTCTCTGCAGAGTTAGTAACACAGACACGTTAGATTTCTCAGTTTTTACATCACCCTCCTAATAGACATAATTGGGGTCATTTATCAAATTGGTGTAAAGTAGAACTGGATTTCCTAAAGAGCTGTCAAATATGAAAGGTGGAATCTGATTGGCTGCTGGGGCAACTAAGCCAGTTCTACTGTACACCAGGTTGAAAAATGACCCCAAATGTCCCTATAGTGTCTACAGAGGTTATAATGTCTCCTAGAGTGCCCCCAGTAATAATAATACCCTATTATTATCCCCAGAAATAATAGAATTGCCCCTACAATGCCTCCCCAATAGCAACGCCTCTCACGCTGCCCCCATATAGTAATTTCCCCCACACACTAGTGTCCCCAACACAGTAGTGCCCACACAAAGCAGTGTCTGCCACACTGTTCCTCACACAGTAGTGTCCCCCACACTGCCCCCCACACAATAGTGTCCCCCACACTGCCCCCACACAGTAGTGTCGGCCACACTGCCCCCACACAGTAGTGTCGCCCACACTGCCCCCACACAGAAGTGTCCCCCACACTGCCCCCACACAGTAGTGTCCGCCACACTGCCCCCACACACAGTAGTGCCCCCACACAGTAGTGTCCCCACACTGCCCCCACACAGTAGTGTCCGCCACACTGCCCCCATACACAGTAGTGTCCCCACACTGCCCCCACACAGTAGTGTCCCCACACTGCCCCCACACAGTAGTGTCCCCCACACTGCCCCCACACAGTAGTGTCCCCCACACTGCCCCCACACAGTAGTGTCCCCCACACTGCTCCCACACAGTAGTGTCCGCCACACTGGCCCCCACACACAGTAGTGTCCCCACATTGCCCTCCACACAGTAGTGTCCCCCACACGGCCACATACAGTAGTGTCCCCACACTGCCCCCACACAGTAGTGTCCCCACACTGCCCCCCACACAGTAGTGTCCGCCACACTGTCCCCCACACACAATAGTGTCAGCCACACTGTCCCCCACACACAGTAGTGTCCCCCACACTGCCCCCCATACAGTAGTGTCCCCCACACTGTCCCCACACAGTATTGTCCGCCACACTGCCCCCCACACACAGTAGTGCCCCCACACAGTAGTGTCCTCCACACTGCCCCCACACAGTAGTGTCCGCCACACTGCCCCCCACACACAGTAGTGTCCCCCACACTGCCCCCCACACAGTAGTGTCCCCCACACTGCCCCCACACAGTAGTGTCCCCCACACTGCCCCCACACTGCCCCCACACAGTAGTGTCCCCCACACTGCCCCCACACAGTAGTGTCCCCCACACTGCCCCCACACAGTAGTGTCCGCCACACTGCCCCCCACACAGTAGTGTCCGCCACACTGCCCCCACACACAGTAGTGTCCGACACACTGCCCCCACACAGTAGTGTCCCCACACGGCCCCACACAGTAGTGTCCCCCACACTGCCCCCACACAGTAGTGTCCCCCACACTGCCCCCCACACAGTAGTGTCCGCCACACTGCCCCCTCACAGTAGTGCCCCCACACTGTCCCCCACACAGTAGTGTCCGCCACACTGTCCCCCACACACAGTAGTGTCCGCCACACTGTCCCCCACACACAGTAGTGTCCCCCACACTGCCCCCCATACAGTAGTGTCTGCCACACTGTCCCCCACACACAGTAGTGTCCGCCACACTGTCCCCCACACACAGTAGTGTCCCTCACACTGCCCCCCATACAGTAGTGTTGGCCACACTGCCCCCACACAGTAGTGTCCCCACACTGTCCCCACACAGTATTGTCCGCCACACTGTCCCCACACAGTAGTGTCCCCACACAGTAGTGTCCCCCATACTGCCCCCACAGTAGTGTCCGCCACATTGCCCCCCACACAGTAGTGTCCCCCACACCCCCAACCACACAGTAGTGCCCCCCACATAGTAATTTGTCATACTCCCCCATCTTGTCATGCTTTTTCTGATCCCCCCATCTTGTCATGTTTTTCTGATCCCCCATTTTGATCACCCCTCCCCCAATCTTGTCATGTTCTTTCTGACCCCCTCTTGTCATGTTCTTTCTGACCCCCCTTGTCATGTTCTTTCTGACCCCCCTCTTGTCATGTTCTTTCTGATCCCTCCTCCCCTCCCTCCCTACCTTTGCTGTAGCATGGCCGAGCATTGCGGCAGGTACAGGAGCTTTTGTCTCCGGTACCCGGGCTGACTCACTGGAAGCGCAAGCTGTGTGCGCACTTCCTGTCAGTCCGGCCGGGTACAGGAGACAGATGCTCTCTGTACCCGGACCTGACAGAGCTCGGTCACGCTACAAGGGAATGACAGGAGGGAGCGCTGAGCGCTTCCCCGTTCCCCCCTGTCAGTCCCTCTCCCTGGCACCCCCCTGACAGCCGGCACCCGGGGCGAACCGCCCCCCCCCCCCGCCCCCCCCTGGGCACGCCACTGAATCCAGATAGTCTCATAATACAGATCTGTCATTCCAGCAATTAGTTATTGGGGTGCAAGTGCTATGTTAAAAAGCCTTTAGTGGCTTTTATCTGTGGAAAAAGATAAATATATACGCAGGTCCCTTTCGCTGTTAACTGCGCTGATATCATTTAGTGGCCTATTTCAATACAATATGAGAAAAATAGTTCAAATTTACTGTTATTTGCACTAAAAGCATTTATTGCCATATTTCTACAGAAAAAGAGAAAAATAGACTAGTTTAATTTTTGCTGTTATTTGTGCTAAAAGCTTTTCTTGTCATATTTCACTACAATACGAGAAAAATAGACGTAGTTCACATTCGGTGTTATTTGCGCTAAAAGCGTTTCCTGTCATATTTCGCTACAATAGTAAAAAATTAGAAGCAGTTCACAATTGGTTTTATTTGCGCTGAAAGAGTTTATTGTCATATTTCACTACAATACGAGAAAAATAGACGCAGTTTACATTTAGTGTTATTTGCGCTGAAAGCATTTATTGCCATATTTTTCTACAATATGAGAAAAATAGACGCAGTTTACATTTGGTGTTATTTGCGCTGAAAGTGTTTATTGCCATATTTCACTACAATACGAGAAAATTAGATGCAGTTCACATTTGCTGTTATTTGTGCAAAAAGCATTTATTGCCATATTTCTACAGAAAAAGAGAAAAATAGACGCAGTTCACATTTAGTGTTATTTGCGCTGAAAGCGTTTCTTGTACTATTTCACTACCATACGAGAAAAATAGACGCAGTTCACATTTTCTGTTATTTACTTAGAAATCGTTTAGTGGTCTATCTTAGTCCAATACGAGAAATACATACGCAGTTTACTTTAGCTATAATTTACGCTGAAATCGTTTAGTTGCCAATTTCAAACCCTTTAGTTGCCTATCTCATTAAAAAAAGAAATATATATTTGGTGCTTTTAGGGGTGTTTTAATTTGCTTTTAAATTATTTAGTTCAGCTAAAAGTATGTCAGACAGAGAAGTGCCAGGCCCTGCACATGGGAGTGTCAGAGGCGTAACTGATTCTGGAGCCGGCACAGGTCGCAGCAGAGTAAGGAGGCGTGGCAGCAGGTTGTTTCTTCCTGAGGCCTCAGGTCCATATGTCAGCTAGTGGTCGTGTCTTGACCAGCAACCAGCGGTTCTTGATTGGTTGACTCGATCTTCAAGTTCATCACAAGTGACAGCAGCACCAGCAGCCTTAGTCTAGAGTCGCTGACAAGCAGCTTTCTTCAGCCACATAATGATGAAACTACCAGCAGCAGCAGTTAGACCTGGAGCAGGACCTGAATCATCAGGTGGTGGCATACTTTGACAGCACCCTGCCAACTGTCATAGGAGATCCGCTGGACTACTTGGCAGTCAAACGAGATTTGTTGCCGCATCTGGCCGAGTTTGCCCTGGAAAAGCTGTCCTGCCTAGCCAGTAGTGTGGCATCAGAGCGGGTGTTTAGTCCGACTGGGGCCATAGTTGCCCCAAGAAGAACTCGCCGGTCCACCCAAAATGTGTAGAGACTTACTTTTGTCAAGATGAATCAGGTGTGGATCAGCCAGGATTTCCACCCACCAATGCCTGATGCATTAGATTAGATCATCCATCTCCACACTATGTCACCGTGACACTCTGTGGTATCATGCTGTTGTTGCTGTCATATTCACACCATGTCACCTTGCCACTCTGTGGGCTCCTGATGCTGCCATGTCCACACTATGTCACCTTGCCACTCTGTGGTATCATGCTGCTGCTGCTGTTGCTGCTATGTCCACACTATGTCACCTTGCCCCTTTGTGGCCTCCTGATGCTGCTATGTCCACACTATGTCACCTTGCCACTCTGTGGTATCATGCTGATGCTTTTGCTGCCATCCATACACCATGTCACCTTGCCACTCTGTGGCCTAATCATATTGCTGCTGTCACCTCCACACTTTGTCATTGTGCAACTCTGTGGCCTCTTGATGCTGCCACTACCTCTAGACCCTGTCATTGTGCCACTTCGTGGTCCCCTAATGCTGCTTCCACCTAACCAATATGTCATAGGGACACTCTGTGGACTTCTCATGCTGGTACCACCCTCCCCATTCTATGATGGAGTCGCTATTGTCCTTGTTTGGGCTTCTTGAAATCACCATTTATTTGACCTTTCTTCTGATTGGTCAGAAGGGAGAAAAAGTGAGACGCACAACAGATCCTGTCTGTGTAGCAGCTGTATGGCCTGTATGGTCCCATCAGAATTGGCTCTAGATTTGGTAGCCAAAAGCAGGAGTGGGTACAAAACACAGAAGACATGCAAATATTACCTTCACATGTCATCACTGTTTCAGATCCACTCCTGTTTCTTTTTTGGCATTACCAATACTGATGGACTACTGAGCAAATGCTGACCGAGTGAAGGCATATGCTCCCCAGACAGGATCTGATTTTTGTGGGTTATTGTTCTGACGGATCAGAGGAAGGGCAAAATAATCAGTGACAGCAACACAAACTTACTGCTGACACCCTCTCCACTCTGTCGGGGGGACTTTACTTGTATAAGCATTTAATAGAACAGGTTCTGTAGACATCTATGTGAAATCAGCTAACATTGACCTGTAAGACTGAGTTAATACTTGAGTTATTTGGTCAGTTTTGGGCCCATGACTGCCCAAATAAGTGAAGTGTGCAGTGATTCTAATAGCGATTATTTTACTATGCCAGCACACTCCCTATGCGTGTTTCTGCATGGCAAAGTGTTCTACACCCCTGTAAAGGCTCTCTGTAGCCCGGAAATAGCTGTTTTTTATCGCGATTCGCCGCAAATATATCGAAGCAAATTTTTTTCTGAAAATACGGCGAACCAGCCGAATCGAATTTTTGAGAAATTCGCTCATCTCTAGTACATACCTTATGGGAATAAAGGTTAGGGAACAAAAAAAAAATTTGGATAAATAAAAATGTAAAGAAAGCAATAAATGACAAAAAGAAAGAATTTAAATCACTAAAACAGGAGGGTAGCGAGGAAGCATTGAAAAACTATAAGGAAAAAATTGAATATGTAAAAGACAAATAAAAGCAGCCAAACTAGAGACAGAGATTAATTGCCAAAGAGAGTAAAACTAAACCTAAAATGTTCTTTAATTATATAAATAGTAAAAAGTATGAATGATGAGGGGAGAGTTGCAGAGAGTGATGAGGAGAAAGCAAAGCTATTAAATATTTTTTTCTCCACTGTATTCACTGAAGAAAATAAGCTGTCAGATGAAATGCAGAATGTAAAAGTAAATTCCCCATTAAAAGTGCCCAATCTGACCCAGGAAGAAGTACAATTGAGTCTTAAAAAGATTAAAATAGACAAATCGGAGGAACCAAATGGCATACACCCAGTTTCCTAAGAGAATTAAGTAATGTAATAGCCAGACCCTTACTTCTGATATTTAAGGACTCTATACTGACATGGAGTCTTCTACAGGATTGGCGCATAGCATGGCCTATAAGGGGACATACCCAAGTAAGAAAAGGAGAAGAAAAGGGGAAGGGAGAGAGGTTCACGAAAAACGCACTTGCACCGGTTTGAGGGAGCCCGTGGAATTTAAAGGCTCTAAGCCCCTCCCACTAATGCAGGCTGAGTACTCAGCCTTCCCTTTTTGTGGTCGCGGCTGCGGAGAAGCGGAAACAACTAGCATGGCCTAGCTAAAGCTGAAACTTCAATCTAGCTAAAATGGCTGGTGGTGTGCCCTTAGCCATGATCGTGGATAGGCCTATAAGGGGGCAAAAATCTGAACCAGGTAGTGAAAAAGCTTTATATAGCGATAACAAATTTACAAAGTCAAGTAAGTGAAAGCCTTAGAAATTTCGGCCTGAGGGTTTGGTACACAACGCGCAAAACAGGAAGATTGCCAACGTTCCATTTTTCTGATGATGTGGGCTGGGACTCCATGTCCTGAGGCCTCAGATGCTGCTCCGATGCGGAAAGAGTGTCCTTATATACATTTGGGGTCGTAGCCGAGACTCGACGCTAAGGAGCGAATGTAAGTGACAAATTGGGAAAATGTGAGAGGACGATTGTTGAATGGAAGCAACGGGATGTCTGTAGAGGAGCCGTCCAATACTGACAGTAACCGCTTTAGGACCTTGACAGGGCACCATTCATTGCAAGTCCTGAAGCAGTTTACTATAATTTGCGGTACTACAGTTGTGTTCAAAATTATTCAACCCCCACTGAAATTGAGTGTTTTGGCCAGTTTGACATTGATTTTGATCATTTCAGTCATCTTGTTTACAATTAAGTCAAAGAGGCACTTGTAAGTCAGACAAATATAACATAACATTTATAATGAAATAACCACAAATGTCTTTTCTGTGCTCACATCATTATCAGTTTTATTCAACCCCCAAGTGACATTCAATCTTAGTACTTAGTACAACATCCTTTTCCAGTTTTAACAGTTTTTAAACGTGAAGCATAGCTTGACGCAAGTGTCTTGCAGCGATCTACGGGTATCTTCGCCCATTCTTCATGGGCAAAAGCCTCCAGTTCAGTCACATTCTTAGGCTTGCGCACTACAACTGCTTTCTTTAAGTCCCACCAGAGGTTCTCAATCGGATTCAAGTCTGGTGACTGCGATGGCCACTTCTAAATGTTCCAGCCTTTAATCTGCAACCATGCTCTAGTGGACTTGGAGGTTTTGCTTGGGATCATTGTCCTGTTGAAAGGTCCAACTGTCTCCCAAGCCTCAGATTTGTGACCGACTGCATCACATTTTATCCAATATCTCCTGGTACTGAAGAGAATTCATGGTACCTTGCACACGGTGAAGCTTCCCTGTACCTGTAGAAGCAAAACAGCCTCAAAGCATGATTGACCCCCCGCCATGCTTCACAGTAGGCAAGGTGTTCTTTTCTTCATAGGCCTTGTTCTTCCTCCTCCAAACATAGTGTTGATCCATGGGCCCAAACAGTTCTAATTTTGTTTTACCAGTCCACAGAACACTATCCCAAAACTTTTGTGGTTTGTCCACATGACTTTTGGCATACTGCAGTCGACTCTTCTTATTCTTTGGAGACAGCAAGGGGGTGCGCCTGGGAGTTCTGGCATGGAGGCCTTCATTACGCAGTGTGCGCCTTATTGTCTGAGCTGAAACTTCAGTACCCTCATCTGACAAATCTTTTTTCAGTTACTCAGCAGTCACACAGGGACTTTTCTCCACTTTGCGCTTCAGGTAGCGCACAGCAGTCGAAGTCAGCATCTTCTTTCTGCCACGACCAGGTAGCCTTTCAACAGTGCCCTTTGCCTTGAATTTGCGAATGATGCTTCCTATGGTGTCTCTTGGTAACATCTTTGCAATCTTCTTATAGCCATTGCCCTTCCTGTGAAGAGAAATTACCTTTTCTCTTGCCTTCCTGGACCATTCTCTTGACTTCACCATGTTTGTAAACAGACCAGTAAATGTCTAGAAGGAGCGGAGTATCACAGCCATTTTAAATATGCCTAATTGATGCTTATTATGCTTGATTGCCGCTCCTTGACAACCACAGGTGTTTTCAATACCTGATCGAAAACACTTGAATGAACCTCTGTTCTTAAGAGTGGTAGTCTTTAAGGGGTTGAATAATTGTGTCGATGAAGAAATCACAAAAAAAAACATTTAATACTGTATTACAAAAACAATTGATGTCATTTTAGTTGCATTTGGTTCTTTAAAAAGTCCTTGTAAGATTTCATTTTGAACACAATTACAAATGTACACTAAATTCTCTAAAACCCTTCAAAGCATTGGGGGTTGAATAATTTTGAACACAACTGTACATGGTAGGTGATACAGCGTGAAATGATCACTGTGCCAGACTAGTTGGCCTAAAGACAAACCTTTTACTCTAGATGAAGAGCTGGTGAATTCCCCGGGTCTTTAGAAACTCTAAAAACAGAGGTGCATGGCAGCCTTAATGATTGCACTGATATAGTGCCTACAAGGATTGGCATCTAGTGAATTTGAAGGTTTTCTAAACAGTTCCCCTGACACAGGCTGTCTACCTGGATCTGTACATGTGGAGGCTTTCTGAATGCCCCTTAAAGTAGCTTTGACCGCTTGCAAAGCGAAAAAAGACACGTGGTCCGGATGTTTTAACATGTGGTAATATTGAAACCCAGCTAAATAAAGCCTGATCGTGTTGTAAGACAAATGAAGCTCCTCGTGACAGTGTGCTAGAAAAGCAGTGATGTACGTGGTGAGGTTGACATTGTTTTGGGGATGGAGCCGAGAAAATTGCGCGAAAATATTCCAGCAGGTTTTGTAATTATGAGCCCTATTGACCGAAAGTGACTTATGGATGAGAGACTTGGCTGTCAAGAGATGCCTTCTTAATCCATTATCAAGTCCCTGAGAGCTGGTGGGGAAACTCCATCGCCTGAAAGAAAGTGGGAAAATTGAAATGTGACAAAGCGTCTGCCGCGACATTTTGAACTCGCTGATTATGCAGACAAGAGAAGTGGAAATTGAAACATAGAGCAAGCCACACTAATTTGCATACGAACGGCATGATTTGCGGAGATTTAGACCTGAATTTGGAGAGGATATCAACAACTGCCTGATTATCTTTGATGAAGGCAACTGAAGAGTTTTCCAAATGCTTACCCTAAACTAGCGCAGCGGCAACTATGGGATAGATTTCGAGTAGAGGGGAGGACTTTAAAGACTCTTTTGATGAAGAGAGTTCAGTTGGCCAACAACCAGCAAACCAGTGACTACCGAATACAGCTGAGAACTAGTGTTCAGCGCGAATATTCACATAGCGAATTTTTTTAGCAAATATCGGCACTTTGCTAATTCGCAAATATTGCGAATATAGCGCTATATATTCGCTATTTCGAATATTCGTTTATTTTTTTTTTTTTATTGTTATATTTTTTTCTTTCCCACTTCCCAAAAGTAGTTCTACGTAATACATTCGTCAATCGTCATCTTCTTCAACCAAGCCAACCATAGTAAACCAGGTCTAAGTTGAAATCGCAATGCGATTAATTCAAGTTATATTAATCGCATTGCGATTTCAACTTAGACCTGGTTTCTATGGTTGGCTTGGTAGAATTAGCGAATATGACGAATGTATTCGTCATATTCCTCAAAATGAAGATAACAAAGTATTCTCCATCTCCGTTTTAGCTACATATGCGTCAACTTCGATAATTCTAGCAATCAAATAGGAAGGTTGACTATAGAGACAGCTGTGTTTAATTCGCTATGCGATTATATTATTATTATTATTTTTTTAATAAATAGAAAAATCATAATAATTATCAAGTATTATAATAATTCTATTTATTTAAAAAAAGCTAAGTAATATAATCACATAGCGAATTAAACACAGCTGTCTCTATAGTCAACCTTCCTATTTGATTGCTAGAATTAGCGAAGTTGACGAATAGGTAGCTAAAACGAAGATGGAGAATACTTCGTTATCTTCGTTTTGAGGAATATGACGAATACATTCGTCATATTTGCTAATTCTAGATATCAAACCAATAGGAGAGTAGCCTTAAGTTACAATCGCAATAAGCGATTATTTAAATTGCATATTATTCGCGATAATGACAAATATTCGATTTCGACGAATATGAAACGAATATTCTATCGAATATTCACGAATTTCGTCAAAATCGAATATGGCACCTGCCGCTCATCATCTACTGAGAACCCGCCGGACGCGGCCGCGTCAGGAAAGAACATGGGAGATGCCGGACTCCACTGTCCAACCAGACAAGAAGAAGTCCCACATGAAAATATTGGCAGAAGCTTCATTGTCTAGGTGGATCAAGCAACCCTGATCTGGAGCCTTGCGTTGGGGCATGACCCTGGTGGCGAAATTTAGCATCCCTAACAATGATAGCAGCTTTAATTTGGTTAATGTCCTGGAGGTTACTGATTTGGTGATGGTCTCTTTGAATTTTGACAACTTATCTTCTGGTAGCCTAGCTTGCATTTTTTTGGTATCTAACACAATGCGCAGAAAGGTTACCAGGGCCTTGAGCCCTGCGAAGTCCCGGACAAACAACTCCATATCCATGACAGCCCAGTTAGTAACGTGCTGGAACCGGACTAAAGCGGTGGCAGCTTTTGCCGAGAAAGACCGATGATAATCGTAAAAGGCATGCCCGCCATACTTATGACCAGTGTCGGACTGGGATACATAGGGCCCACCAGTCAAATTTTTTTGGGGGGCCCACCATACGAATACATTCAAATATAATTAATAATAAATAAGCTTTTTAAATGAACACAGGCTGGTTGAGGTGCTGTACATTGAATATATGTATGTAGTGCAGTAAGTCTACTGTGTTATGTGCCACTTGTGCAGGGGGTCGGAGACTGGGGCCCACTTTGCTCAGGGTCCCACCGGGGGATTCCCCTGTACCCCTGTGGGCCAGTCCGAGCCTGCTTATGACCCAGATCCGTCACTCTATATAAATATGTGTCTAACTCCTGCCTGCTAGGCTGCACAGAACAAATGATACCCCTAAAAAGGCTAAATGCCAGCACAAACTCTGGGATAGTCAGCTTCTTGTTTAGCCGGGTGTCTTTGGATCTGAACACGATGGAGACATCGCCGCAGGCAATGGTCTTATTATCCAGGGAGTCATGAGTGGCAATGAGGATGGACGCCAGGTTGACATCTTTGCCTGCCAAAATGTCCCTCTTTATATTATCGGGGACAAAATGCGAGGGGGCTATGTCGGGAGCACATCCTCGATATCTGAGGCATGTGACATGGTTGGCTGTGATATGTGAAATGAAGCGGGTGTTAGAATAGAAGGAACTTAAGAACCTAAGCACCAAAAGAAGTGACGGAACTGAAAGCGGAAAAAAGTGAACCTGATAGCGTGAACAGCAAGCCGGCTGCGTGGGTGACGGGCTTGACCGCTACGTGCGAGCGAAAGGACGAGCTGAGAAAGAAAAGCGATGGGAAGGGAAAGCTGAGTAGCTGACGTAGTGGAAGTGAAATATGTTAAGATTAGTTTTTTTAGTTTTTTTACCTAAACCTCAGGGCTAAAAGAACGGCCTGGAGGCGCCAGCCTGCAGAAGTGGGGAAATACAATCTGAAAGGAAAACATAATGGAAGAACTGACCATAAGTTTGACAGAAAAAAATACGTGTTTTACTTTTTTTTTTAAGACAAGCACCAGCTTTGGGTGAGTCAGGTGACCCAACGAGAAGCCTGAAACGGAGAAGGGAATGAAGCATGGACCAGGTGGGGGGCAATAAAAAAAATTGAGGTGACAGCAAGGCCCTAGAGTGTGTAGAAGGCTAAATACAGAACTATTAGTAGGAAAAAGAAGAGTGAAAAGGACCTTGTGGAAGGTTAGGAAACAACATGTTCCTTGTGATGAGTGGACGGAACTACCAAGACCTAAAGAGAAAGAATGTGGAAAGACAAGGCATGAAGTTACAACGTGAGGCTGAAGAACGTGACAGACAATGAATTACTTTAAACGACGTAAGCCTGAAGAATGTAACAGGCAATTTATTATTTTGAACAACGTGAGCCTGGAGAACGTGACAGGTGGTGTATTACTTTGAACAACGTAAGCCTGAGGAACGTGACAGGCAATAGATTTAAACAACGTAAACCTAAAGAGCGTGTTAGGTCATGTGATGACTTTGACTGAATGTGGGTCTGAAGAACGTGACAGGCAAGAATTAACTTAAACCGCGGAAAACCTAACGTACATAGGAAAGCAAAATAAAAAATAAAAATACGTGAGCTTGAGAAGCGTGACAAGCAGCACCCACGTAAGCCTGAGGAGCGTAACAGGCAATGGGATAGATTAAGCGGCGTTGACTGAAAAATGAAACAAGCAGTGTTTTTTTTTTATCTTAACAAACAAACGAGCGCCTGTGCAATATGAATAACTTGACTAAGTAATCCTGGAGACCCTATCCCAAAAGTGAGCCAATGGAAGGTAAAAGCGAAGAACCAAGAAAAAGAGCTAGTTGAGACTAAAAAACGGGTCAGACGGTAAATATCTGACAAAGTGGACCTGAGAAAGTACCGTCATGGATACTTAACAGGCGTGTCGCATGCAAGAGCCCCCCCAACAGACCATGCCTGGTGGCCCCCTCAAAATCTTCAGCACCGAGCCTGTGAGGTAAAAGACCACACGAGACCGGGCATGAAAGATGGCCTGAACTCTTCTTTGCCTCCTCTATTAATGTTATGGAGGAGACCTCCAGGCTCGGAATGCTATCCCGTCTGTTTCAATAATCAAACATGGCAAGACTATACTGCTACAGTATATAAGCCATACCTGTGATCACAATATGCAGGTAGAAGAAAAATAAGAACACGCATAAAAACACGAGAGCAGGCACCCTGGAGCTCACTCAATGCATATTGTGTGTGTGTATATATAGATATAGCATAATGCACAGGTGCACACTGGACTAGGGAGAAAAAAAAATATCCCACCTACAGCTCCTGACCAACTCCGGGTACCGAGCGGACGGACTGGGTGAGGAATTTAAGGAGCAGTTCCTGCGAGATCTCGCGATAGTTCGGGAACCGTCGGCTGACATAAAAAACTTGCTGGCCTGGAGTCCCCCAGTCTGCAGGCACGCGTCCGGGACTTGGAGCCGAAACTAGGGGAAGAAAACCAGGTAACCGCCACCGATACTTACCAATGAAGGTGGCTGGAACTGTTTACCATGAAGCAAACCCTGCTTACCCTTAGACGCGTTGTGAGAGGGCGACGTACTGATGCTGCACAGGAAACGCCCCAGGCACTGGAAACGCACGTGCACTGGTGTGAGGGAGCCCATGGAATTTAAAGGACCTATGCCCTCCCACAAATGTAGGCTGAGTACTCAGCCTTACCTGTTTATCTGTTTAGGGTGGGTTTTTGTGGCTGGATCAGGTATATATTATCTTCTAGTTTTCAATTTTTTTTTGAGCTGTGTGGTGTATGGTTTGTTGGCTGCGGTTTAAAGCCATGTTACCAGCTCGTACGTACGACTCGTGGTGCTTTTGCAGTTCTGGACCCAGAGCTTCACCAGCATCCTGACAAATTTAAGGATTATTTCCGTATGTCTCCCTAGTCATTTGATGATTTGCTTGCCAAATTCGAAGCTTCTCTTTGGCGCCAAACTACAAGATTTTGGCGAAGTGTCTCTCCAGCAGAACGACTCATGGTGACCTTACGGTAAATGTTGAACTTTTTTTCTAAATGTGTTAGTGAGTATTAAAGTGTGTGCCTTTCTGATAGCAGAAAAATGCAATATTTCCATGTTTAATAAACTGTGTACATATAAAAGGCATATTTTCGTGTCTGATAATATTTTGGGAGTAATCATTACTGTGTTGGCAAGGCTAGAGTCATTCAGGTGTTCATAAGCTATTGTATTGGGCCAACATTACAGACTAACCCCACCCAACGACTATGTGGATACTCCCTTGTCCTGAAATTATTGCTACATATTAAGATATGTAATATGATATAGATTTAGTCACATTCTGTTTTATTTTATTATATAGTTGACTATATGTCTAAGTGTAAAATTTTTTGCACCTATATATATTTGCTATTTCTTCTCCATATTTTGGTGACTAAATTGTCACTCTACTTTTTTCACAGCTTTCTTGCCACTGGCTAGAGTTATATGAGTCTACATTAACAATTTCGCCTGGAAAAGTCAACGATTTCATACATCATGAAAGACACGTGTAAGGTTATTTGGGATTGCCTGCATCGTGAAGAGATTCCACACCCCACCACCGAACACTGAAAGCAGATACTGTAGCTGCCAAATACTGGCAGGTGACCCAGTTTCCTAACTGTTTGGGTGTCCTGGATGGAAAGCACATCCATATCCAAAGCCCCTTAGTGGCTCCTTATTTTTTTATTATAAATGTTATTTCGCTGTTATTTTTATGGCATTGGCAGATGCTAATTATCAGTTCATTGCCATTGATATTGGGGCATATGGCCGGACCAATGACTCCAAAGTCTTTAAATCTTCAGCGATGGGCCGCCGTGTGTATGGCAATCATTTTCCCTTCCCTGCACCCCAACCACTGCCTGGCACTACAGAGCCTATGCTTCCTTTTGTAATTGTGGCAGGCGAAGCATATCAAATGTGCTCAAATTTGCTGAAGCCATATGGTCAGCGAAATTTAAGTGCAGAAAAAATATGGTATAATTATCGTTTGAGCCGGGCCTGCCGTATGGTTGAGTGCACCTTTGGATTATTGTTTTCCAAATGGCGCATCTTTATGCGCCCAATCCAGCATCTGCCAGACAATGTTGATAAAATAGTAAAGGCATGTGTCATTTTGCACAACTTTTTATTAACCAAGGATCCTTTGACAACAGATGTCGAAACAGAAATATCAACTGCCCAGGAAACTCAACACACTGGACCACAGGCTACAGCAGAAGTAAATGCGTTACGGGATAGTTTTTCACATTATTTCAGTTCGCCAGATGGATCATTACGTTGGCAGGAATAAATATTCTAATGTCTAAAAGTAAAATGTTTGTTTGGTTGACATTTATGTTATAGTTTGCAGGGGAAACACATTGGCTAATGTTTCTTTATGTTCCAAATAATTTATAAAATGTTTGACATTTATTAAGTAACCCTGGATTTGTCTGTCTCTACCTGTGAGCTGTGACACATACATGGAAAGCAGGAATTTGTTCTGTATGTTGGGGCTAGCTGCCCTTTATTTTTACCTTACTATTTCTGAAGCTCTTTTTTATGGAGTGAATGGTAGATTGGCAGTGGGACCATTCACTCCATCCGGGGTTGATTAAAAAGCTCCGATATGTGTTGTCTAATGTCACTAGGGATGATCAAATCTACTTTGGATGGTTCATTTGAAGTGGACTTGCTGAGTGCTGACCCCTAGTTGTCATCATAGATATTTTTATTTTTTAATGTTGGTATTATTAATATCTTTACTTTGTGAGTAGATTTTTTTTTCCAGTTTAATGTAGGAATAAAACACAATGTTTTACTTTAACTATTTATAGTGTAGGTACATTATTACTACCTGTATAACCGAAGCTAATGTGTTTTAATACAAATATGTATGTGAATAATTTGCATATATTTTGAGGAACTGTATGGGAGACAGCTCAAGATTTTCTTTATTCACATATATAGGCCAATACTACCCCATGGACATATTACTTTTACAAGCAGAACGGCTTGGGAGAGATGCTAACCGTAACGTTTTAATTTGGACGTATATATTTGATTTTGGGGGACACAAGGATAGGGGATAAAGTGTTTTTCAAATGGCAGGGCAGAAATTTTGGTAAACATTTAACTACAATTGGTGGCTTCTGTTGTAATTGAGATTAACATTGTTGATGCTTTGTCTCAAAAAAATTTAAGTTATTGGAACCTACCTTCTTAGCTCAGCAGAGCACCGGAGGAACTGGAGAGCCCTCTCATAACGTTAGGGACAAGAGGTCCCTGCTCTGGATCCGCTGGGGGCTAAACGTGACTTAGTGAGGTCCCGCATAAATCGGTCACGGATGGACCGAAATCTCCTATGAAAACATAAAGGACATAGCATTACATAAACATCATTAAGAGGCATCATTAGTTTGAGTTGTTAAGATAAAGAATGGATTATTCACTAATGTTAGAAAAAACACAGATCACACTATCAAACACATTTATTTTATGTTTAAACATGTTGTACGTGACCCAAAATAAGGGCAACAATGACCTTGGAATTAATAATTACCACAAACACACAAGATTATACCTGGAAAAGTTAAATATAATTGTAAATCAGGACAAATACTTACAATCATCCTTATTACATGGCAGCATATGACCAAATCAAAACAGAACAAAGATGATGAGTATTTCGATTGGGACTGTGTTAGTCACTGTGGGAAGAGATACATGGAGCCAAAAACAATAATAAATTACTAATAGGCGTTTACTATAAACCACCTAATAAACCAGAGTCCACAGAATATATACTACTAAACGAGATAGACAAGGCCGCAAATCATAATGAGGTGGGTATTATGGGGGACTTCAACTACCCAGATATAAACTGGGAAACTGAAAGCTGTACATCGCATAAAGGAAACAGGTTCTTGGTAATAACCAAAGACAATTACTTTCCCAACTGGTTCAGGACCAATTAGAGGGACGGCCATACTGGACTTAGTATTAACCAATAGACCTGACAGAACAACAGACGTGCGGGTCGCGGGACACCTGGGAAATAGCGACCATAAAGTAATATCTTTAAAAGAATCCTATAATCTTATTGTGAGAGGTACATACCGTATGGGAATAAAAGGTTAAGGAACACAAAGAAAACAATGTGGATAAATAGAACTGTAAAGAAAGCTATAAATCACTAAAACAGGAGGGTAGCGAGGAAGCACTGAAAAACTATAAGGAGAAAAATAGAATATGTATAAAACAAATAAAAGCGGCCAAACTAGAGACGGAGAGAATAATTGCTAAAGAGAGTAAAACTAACCCTAAAATGTTCTTCAATTATACAAACCAGATTCCAAAAAGTTGGGACACTAAACAAATCGTGAATAAAAACTGAATGCAATGATGTGGAGGTGCCAACTTCTAATATTTTATTCAGAATAGAACATAGATCACGGAACAAAAGTTTAAACTGAGAAAATGTACCATTTTAAGTGAAAAATATGTTGATTCAGAATTTCATGGTGTCAAGAAATCCCAAAAAAGTTGGGACAAGACCATTTTCACCACTGTGTGGCATCTCCCCTTCTTCTTACAACACTCATCAGACGTCTGGGGACCGAGGAGACCAGTTTCTCAAGTTTAGAAATAGGAATGCTCTCCCATTCTTGTCTAATACAGGCCTCTAACTGTTCAATCGTCTTGGGCCTTCTTTGTTGCACCTTCTTCTTTATGATGCGCCAAATGTTCTCTATAGGTGAAAGATCTGGACTGCAGACTGGCCATTTCAGTACTTGGATCCTTCTCCTACGCAGCCATGATGTTGTCATTGATGCAGAATGTGGTCTGGCATTATCTTGTTGAAAAATGCAGGGTCTTCCCTGAAAGAGATGACGTCTGGATGGGAGCATATGTTGTTCTAGAACCTGAATATATTTTTCTGCATTGATGGTGCCTTTCCAGACATGCAAGCTGCCCATGCCACACGCACTCATGCAACCCCATACCATCAGAGATGCAGGCTTCTGAACTGAGCGTTGATAACAACTTGGGTTGTCCTTGTCCTCTTTGGTCCGGATGACATGGCGTCCCAGATTTCCAAAAAGAACTTCGAATCGTGACTTGTCTGACCACAGAACAGTCTTCCATTTTGCCACACTCTATTTTAAATGATCCCTGGCCCAGTGAAAACGCCTGAGCTTGTGGATCTTGCTTAGAAATGGCTTCTTCTTTGCACTGTAGAGTTTCAGCTGGCAACGGCGGATGGCACGGTGGATTGTGTTCACTGACAAGGGTTTCTGGAAGTATTCCTGAGCCCATTCTGTGATTTCCTTTACAGTAGCATTCCTGTCTGTGGTGCAGTGTCGTTTAAGGGCCCGGAGATCATGGGCACCCAGTATGGTTTTACGGCCTTGACCCTGATGTTATGCACAGTTGATGATGATAGATGCAAAGTCGTTGCAATTTTTCGTTGGGTAACACCTTTCTAATATTGCTCCACTATCTTTCTGTGCAACATTGTGGGAATTGGTGATCCTCTACCCATCTTGGCTTCTGAGAGACACTGCCACTCTGAGAAGCTCTTTTTATACCCAATCATGTTGCCAATTGACCCAATTAGTGTTAATTGGTCTTCCAGCTCTTCGTTATGCTCAAATTTACTCTTATTGCTACTTGTCCCAACTTTTTGGGGATTTGTTGACACCGTGAAATTTTGAATCAACATTTTTTTCCTTTCAAATGATACATTTACTCGGATTAAACGTTTGATCTGTCATCTACGTTCTATTACAAATAAAATATTGACATTTGCCATCTCCACATCATTGCATTCAGTTTTTGTTCACTATTTGTATAGTGTCCCAACTTTTTTGGAGTCCGGTTTGTATAAATGCTAAAAAGTAAAAATCTGAAGGTGTCGGCCCTTTAAAGGGTAATGAGGGGAGAGTTGCAGAGAGCGACGAGGAGAAAGCAAAGCTGTTAAATATTTTTTCTCCAATGTATTCACTGAGCAAAATAAACTGTCAGATGAAATGCTGAATGTAAAAATAAATTCCCCATTAAAAGTGTCCTGTCTGACCCAAGAAGGTGTACAACAGTGACTTAAAAAGATTAAAATAGACAAATCGCCAGGATCAGATGGAATACACCCCTGTATCCTAAGGGAATTAAGTAATATCATAGCCAGACCCTTATTTCTGATATTTGCAGACTCTATACTGACAAGGAATGTTTCACAGGATTGGCGCATAGCAAATGTGGTGCCAATATTCAAAAGGGGTCCAAAAACAGAGCCCGGAAAGTTTAAGTGGGTAAGTAACTGGCTTAGTGATAGAAAACAGAGGGTGGTTATTAACGGTACACACTCAAATTGGATCACTGTCACTAGTGGGGCAGCTCAGGGGTCAGTATTGGACCCTATTCTTTTCAATATATTTATTAATGATCTTGTAGAAGGCTTGCATAGTAAAATAATTTTTTTTGCAGAAGACACTAAACTGTGTAAAGCAATTAACACTGAAGAGGACAATATACTGCTACAGAGGGATCTGGATAGATTGGAGGCTTGGGCAGATAAGTGGCAGATGAGGTTTCACAATAACAAATGTAAAGTTATGCACATGAGAAGGAATAATTCAAGTCACCCGTACATACTAAATGGTAAAAAAAAAAAAAAATCGGTAACACTGACATGAAAAAGGATCTAGGAATTTTAATAAAAAGCAAACTAAGCTGCAAAAACCAGTGTCAGGCAGCTGCTGCCAAGGCCAATAAGATAATGGGTTGCATCAAAAGGGGCATAGACGTCCGTGATGAAAACATAGTCCTAGCACTTTACAAAACGCTAGTCAGACCACACATGGAGTACTGTGTACAGTTTAGTACTCCTGTGAACAAGGCAGACATAGCAGAGTTGGAGAGGGTTCAGAGGAGGGCAATAACAGGGAATGGGGCAACTACAGTACCCTGAAAGATTATCAAAATTAGGGTTATTCACTTTAGAAAAAAGATGACTGAGGGGAGATCTAATTACTATGTATAAATATATCAGGGGTCAGTACAGAGATCTATCCCATCATCTATTTATCCCCAGGACTGTGACGAGGGGACATCCTCTGCGTCTGGAGGAAAGAAGGTTTGCACACAAACATAGAAGAGGATTCTTAATGGTAAGAGCAGTAGTGATGTCGCGAACATAAAATTTTCCGTTCGCAAACCGTGAACGCGAACTTCCAAAAATGTTCGCGAACCGGGCGAACCGCCATAGACTTCAATAGGCAGGCGAATTTTAAAATCCACAGGGACTCTTTCTGGCCACAGTAGTGATGGAAAAGTTGTTTCAAGGGGACCAAGACCTGGACTGTGGCATGCTGGAGGGGGATCCATGGCAAAACTCCCATGGAAAATTACGTAGTGGACGCAGAGTCGGGTTTTAATCCATGAAGGGCATAAATCACCTAACATTCATAAATTGTTTGGAATAACGTGCATTAAAACATCCAGTGTGGGTACAGTATACGATCAGGTATGATGTTGTATCGTTCAGGTAGTGTAAGGGTTACGCCTGCTTCACAGTGCCAGACCTAACTGTGACAGACCAAACTCCCCGTTTAATGCACCGCAAAAAAACGCAAACAGTCCATTTGCACAACCGCAAACTCCCCATTTGCACACGGTTGGATACCAAGCTAGCCATGTCCCGTTCCTTGTCATCACTGACGTCATTGAAGGTCTCTTCTTCACGCAATGTACTGTGCCACCCTATATGAGTGGTGTGTTCAGTAATCAGTAGTACTATTTTTTTCCGTTTAATTCCTGTTACGTCCCCTATCAGGGGACGTGTATCGAATAGATTTTAGGAACCGGGAGATGGAAAAAGAAGCTTGGTCAGTCCTCTTACTTCCAATTTGGAGCACTGCGCGTGTGCCGTGCAATGTACTGTGCAACCCTATATGAGTGGTGTGTTACTTAGTACTTTTCTTATCAGTTTAATCCCTGTTACGTCCCCTATCAGCACTGGCAGTGGGCACACTACAGTCAGTGGAAGTGGGCCTGACACACACTGGCAGGCAACTAACCTTAGATTAAAGGGTAAAAATTAAATGTGCTTTTTAATGCAAAGTCCTGTGCCAACCGGTATGAGTGGTGGGCCCTGGCAGTAGGCACACTACAGTCAGCGGAAGTGGGTTTGCACACACTGGCAGCAGGCAGGCAACTGAAATTAGATTAAAGTGTAAAAATTAAATGCCTTATTTATAGGCAAGCTACTGTGCCACACGGTATGAGTGGTGGGCACTGGCAGTGGGCACACTACAGTCAGTGGAAGTGGGCCTGACACACACTGGCAGGCAACTAACCTTAGATTAAAGGGTAAAAGTTAAATGCCTCTTTTTTATAGGAAAGTCCTGTGCCACACGATATGAGTGGTGGGCGCTAGCAGTGGGAACACTACAGTCAGTGGAAGTGGACCTGTGACACACACTGGCAACAGGCAGGCAACTGAAATTAGATTAAAGTGTAAAAATCAAATGCCTTTTGTATGCAAAGTCCTGTACCATACGGTATGAGTGGTGGGCACTGGCAGTGGGCACACTACAGTCAGTGGAAGTGGGCCTGACACACACTGGCAGGCAACTAACCTTAGATTAAAGGGTAACAATTAAATGCCTTTTTTATGCAAAGTCCTGTGCCACCCGGTATGAATGGTGGGCACTGGCAGTGGGCTCACTACAGTCAGTGGAAGTGGGCCTGACACACACTGGCAGGCAACTAACCTTAGATTAAAGGGTAAAAATGAAATGCCTTTTTTTGATGCAAAGTCCTGTGCCACCCGGTATGAGTGGTGGGCACTGGCAGTGGGCACACTACAGTCTGTGGGCCTGCAGCTCCTCATACACGGGCAGGCCAGGCAACTGCAATATATATATGGAGAAAAAAATAAAAGCAGACTAATGTAGCAGCCCTAAAAAGGGCTTTTTGGGGTGCTGTGATGCTGTCCTTACAGCAGATGAGTCCGTGGACACAGAACACTGGCCTAGCAAACGCTTTCCCTATGAATTCAGAATCATCAGCACAGCAGCAGCTGCAGTCTCCCTGCTCTCACTAACATGCAGCTTCAGACTAAATCTAAATGGCTGCCTTTTTTTATAAGAGGTGGTAAGGTGTGGGAGGGATGGTTCTGATTGGCTGGGATGTGTCTGCTGACTGTGAGGTACAGGGTCAAAGTTTGCTCAATGATGATGTATAGGGAGCGGACCGAACATTGCATATGTTCGCCCTCTGTGGCGAACGAGAACAAGCTATGTTCGCCGGGAACTGTTCGCCAGCGAATAGTTCTGGACATCTCTAAAGAGCAGTGAGACTATGGAACTCTCTGCCTGAGGAGGTGGTGATGGTGAGTGCAATATAGGAATTCAAGAGGGGCCTGGATGTATTTCTGTAGTATAACAGATTATAGCTACTAGATTATAGCTACTAGAGAATGGGTCGTTGATCCAGGGAGTTATTCTGATTGCCTGTTTGCCTCATACTTTTTTTTTGCCTTCCTCTGGACCAACTAGCAGGATGACAGGCCGAACTGGATGGATAGATGTCTTTTTTCGGCCTTATGTACTATGTTACTATGTTACATGGTCACATCCAAATAATTACATAACATTTTCTTTTATATTTGGTGGCCAAAGTTTGCTAATAGTTACAAACATTGAAAATTACCATGCAGGGTCCTTTACATGGACAACACATGGAGAAGCTCATTGACTATGGTGTGTTTGTGTTTGTTGTCACACTATATCACCAATCTTTTATTTAGGAAATGAGACACACATTACATGCTGAATGTGTAAAATGTGTTGTCATCCTGCTTTGTTTATTTTACACCATCACAAAAAATCCATGTTCAAATACTGAAGCTTCAGGCAAGGAAAGATGATATGCTTCTGGAAACAAAACCAATATGTGTCACAGCAATGGGCATAGCAATTGCTCCTCAACATGCCTTCCCAGAGCCATAACTTTTTATATTTTTAGGTTCACATAGCTATATGAGGGCTTGTTTTTTGTGGGACAAGTTGTAATTTCCAACACCACCATTTAATATTGCATATGATATGATGTAGTGGGAAGCGGGAAAAAAATTACAAATGGGGTGAAATTGCAAAACAAAAGCAATTCGCCACAGTTTTGCGGGTTTTTAAATTCCGACGTTCGATGTGCGATAAAACTGACCAGTTACTTTTTTTCTACAGGTCAGAACGAATCCGGCAATAACCTATATGTATAGGTTTTCTTGTATTTTGATAGTGAAAAAAAATTCAAAATTGGGAAAAAAATCTGTTTTACTTTTTTGTTGCCATGTTTTGACCCCTATAACTTTTTAATTATATGTACGGAGCTGCATGGGGGCTCATTTTCTGCGTCATAATCTTATCGTTTTATGGACACCATTCTGGGTTGTGTATGACTTTTTGATCACCTTTTATAAAAAAAAAATTTTACAATGCAAATCAGAATGGGGCCAGGAAACATATATCCTGCTTAACAATAATGTCTAGCATTACATAATTTCCATGCCCATTGTCTTTTTTTTTAAACATTATACCTCATGTCTGAAAAGCATTGTTGTAGAGGTGGTAAAGGTATAATATTGGGCAAAGTACTCCTTCTGATCAAAGAAAATCAATGTGACATGCCAAATATTGGCCAATTATTGTAAATACACCAAAATATGTGGAGAAATATAACATCACTCACCACAAACAGATTGTGAGTGACTGGAGAGAGTCCCACAATCAGGCATGATGGCAACGAACACCTCTTCCTAGAGGCGATGGGTGGCCATGTGATCAGCATGGAGCCGATCAGACAGGTCCCACAGAGGTGGTCTTTCTTAGACAAGTTGGATGTGGAGTTGGATTCCCTCGATGAAGGGAAGCATCACATCCTCCTCAACCTCCTCACTGACCTTGTGTGGGAACCCTGTAAAATAAATTAGAATAATCACTAATTCCAGACAGTATCAATACAGAACCAGCACATTGATTTGCCAGTATGTGACTCTGTTCCATAGACGTGTTAAAGTAAGCAAATTGTGGGCTGGAGGCGACATCGCTATATTTTAAGTATATCATCACCACTTTTTGGTGTAGTATTGATTTGACACCTTCTGGGGAGACTGGTCTCTAACATTTTTAGTAATTTGTCAAATACGCTAAACACATGATAGTTATGTCTTATTGAGCGGCCTGGAGTGTTTGTTGTTAAGGGAAATAATTAAAAGCAGCCAGTTGCATTTTGCTAAGATCCCACCACACATGGCTGCAAAGATACTAAAAAGATAAAGATGTGTCTCGAAAGTTTTCAGAACAATACGACATGCTCGATCTTTACCTTTAAGCCACAGACCCATTAAAATAGATGTGCACAACAACTGGTTTGCTGTGTGCAATTTTTTGTGGCCCATAGAAATGAAAGGGTCAACACTGGTTGGCCAAAATCGAAGGATGGATGTGCACTCATTTATACAACTGGGTGAATGACCATATTTTTCGTCCAATAAGACACACTGCCATTTTCCCCCTATTTTCTGGAGAAAAAAACTGCGTCTTATGGGCCAAAAAATACCGTACACATTTTTGTAATAATTACCCTTGTGGGTATATAAACATTTGGACTATACAATGAAAATACACTAGGGAATCACACTTACAGCCTGTCGACCCCTACGGCCATGGCCACCACGTCCTCTACGCCTGCCACCACACTAACATTTTTCAAACTCCAGGACTACCATAATGGATCAATAACATGGGCTAACATGGCCTGTGGTCATGGCTACATAAAAAAATAATCATTGGTACTTTTGCACACATTGTCCTGGCAATAGGCAATATAGTATCAAATGTGCGTATTAGAACATAAAAATTTGCTGCCACTAAAAACAGCTAATGTAGGAACAAGTTTAATAAATGTCATTTTCATAAGTTCACATTAATAACCACAAACACTTACCAAATCTGTTTCCGGAGGAGGCTCTCCTTGCCCCATTGCTTCTCCAGCTCCTACCTGGGAGGAACCATCCTGACAATGGAGACAATATGTTATAATTGTGTACCAAATAGTCCCATTTGTAAGCCAGAATTAAATCATTTGCAAACACATTCAAGACAATTTACCGAGTCTGACATTCGTGGGGCATTCCTGGGGGACCAATTTGGATCACTTGACCCTTCTGGGGAAGGAGTGTTCGCTTCCTGTTTTGATTAGGTAAAATATAGTACAACATTAACATTCCAAAGTACTACTTTTACTTAATAAATATTGAAAACACATAAAACCATACCGCAATCTGCAGTAGGGGTGTCGAACTACTAGATGATGTCATGGCTTTAAAAAAAAAAAAAGGTGACATTAACACATTGATGCCATGTAAAAAAATTAAGGGGTTCTGCAGTTCATAGAAACTGCTGAGCTATCCTTTGGAAGGATCATATGCATCTAATCGGTGGTAGTCCGACACCTGGGGCCCCCGGCGATCAGCTGTTTGATGAGGCAGCAGCACTGGCAGTCGTGATGCGGCCTTCTTAGTGTTTACCGCAGGCACAGTGACGTCACAACTAGTATCAGTGGCCTGCCAGGACTAAGCTCCCTTCTCAAACATCTGCTTTATCAAACAGCTGATCGCCGGGTGTCCCAGGTGTCGGACTACCACCGAAGAGATCCTGATGATCTATTCAAAGGATATCTAAAGGATAGATCAGCAGTTTCTAAGAACTGCAGAACCCCTTTAACGTGCTGTATAAGATTTAAAAAAACACTTACTGAAGGCAAAGTTAAACCAGAGTGGCAAAAAAAAAATATCTAGCTTGACTTCTTCCAAAGGATTCCTAAAAGTTAAATGGTCAAAAGTGTTCAGATTAAAGAAAGGGAAATAAACAGAGGGCACTAGGTGTCTGCACAGCCACCCTCCATTCATTTCTATTAGGCCAACTAAAATAGATGAGTGCTGGCTCGTCTTTTTCGGTTGGCCCATATAAATGAATGGGAGCATGGGCCGTGCATGCAACGTACCCTAACATTCACTTCTATGGACAGCTCATAATTAGGGATGAGCGAACCCGAACTGTATAGTTCGGGGTCGTACTGAATTTTGGGTGTTCAAGACACGGACCCGGACCAGAACCCGAACATTTTCAAAAAAGTTTGGGTTCGGGTTCGTTGTTCGGCCAATCAGCTAGCGTTTTACTTCTTGCCCTAAGAAGCTTCACAGCCATGCCTACTAATGGCATGGCTGTGATTGGCCAAGTGCAGCATGAGACCCAGCCTCTATTTAAGCTGGAGTCACATGGCGCCGCACGTCACTCTGCTCTAATTAGTGTAGGGATAGAACGCAGTTGCTGTGAGGGCGAGATTAGGCAGAGAAAAATCAGCAAAAACACCTAATGAAGTGATCAATCTACAGCTGTGAATCATTCAACTTCTGCTAGTTAATTGCTCACTGGTTTTTAGGCTGCACAGAGCGTTTTTCTGTCACTTTTTCTGGGGTGATCGGCGGCCATTTTGTGTCTTGTGGTGCACCAGCACAAGCTGCCACCAAGTCCATCAATCCATCAATACTAGTTTTTGCTATATCCTACATCAGGGGCTTGGCTGTGCTTATTGTCACGCCTAGAAACTCAGGATAGAAATTTCTATATTTTATTGATGGGTTAAATTCAATTGCCAAAATAGCAATCCCCTAAATCTGGTGTTCCAGCTGTGGCTAGCCAAGTGTAATAATGTCTGCTGTCTGGCAAAGAATCGATTTTTTTCTGTGGTGAAATTCAATTGCCAAAATAGCAATCCCCTAAATCTGGTGTCCCAGCAGTGGCTGGCAAAGTTTAATAGTGTCCGGCAAAGTATATATTTTTTTCTGGGGTGAAATTCGATTGCCAAAATAGCAATACCATAAATCAGTGGTTTGAGCTGTGGCTGGCCAAGTTTAATAGTGTCCGCCAAAAGATTTATTATTTTCTGGGGTGAAATTCAGTTGCCAAAATAGAAATACAGTACATCTGGTGTTCCAGCTTTGACTGGACAAGTTTCATAGTGTCCGTCATAGGATATATTATTTTCTGCTGTGAAATTCAGTTGCAAAAATAGAAATACCGTAAATCTGGTGTTCCAGCTGTGACTGGACAAGTTTAATAGTGTCCGGTAAAGGATATATTTTTTTCGGAGGTGAATTTCAATTGCCAAAATAGCAATACCGTAAATCAGTGGTTTCAGCTGTGGCTGGCCAAGTTTAATAGTGCCCGGCAAAGGATATATTTTGTTCTGGGGTGAAATTCAGTTGCCAAAATAGAAATATAGTAAATCAGGTGTTCCAGCTGTGACTGGACAAGTTTCATAGTGTCCGTCAAAGGATATATTATTTTCTGGGGTTAAATTCAGTTGCAAAAATAGAAATACAGTAAATCTGGTGTTCCAGCTGTGACTGGACAAGTTTCATAGTGTCCGTCATAGGATATATTATTTTCTGGGGTGAAATTCAGTTGCAAAAATAGAAATACAGTAAATCTGGTGTTCCAGCTGTGACTGGACAAGTTTCATAGTGTCCGTCATAGGATATATTATTTTCTGCGGTGAAATTCAGTTGCAAAAATAGAAATACCGTAAATCTGGTGTTCCAGCTGTGACTGGACAAGTTTAATAGTGTCCGACAAAAGATATATTTTTTTCTGGGGTGAAATTTATTGCCAAAATAGCAATACCATAAATCAGTGGTTTCAGCAGTGGCTGGCCAAGATTAATAGTGTACGTCAAAGGTTATATTATTTTCTGGGGTGAAATTCAATTGCCAAAATAGCAATACCCAAAATCTGATATTCCAGCTGTTGCAGGCCAAGTGTAAATCTGTCTGTTAAAGGGTATATTACACTCAGCGTTCATCTTTAAGTGTATTTCTTTCCGTTAAAGGGTATATTACACAAAGTGTTAAAGTACAAGTGCTGAAAGCATAATCCTATATATATTTTTTCACACGCTTCTGTGCATCTCAAAGTGTAAATCTGTCCATAAAAAGATACCTTTCATCCAGGGCCTAAATACTAGGCCTACAATTGATATTCCCCTAAATCTGTGGTTACGGCTGTGCCTGGATTAGTGTAATACGGTACATAAATAGATAGCCAGATAGTGTTAGGTGCCTGTAAAAAAAGGCCTGAATTTGAATTCAATACATTGGGCCAAATAATTTTTTTCTTATTGTGGTGAACGGTAACAATGAGAAAAACATCTAGTAAGGGACGCGGACATGGTCGTGGTGTTGTTAGTGGACCCTCTGGTGCTGGGAGAGGTCGTGGCCGTTCGGCCACATCCACACTTCCTAGTGAACCAACTACCTCAGATTCCAGTACCCACCAGAATTTACAGCGATATTTGGTGGGGCCCAATGCCGTTCTAAGGATGGTAAGGCCTGAGCAAGTACAGGCACTAGTCAATTGGGTGGCCGACAATGGATCCAGCACGTTCACAACATTATCTCCCACCCAGTCTTCTGCAGAAAGCACACAGGTGGTGCCTGAAAACCAAGCCCATCAGTCTGTCACATCACCCCCATGCATATCAGGGAAACTGTTTGAGCCTCCAGTTATGCAGCAGTCTCTGTTTGAAGACTCTGCTGGCAGGGTTTCCCAAGGGAATCCACTTAGCACTTCCCCAGTGGTGGAAGACATAGAATGCACTGATGACAACCACTTATGTTTCCTGATGATGAGGACATGGGAATTCAACCTCATCGTAGTTCGCACGTCTCTGATGATGACGAAACACAGGTGCCAACTGATACGTCTTTTCGCAGTGTGCAGACCGAACAGGAGGTCAGGGAGGAAGACTGTGTGGAAGACGATGCAGGGGACGATGAGGTCCTAGTCCCCACATGGAATGAAGGTCGTGCCACTGACTTTCATAGTTCAGAGGAAGAGGCAGTGGTGAGACCGAGTCAACAGTGTAGCAAAAGAGGGAGTAGGGGGCAAAAGCTGAACAGCCGCCGCCAAGAGAGTTCACCTGATTCTCGCCATCCCCACCAGGGACCAAGCACCCCAAAGGCAGCTTCAAGGAGTTCCCTGGCATGGCACTTCTTTAATCAATGTGCTGACGACAGGACCCGAGTGGTTTACATGCTGTGCCATCAGAGCCTGAAGCGAGGCATTAACGTTCTGAACCTTAGCACAACCTGCATGACCAGGCATCTACATGCAAAGCATGAACTGCAGTGGAGTAAACACCTTAAAAACAAGGAACTCACTCAGGCTCCCCCTGCTCCCTCTTCTGCTGCTGCCGCCTCGGCCTCTTCCTCCGCCTCGGGAGGAATGTTGGCACCTGCCGCCAACCAAACATAGGATGTAACACCAACACCACCACCTACGTCACCAAGCATCTCCACCATGTCACACGGCAGCGTTCAGCTCTCCATCTCACAAACCTTGGAGAGAAAGCGTAAATTCCCACCTACACCTTCGAGCCCTGGGCCTGAATGCCAGCATTTCTAAACTACTGGCCTTTGAAATGCTGTCATTCAGGCTGGTGGACACAGTCAGCTTCAAACAGCTGATGGCGATGGCTGTCCCACAGTATGTTGTTCCCAGCCGCCACTACTTCTCCAAGAGAGCCGTGCCTTCCATGCACAACCAAGTATCCGATAAAATCAAGTGTGCACTGCGCAACGCCATCCGGATACGTGGACCAGTACGTGGACCAGTAAGCACGGCCAGGGACGCTATATCTCCCTAACTGCACACTGGGTAAATGTAGTGGCGGCTGGGCCCCAGGCGGAGAGTTCTTTGATGCACGTCCTTCCGTCGCCAAGGATTGCAGGGCATCATTTTTGCCTTCTGTAGCCTCCTCCTCCTCCAACTTTGCTTCCTCCTCCTCTTCTTCCACCTGCTCATCCAGTCAGCCACACACCTTCACCACCAACTTCAGCACAGCCCAGGGTAAACGTCAGCAGGCCGTTCTGAAACTCATATATTTTGGGGGACAGGCCCCACACCACGCAGGAGTTGTGGCGGGGTATTGAACAACAGACCTACGAGTGGTTGCTGCCGGTGGGCCTCAAGCAGGGCCTGGTGGTGTGCGATAATGGGAGAAATCTCGTCGCAGCTCTGGGACTGGCCGGTTTGACGCACATCCCTTGCCTGGCGTATGCGCTGAATTTGGTGGTGCAGAAGTTCATTCACAACTACTCCGACATGTCAGAGCTGCTGCATAAAGTGCGGGCCGTCTGTGCGCGCTTCAGGGATTCACATCCTGCTGCTGCTCGCCTGTATGCGCTACGGCGTGACTTTGGCCTTCCAGCTCACCGCCTCATATGCGACGTGCCCACCAGGTGGAACTCCACCTTTCAAATGCTGGGGAGACTGTGCGAGCAGCAGCAGGCCATAGTGGAGTTTCAGCTGCAGCACGCACGGGTCAGTCTCACTGCGAACAGCACCACTTCACCACCAATGACTGGGCCTCCATGCGAGACCTGCGAGACGTGTGTGCCCTGTTGCGCTGTTTCGAGTACTCCACCAACATGGCCAGTGGCGATGACGCCGTCATCAGCGTTACAATACCACTTCTATGTATCCTTGAGAAAACACTTAGGGTGATGATGGAAGAGGAGGTGGACCAGGAGGAGGAGGAAGAGGGGTCATTTTTAGCACTTTCAGGCCAGTCTCTTAGAAGTGGCTCAGAGGGAGGTTTTTTGAAAAAGCAGAGGCCAGGTACTAATGTGGCCAGCCAGGGCCCACTACTGGAGGACGAGGATGAGGAGGTGGAGGAGGATGAGGATGAAGCATGTTCACAGCTGGGTGGCACCCAACGCAGCTCGGACCCATCACTGGTGCGTGGCTGGGAGGGAAATAGAGGACGATGACGATACGCCTCCCACAGAGGACAGCTTGACCTTACCTCTGGGCAGCCTGGCACACATGAGCGACTACATGCTGCAGTGCCTGCGCAATGACAGCAGAGTTGCCCACATTTTAACGTGTGCAGACTAGTGGGTTGCCACCCTGCTGGATCCCCAGTACAAAGACAATGTGCCCACCTTACTTCCTGCACTGGAGCGTGATAGGTAGATGCTCGAGTACAAGCGCACTTTGGTAGACGCGCTACTGAGAGCATTCCCAAATGTCACAGGGGAACAAGTGGAAGCCCAAGGCGAAGGCAAAGGAGGAGCAAGAGGTTGCCAACGCAGCTGTGTCATGGCCAGCTCCTCTGAGGGCAGGGTTAGCATGGCAGAGATGTGGAAAAGTTTTGTCACCACGCGACAGCTAACTGCACCACCACCTGATACGGAACGTGTTAGCAGGAGGCAGCATTTCACTAACATGGTGGAACAGTACGTGTTGTCGGGTTTATAATAATTCAATTAAGAATTATTAATTATGGTCATAAAATAATTAACCATGAATTTTTCATAACTTCTAGAAATCATGACCTGGTGAATTGTAGATAACCCAATCGATACAATTCACATCTGAGGCCGACTATTTCCTCAGATAATAAGTTCTTTTCATGTGAGATGACATTAATGCTAAAGATATAGTTTTGACATTAAATAATAATACACAGGTATCATAAAAACATGCAGATTTATTGGTTACAAGGTTCTAAACATAAATAAGTGAATAAACACAATTATATATGCCAATGAATATATACGAAGTTGATATAAAGCGTTACAAGCTTAAAATAAGTAAATAAACACAATGTTATCGATATAAAGGAATATAAGCTTAGCAATATATGTGAGTAGAAGCAACTTGTCACATTATAACAAAGCTATTATTTGGTTAGGATATCAAAACAAGAAGTTAAATTATATACATCACTTCTGTCCAGAGGAAACCTCATGATATCAGGATGGGCATGTCTAATCCTAGACATCAATATGGAATGCTAACTACATTCTGCCCCCCTCTAACCAACTGCACCTCACATGACTTCAGGAATGGGCAAATCCATACAAGGATATAACTTAGAAGAGATAACTGTATCCTTCCGTCCCATCCTGGACTATTTTCACATGCATGACTTTAGTAAGACTATTAAGACACACAACAGAAATGGGAAGAACTTGGAACAAGTCTTTCCAGTGGGAATTGATCACCTAGCTTGGCGAAGAATGCTACTATTAATATATATATATATATATATATATATATATATATATATATCGTGTAGTAGTAATATAGCAGCACTCACAAAGGTAGAGATGGGTGCAAATCCCTTTAAAGTCCTGGATGGAAACTTGAAGATACGTTGAAACAACAGGCAGCACTCCAAAGTAAACGTGGATCTTTTATTACACCTCCGCAACGTTTCAGCTGCTCTATGCAGCCTTTGTCAAGCAGTGAACAATAGTGTGCCAAAAGTATTTATGTGCAATACACAAGTGATAACAATCATCAATTATACTAATTACATAATACCATCATCAAAAATGTTCAAATCAATACATAAAAATATTATATAAAAATAACAAAATTCATGTTCCGGTGTTTATACACTATTATGTTATAGACGTCTGTGACCAAAATCATCAAAATTCATGTGTAGAAATGATCAAATGATCCATCATTAATAAAGTGAGTCCGTGCATAATTAGGTTAAACCAATAACACCTGTGGATTAAAATAAAATAACTACAGATCATTATCAGCACGATGGGGTAACTCACCACCAATCCTTAACTCTCGGCGTCAGGAAACTGCCAATGCGCATGCGCCCATGACCATCGGCACAGCGCTACATCACCACGTGACACACCACTACGTCACATCGCTATGACCGTAACCACGTCACAAATGCGACGCAGCCCCGTCGTTGCTCAGTGACGCAATGTGGTCACGTGATGAACCAGGAAGTCCACAGTCACGTGAGTCGCTACAGCCATCACTATGGAAACCAAGTAAATACAAATATCGCAACATTCATAGGCAACAAATACAAGTCTCAGGGAAATAAATAATACACCCAATGTGTCCATCTAGGGTTGCGATAACACGGAATGTTCAGTCCCAGTGTCTCACCACCCCGAGTTTAAAGAGAGTGTATACCATGTTCCCATGGTCTCACTCCCCCACTCATGGACATTCTGGGTAAAACAAGGGTTCCGGAAAAGACCAACCCTTTCATGGAGGTCAGTCAATTCCAGCAACCACATTCCCATGACTTATTGTTGTCAATCAAAGGAAAGGATGGCTGGTTCACATCACATATTGGACCCCATTAACAATATTCGACATCCTGACTTGAGCTTCTGGATTATAGGTGAGTTCTCCCATCTCGACAATTCTCTGGTCATCCAGTCTTTCTCCAACTTTGGAGTTTCTATAATAAAAAGATTCAAATTAATAACTTAATATTAACAGAGAATATTGCAGCACACTATGGTTCTCATATCCCCCAGTGAACGACTCTATAAATACCCGCAGAGTCCCTAGGGTCAAACAACTCTGAATTCCACATTCAAACCCTCTGGCCTCAAACTATGCAGATGGTAAATCCAAAAGAGCTCTTTGCGTTTGAGTAGGGTGGTCCTGTCTCCCCCACGTCTAGGAATGGGGACCTGATCCACAACCCTAAACCTCAAATCACGCTCTGTATGATGTGCCTCCGTGAAATGCCTAGAAACCGGCAAATCCATCCGTTTCTCTCGAATTGAGAAACGATGTTGGTTTAGTCTGGTCTTTACTTCCCACGTTGTCTCCCCCACATAGAGGAGGCGACATGGGCATTCCAGAACATAAACAACATATGTGGAATCACAGGTCAAATACTTGTCAATGTGGAATTGCTCACCGGTTGTGGGATGTATAAAGTCAGCACCCCTCAACATCAGAGAACAATTCACACAATTATGACAAGGATAGCTTCCGACTCTCCTGGATCCAAAATACGCCCCAAATGACACTTTCTTAGTTCCTAAATCCGCTTTTACTAGTGTATCCTTCAGATTACGTGTACGGCGGTACGACAACAGTGGTGGTCTTGAAAATTCTGGGATATCCCTAAACATACTACCCAACATCGTCCAATGTTTCCTGATAATTTTACCAACATAAGGGCTTATTGAGGTATAACTCGACACAAATGGTAACCTTTCCTCTTTAGTCCGTTGTCTACCATCACCTAACAATTCAGCCCTGGGGATATTTTTAATCCTATCAGTATGTCGTTGTATAAGGCCAACAGAATAACCCCTAGCTCTGAATTTATGACCCATCTCCGTTAGTCTTAATCCCAGTTTTTCTTTTTGACCAACTATTCTCTTTACTCTGAGTAGTTGACTAAAAGGCAGAGACCTCACCATTGCCCTAGGATGGTTACTAGTAAACAACAGTAAATTATTCCGATCAGTCTCTTTAACAAATAAGTCACTATTCAGATGATTTCCCTACACAAAGACCAAGGTATCCAAGAATTGGACCTCTCTGTCTGAATAAGTAAGCGTAAAATCAATCTCCTGTTCTCTACTGTTAAGATATGAATGAAAATCCTCCAATTCACCTGGGGTTCCCTTCCAAATGAGGAAGATATCATCTATGTAGCGCCACCACCCCAGAATATGTCTGAGGTGGTGGCCCACATAGACGTATCTCTCCTCAAACCGCGACATAAAAATATTGGCGTATGTCGGTGCCATATTAGAACCCATCGCGGTTCCCCTTTTTTGAACAAAGAAATCATCTCGGAACAGGAAATAATTGTTCTCCAAAACACAACATAGTAGCTGAAGGATGAAGTCCTGACAGTCAGTGGTAAACCCTGAAGATAGAAGGCAGTCCTGTACCGCCATTATGCCCTTATTATGATCTATTGATGTGTAGAGAGAGACCACATCAAAAGATACCAAGAGAGCCCCCACAGGAATAGTCATGGAATTGATAATCCGTAGAAATTGGGTAGTGTCCCTAATGTAGGATTTTGCCTCAATGGCAAATCTACGTAGAACCCTATCGAGAAAAATTGCCGCATTGGAAATAAGGACTCACATCCAGATACAATAGGCCGACCCGGGGGATTTTCGAGTGATTTATGTATCTTAGGAAGTACATAAATGACTGGTGTACGAGGTCGGTCCCTATACACAAAAGACCTTAATTTATCGTCAATAATCCCCCGGGTCTTAGCCTGATCCACAATAGCACGCAATTTCCTCATAAACCCAAATTTCGGGTCATTACTGACCTCGTACATTGGCAGTTTCCTGACGCCGAGAGTTAAGGATTGGTGGTGAGTTACCCCATCGTGCTGATAATGATCTGTAGTTATTTTATTTTAATCCACAGGTGTTATTGGTTTAACCTAATTATGCACGGACTCACTTTATTAATGATGGATCATTTGATCATTTCTACACATGAATTTTGATGATTTTGGTAACAGACGTCTATAACATAATAGTGTATAAACACCGGAACATGAATTTTGTTATTTTTATATAATATTTTTATGTATTGATTTGAACATTTTTGATGATGGTATTATGTAATTAGTATAATTGATGATTGTTATCACTTGTGTATTGCACATAAATACTTTTGGCACACTATTGTTCACTGCTTGACAAAGGCTGCATAGAGCAGCTGAAACGTTGCGGAGGTGTAATAAAAGATCCACGTTTACTTTGGAGTGCTGCCTGTTGTTTCAATGTATATATAATATATATATATATATATATATGCAATCATTTAATACTTTGCTAGATTATGAGTCTTGATTCTTCTGCAGGTAGAATGAAGCCTCACAATATCCTATGACAACATCTCAATATGGAGATGATCAATTAATTAATGTGTTTATGTATTCGCCAATCTAGATGGTATGACTTCACCCACATTATCCAATTAGTCTTAATAAAATGAAATATCATTTTTCATGTCTCTTACCAAGTCCTAGCAGGAATCACACTTCTGCTCCTAGGAAAGCTGGGTGGTCCATCATCGCATGTCTCACGATGACTCTCATATTGATAGACCCCTCTCTCTTGTGTGTTCTGGCTGAATCTTGGAATGTTCCTGCTCTTTGCTTGTTGTTTGTTCTCTGCTTGTTCCCAACAGTAAATATCCCAATCCTTATCTTACATTACCTTCCCCCTGGATTAAGATCTTCCAATCATACGCTCATATGGTAATGATCCTATGAGATCATATTTACCTATAATGCAACTATGGAGGACGGTGTAGCGATATCCATCTGTCTTCGGATGGCACTGTTGTGAAAGCTATTAGCACCATACTATAAAGAGTTAACTATGGCACACTTGTATTATATACATTTGACCCTCGTCGTCGTAAATTAGAGATGAGGATTAGTTTGGACACTGAAATAACTAAAGATAGACCTCTAGGCGTCTCTCTGAATGTTTCTCACACTGTTGATCTATGGACCATAATAATATGAATGGGCCTTGTTCTCTTCAGACGGACATGTCTGGAGAATCCAGTGTACTGGATAATGTGGCAATAACTTTTAAAATACAATGTTCTTTGTATTTAGTATTCAGTAAACTTTTTACACAGACTGAACTCTGTGTGACTTCAAATCTTGGCCTGTTCCAGCTGTGTATCAAAACTTTGGTTCAGCCTGTCTCTTAAAGACAATGAGCATCTATTTTGGACTATAATATGATCAGGTATCATATACACTCATGAAAATGCTCGACAGTGTGCACACCCCTTCACGTACTGACTGAAGGTTCGGCCCCATTCAACTCCAGGGTCTCAAAATTGTCCACGTGGCCAGAGCTAGCCTTTTATGCCTTGGAGGTGCTGGCCTGCCTGGCGGCCAGCGTTTTGTCTGAACGTGTATTCAGCATGGCAGGGGGCGTCATTACTGACAAACACAGCCAACGTGGACAAGTTGACGTTCATAAAAATGAACCAGGCATGGATCCCACAGGACCTGTCCATCCCTTGTGCAGAATAGACATTTATGACTACCTCCCCTTAACCATATATTCTTGTACTCCAGGGCACTTCTTTATTGAATCCTCTTTTTTTCATTTTACCATTATTTTGCGGGGCAACCCAAAGTTGAATGAACCTCTCCTCCCTCTGCGTGCCATGGCCCTGAGTCTATTAATGAGACCTGTGGCACTGCAGGCAGACTTGAATCATTTTTGTCTGTGATGAGAACATCAACTCCCATAGCATTCCCACCTGATGCCACCCAACCTCCTATTCCACCTCCTCCTCCTCCAAGTTGCCAATTGATATTGGTTAATTTTTATTTATTTTATTTTAAGTCATTTCCCTATCCACATTTGTTTGCAGGGGATTTACCTACATTTTGCTGCCTTTTGCAGCCCTCTAGCCCTTTCCTGGACTATTTTACAGCTTTTTTAGTGCCTAAAAGTTCGGGTCCCCATTGACTTCAATGGGGTTCGAGGTGAAGTTCGAGTCGAGTTCGGATCCCGAACCCGAACATTTTCAGGAAGTTTGGCCGAACTTCTCGAACCCAAACATCCAGGTGTTCGCTCAACTCTACTCATGATTATTAATGTACTGTAGCTGAACGAGCTGACACATAATAAGTGAATGAGACAGCTTCATGAAATTACAGTGTCTCATTCTTATGTGGACACTTTTGAGCAGAATTAAATGCATTACAGTTACAAGCTTGGAAACATCTTCAAACTGCTCATAACATAATACAGATATATTTGTGTGAAATGTAATGTACTCTATAAAACAATGCACAACATTGCTCCAAAAAGTTACAATATGGTTGCTTGTGACAAAAAGTATGTGATTAGAAACAGTTAAAAAAAACTGCCACTTCAAGTGTGTACACAAACACATTGCTGATAAAATACCTAGGTACATTATAATATATGTTGTCTACATCATGTGTATATATATAATAAAATGTATAGGTAAAAGGAGTAGTGACGGCAAGGAACATAAAAAACCTTACAAATAATCATTATATGTGTGCTATGATTATTAATACCTATTTTCTAAATGCTGGACAGCTCCTAGATGTTCACTATAGCTTCTGCATACACTGACAGTGTCTAAAATGGCCGCATTTATATTTCCTGTCAGGTGATTAGCTCTATTTCTTTAATCACAAGAGATCTCAGAAAACATGTTCTCTTCATTATGAAACACATTACAAAACGGAAAGCAAAACAGAAATCACATAAAATACAATACGTTCTGCTCCGTCTCACATAGGCTTACATTATGTTTTTACAACGGATCCACTATTTCCATAGCGTATCCGTTATACATAGTGGAAAAAATAAGGCCTGCAGACAGGACTTTGCTCTCCGTTATAAAAACGGATTCGTTACGGAAATGACAATAACGCAAGCAAACATAACCATTTCCGTAACTGATCAGTTACCATTGACAATAATGTTATTTAAAACTGATCCATTTATTTTGGTTATTTTGCAGAAAATAATGGAAATCCCTAACGGAATCCATAATGATAGTGTGAACCCACCCTAAGCTGTAGAAACCAGTGTCAGGGAGCTAAGTTAATGGGTTGCATCAAAAGGGGCATAGATGCCCATGATGAGAACATAGTCCTGCCACTTTACAAATCACTAGTCAGATCACACATGGAGTACTGTGTACAGTTCTGGGCTCCTTTGAACAAGGCAGACATAGCAGAGCTATGTATAAATATATCAGGGGTCAGTACAGAGATCTCTCCCATTATCTATTTATCCCTAGGACTGTGACTGTGACAAGGGGACATCCTCTGCGTCTGGAGGAAAGAAGGTTTGTACACAAACATAGAAGAGGATTCTTTACGGTAAGAGCAGTGAGACTATGGAACTCTCTGCCTGAAGAGGTGGTGATGGTGGGTTCACTAAAAGAGTTCAAGAGGGGCCTGGATGTATTTCAAGAGTGTAATAATATTACAGGCTATAGCTACTAGTGATGGGTCGTTATTCTGATTGCCTGATTGAAGTCGGGAAGGAATTTTTTTCTCCTAAAGTGGGGGAAATTGGCTTCTACCCCACAGGAGGTTTTTTTTGTTTGCCTTCCTCTGGATCAATTTGCAGGATAACAGGCTGAACTGTATGGACAGATGTCTTTTTTCAGCCTTAAAAACTATACTACTATGTTACTATGTTACTAACTTCAAAACACTTTTGATATGTTATAGAGACGTATCAAAAGTTTAGATTGGTAGGGGTTTGAGTGCTGAGACCCCACTGATTTCTAGAATGTGGGGAGAGAAGTACACATACTGTATCACACTTTCTCTCTAAGGGGATCTCTGTTTGCTGCACAGGATGGATTCTATTGAAGTCTATTGGTCGATACCTTCATCAGCAACTAGGAGAGAGTGCAATATATGTGCACTTCTCTCCCCTTTTTCTAGAGATTAATGGCTTTAGTTGAATTGGAGCAACATAAATGATACGTGTAGGATCTATAATGTGCTGGGGCTCCTCTACCAGGTCTACTGGGTCAAATAAGCAAGAAAGGGACGTTGTATTCTTCTAGGCTGGGCGGCAATGTAGTATAAAATGAAACCAAGAGAACAACAGCAACCACAGGGCATGGCAATGTTTGAGACTAGAGATTCGTTTCGGGTTTGGTTTACTGCATTTTGGAAAAAGTTCGTTTTAGACCTGAACTGGTTTGGGCCAAACTGAACTTGCTCCGATTGCCCTGAAAGTTAATAACCTCCTAGCTCCCAGAATTTTTAGGAAAACTTGTTATCTCTTTTCGTTTATTTTTTAAGAAATTTCTTTTTCCTTCCCCCCTCCTCAAGCTCTGGAACACAATAACAGCAATAGTAAATGATGTCTGAGTGACACTGTTTGGCAAGTTTGATGGCATTAACATACAGCATGTTAAAAAACACACACCAAGCATGTGCAATGTTGAATTCCAGCGAGTTTGCATGGTGCAGATTAAGCAGTGTAGCAGCAGGCTGTTCTGTCGCTGCTGGCCCAGGAGAGCTTTCTTCACCGCATAAGGGTGGCTGAAGTACTTGGACAGTCTCCTAAACTTCCTAAACTTTTCCAGCACTTTGCGCAAGCCAGTGCACTTATTTAGAAAGCGCTGCACCACTAGGTTGATGACGTGCGTCATGCAGGAAGCATGTGTTATTTCATCCAAGTCCATGGCGGGCAGGATATTGAGCCCATTGTCATTGACCACTTTGCCCAGTTGGAATCGGCGAGGTGACAGCCAGTAGGATGTTTGCTGTTTGATGTACTTGAGCAAATACTCTCTCCCAGGCCAGTCAGCTCCAACACGGCATTACAACACTTGACTTGACACATGGAAGGAGGAGTGCAAGCGACTCTGTGCCCTGCTGCTGTTGGTGATGGGAACGTGTCCATGGAGGAGACGGATAAGTGCCTGTTGTGGGAGCAAGCATAAACGTGTGTGTGTGTGGGGTCTAAAGGATTTGGTCTCATTGCTGGGTTGCTACCTCGCCACTGAAGGAAAAAAACATTGACCCAGTGGGCTGTGAAATATATGTTCCAGGTGTCCACTGTGGTGTGAACCTTGGCGCACAGCAAAAATCACAGTAAGGGCCCACGTTGTCCGCTACGTCAGAGTAAAAGGCAGGGATGGCTTTTTGGGAGAAATAATTCTAGCTAGGAATCTTCCAGTGAAGTTGAGAGCACACCATTACCTCTCTAAAGACAGCAGACTTGATTAAATGGTATGGCTGCAACTGCACCATCAGAAACTTGGCCAGGTGGGAATTGAGCTTGCGCACCATCTGATTGCTGGGTGCATAAAGTTGCTTCCCGGCCACGCTTTCCGTTATCGATGGCTGATGATGGAGCAGAGGGGAGGAGAAGTCTGAGTGGGAGAAGTGGACAGGTATGATGATGATGTGAAAGAAAAAGTACTGTGCGTGGATGCATCCTGGAGGTGGAGGCAGCTAAGTTCCGCTTAGCTCTGGCACGTTTTGGGTCTAACCCACCCACAGCATCAGCGGCATCACCAGATCCCAAAGCAGACATGGCTTGGCTGTTCTTTGAGAGGTACATGACCGCTGCTATTTATTGCTGCCGCCATCACCCTACTCCTCTGATGTTGCTTCCCCCTTAGCACCCCGAATAACTGAATAAAAACATGTGAAGACTGAAATAAAGGGAAAATGATTTAGGCCTAAATTCGTTATCACTCCCAGATTCTTTTGTGTGCTACGCTGTCTATTGGTGAAGTAATCATGTATGTATATGCAAACAGCTTGAATATAATTAGAGATGAGCTATTCAAAGCTGACAAAGTTGAATTTGATCCGTGGTAACAAATCAGATTATTTCCTAAAATGGCTGCAACACGTGTGAAGACATGGGCAAGGAACTCTGGGAAGGTGGGATCAACCATACTGACATGCATGCAGCCAATCAGCAGCCAGCCAGCCCTGCGATGTCACAGAACTATAAATAGCAGCAGCCATCTTAGATTCTGCCATTCACCAGCGTGCAGGGAGAGACGTGTCTGCAGGAGCTAGGGAAAATGATAGGAAAGACTTGATTGTGGTGGAAAAAAAAAAAAAGATTTACAAGTGCACGGAAAGATCACTCAAGGTATAGGAAAAGGATAGGGAGGAATCATTCCACCAGCATTTCTGTTGAACAGGGTTCAGTCGGGGAGGTAATAGAGCAATCTGATTACACCTTGCTGTACTGACTGGGGATCCAAATTGCCAATATACAGCTCTGTAATTCCAGCAAACCGTTATTATTAGGATGCAAGTGCTGTTTGATACAGGCATTAACAGAGTTTATTACAAGGAAATATGTCTATGTTTTATTTGACCTTGTACGTTGCAGTTATATGTTCTATCGCAGTGCAATTTTCATGAATGGTTGCTTGGAGACGATCAGGATAATAAGCATTCCGTATTGAGAATGCTATTATTTTTCCTTATAACCATGTTATAAGGGAAAATAATAAAATCTCCAGAATACTGATCCCAAACCCGAACTTCTGTGAAGAGCTCCTCGTTCGGTTCTGGGTACAAAACATACCGATTTTTCTATTAATATAATGGTAGATAAAAAGATTTGCGGCACTCACTTTGTCTAAAAAAAACCATTAATAACGTTTAGAAAATGTCACACTCTCAGAGTCAAATTGGTCCATAGTGTGGTGAGACAACCCAAACGAACTAATTGGTTGCAGAGTAGAAAACCGCAGGGAAATTTCAAGTGTGGAAATTGTTCATTGTGTCCCCATAACTCACAGAGTAAAATGCTAAATATTGGGGAGGTGACATATAAAGTAAAAGATTTCATCACCTGCCGTACGTCTTTTGTAGCGTAAGTTATTATATGCACATGTCATCGTTTTTACATCGGTAAAACTATTAGACCCTTATTTGAATGGGTCCGGGAGCACTTGAGCTCCATTAGAACGGGACGGGGCTCCCCCCGACTGATCGATCATGTCCGCGCGGTCCATGGTGGTGATCCATCGAGCCTCTCTTTTGCTGGCATTGAGGTCGTGGGCCCCATCCCTAGGGGTGGTGATCGCCACCGCCACTTGCTGCAACGGGAGGCCCGGTGGATCATCAGAACCAGCGCCATGGGTCCGCATGGTTTTAACCAGGCATGCTCAACCTGCGGCCCTCTAGCTGTTGCAAAACTACAACTCCCATCAGTCCCAGACAGCCTACAGCTATCAGCCTACAGAAGGTCATGGTGGGAGTTGTAGTTTTACAACAGCTGGAGGGCCGCAGGTTGAGCATCCCTGGTTTAAACGATAAAAATGACATGGCAGTGTTTTTATGAATACCCTGCTGATTCGTGCGCTTCTATATCTGTTTATACCCGTTATGTATTTGTAACTTTTTGCCGCGATGTTACTATGTTACTTTTTTGCTCATATACTTTGTTGCACTGTGTGTAAGTGCACACACAGTCCTGTTCACACTGGTCCTGTTTTCATTGTTTGATTTTAATTGCACATGTTGCACACCTGTGGAAGCACCTCCCTGTTACTTGAGTGATGGTCGGCTGGATGCCTATATATAGCACGGCTGTGCATGTGTGTGTCAGAGCGGTCCGAGGAAGCGCAAATTAACCACTACAGGACCGCCTAACGCACGGATGCGTCCGGTGGGCGGTCCTGTAGTTCTGAGTGGACGCATCGGCGCGTCATCTCGCGAGACGCGAGACATCCTGTGAACGCGCGCCCATTCACAGTTCCGCGTGTCGGGAGTTGTACTACAGCCTGCCAGCGATCATCAATCGCTGGCAGGCTGTAGATGCGAAATAAATCGCATCAAAGATGTATATTAGACGCTGTTTTGTTAACAGCGTCTGATATACCTGCTACCTGGTCCTCTGGTGGTCCCATTTGCTGGGATCGACCACCAGAGGACCAGGTAGCTATGTAAAGTTGCACCAAACACTACACTACCCCCCCTTCCCCCTCACTTATTAACCCCTTGATCACCCCATCTAGATTCCCTGATCACCCCCCTGTCACTGATCACCTCCCTGTCATTGATCACACCCCTTGTAAGGCTCCATTTAGACGTCCATATGTGTTTTGCGGATCCGTGAATCCATGGATCCGCGGATCTGATCCACGGATCCGCGGATCCGCAGATCCTCAAAACACGGACACCGGCAATGTGCTTTCCGCATTTTTCAGATCCGCACATTGCCAGAACTATATAGAAAATACCTTTTCTTGTCCGCAATTGCGGACAAGAATAGGACATGTTCTATATTTTTGCGGAACGGAAGTGCAGACCCGGAAGCGCGGATCCGTAATTCCAGATCTGAGCGGGAGAAAGTCTGTCCCCATAGAAATGAATGGGTCCGCAATTCCGTTCTGCAAACAGAATTGCGGACGTGTGAATGGGGCATAAGGGTCCATTATCACCGCCAGTTAGTTAGCTACTTGTTAGGTAGCTAGCGCCCAGCCCACCGCACCGCAGTCACTGATTTTGGCAGAGATTTTTTCATCCACATTGATCGATGCGAATGAAGAAATCTGTGCCGTTCATTTATTTATTTTTTTCAGCACAGAGGCTGAACGGAAAAAACAAATCTCATTACCCATATGCTCAATATAAGGAGAATAGCAGAAACTCCTAATGCTGGCCATACGGGTAATGATTGCGGAGAACCTCAAATGCCAGGGCAGTACAAACACCTCACATGTGACCCGATTTTAGAAAGAAGACTCCCCAAGGTATTCCGTGAGGGGTATAATGAGTTCATGTAAAATTTTATTTTTTGTCACAAGTTAGTGAAATATGAGACTTTGTAAAAAAAAAATATATATATATATCAATTTCCGCTAACTTGTGCCAAATTATTTTTTTCTGTGAACTCGCCATGCCCCTCACAGAATACCTTGGGGTGTAAAAATGCCCTGTTAAATCCAAAAGGTACTCATGGGAATTAGGGCTTCTTTGCGCATCTTGGCTGCAAAAAATGGCACAAATGTGGTATCATTGTACTCAGGAGACATAGGGCAATGAGTTTTGGGGTGTATTTTTATATATACCCATACTTTGTGTGAGAAATATGCCAGAACAGTAAATACACCCAACAAATGACCCCATTTTGGAAAGAAGACACCCCAAGGTATTCGCTGAGGGGCATATTCAGTCCATAAAAAATTGAATTTTTTTGTCAAAAGTTAGCGGAAAGGGAGACTTTGTGAGAAAAAACAATAAAAAATCAATTTCCGCTAACTTGTGCCAAAAAAAAAAATCTTCTATGAACTCGCAATGCCCCTCACGGAATACCTTGGGGTGTCTTCTTTCCAAAATAGGGTCACATGTGGGGTATTTATATTGCCCTGGCATTTTAGGGGCCCTAAAGCGTGAAAAGAAAAATGCATAAAAATGCCCTCCTAAAGGTACACATTGGAATTAGGGCCCTTTGCGCATCTTGGCTGCAAAAAGTGTCACACGTGTGGTATCGCCGTACTCAGGAGAAGTAGGGCAATGTATTTTTACATATACCCATGCTGGGTGAGAGAAATATCTCTGTAAATTGACAACTTTGTATAAAAAATGTAAAAAGTTGTCATTTACAGAGATATTTCTCACACACAGTATGGGTATATGTAAAAATACACCCCAAAACACATTGCCCTACTTCTCCTGAGTACGGCAATACCACATGAGTGACACTTTTTTGCAGCCAAGATGCACAAAGGAGCCCTAAAACCAATGAGTACCTTTAGGATTTCACTGGGCATTTTTACGCATTTGGATTCTCACGGGCCCCTAAAATGCCAGAGCAGTATAAATACCCCACAAGTGACCCCATTTTGGAAAGAAGACCCCAAGGTATTCCGTGAGGGGCATGTCGAGTTCACAGAATTTTTTTTATTTGGCACAAAATTGATATATTTTTATTTTATTTTTGTTTTTCACAAAGTCTTATATTCCACTAACTTGTGACAAAAAATAAAATTTTACATGAACTCGCCATACCCCTCACGGAATACCTTGGGGTGTCTTCTTTCTAAAATGGGGTCACATATGGGGTATTTATACTGTCCTGGCATTTTAGGGGCCCCTAAAGCGTGAGAAGAAGTCTGGAATCTAAATGCGTAAAAATGCCCTGTGAAATCCTAAAGGTACTCATTGGAATTTGGGCCCTTTAGCCTCAGGCTGCAAAAAGTGTCACACATGTGGTATTGCAGTACTCAGGAGAAATAGGGCAATGTGTTTTGTGGTGTATTTTTACATATACCCATGCTGGGTGTGAAAAATATCTCTGTAAATGACAACTTTTTAAAAATTTTTATACAAAGTTGTCAGTTTACAGAGATATTTCTCTCACCCAACATGGGTATATGTAAAAATACACCCCAAATCATATTGCCCTACTTCTCCTGAGTACGGCGATACCATATGAGTGACACTTTTGCAGCCTGGTGTGCAAAGGGCCCAAATTCCAACAAGTACCTTTAGGTTTTACAAGGTTGATCACAATTTAGCCCCACCCAAAATGCCAGAACAGTAAACACACCCCACAAATGACCCCATTTCGGAAAGTAGACACCCCAAGGTATTTATTGAGGGGCATAGTGAGTCAGTGGGAGATTTTTTATTTTTTTTTGCCAAAAGTTAGCAGAAATGTAAACTTTATTTTTATTTGAAAGTAGCGTAGTGCAGAATTGTAAAAAGTGGCCTGGTCATTAAGGGTGTTTAAGCTAGGGTGGCTGAAGTGGTTAATGTCTCTCACCCAGACAGCAAGCAATTAAACTAAATATAGGCCACTGACACCCAGACAATGGGGCGGTCATTAGACAGTAAAAGGTGTTAAATGTCTGACACCAAGACAGCAAGCAAGTACGTGAAATTTAGGCCCCTGACACCCAGACAAAGGGGCGGTCATGACAGTAAAAAGAGTTTAATATCTCCCACCAAGACAACAAATGATTAAACGACATATAGGCCCCTGACACCGAGACAATGGGGCGGTCATTAGACAGTAAAAAGTGTTAAATGTCTGCCACCAAGACAGCAAACAAGTACGTGAAAGTTAGACCCCTGACACCCAGTCAGAGGTCCCATAGCAGCTAAAGAGGCATCATGTCACACACCAACGGAGAAGGCCACTTTCAGTTATTTAGGCCACAGCACCCAGACAGAGGAGAGAGGTCCCAAAGCAGAGAATCAGGCTTCATGTCACCCACCAATGGAGAAGGCCACTTTCAGATATTTAGGCCCCTGGCACAAAATTAAAAAAAGAGGATTCAAGAAAGAATTGCCCCGGAGTACAAGAATATATGGTCAAGGGGAGGTAGTTATAAATGTCTATTCTGCACAAGGGATGGACAGGTTCTGTGGGATCCATGCCTGGTTTATTTTTATGAATGTCAGCTTGTCCACGTTGGCTGTGGACAGGCGGCTACGTTTGTCAGTAATGACGCCACCTGCCGTGCTGAATACACGTTCAGACAAAACGCAGGCCAGCACCTCCAAGGCATAAAAGGCTAGCTCTGGCCAGGTGGATCATTTGGAGACCCAGAAGTTGAATGGGGCTGAACACCATGTTAGTGAAATTCTGCCTCCTGCTAGCACGTTCCGTATCAGGTGGTGGTGTAGTTAGCTGTGGCGTGGTGACAAAACTATTCCACATCTCTGTCATGCTAACCCTGCCCTCAAAGGAGCTGGCCGTGACACAGCTGCGTTGGCGACCATTTCGCTCCTCCTCTGCCTTCGCCTTGGGCTTCCACTTGTTCCCAGTGACATTTGGGAATGCTCTCAGTAGTGCAACTACCAACGTGCGCTTGTACTCGCGCATCTTCCTATCACGCTCCAGTGATATTTTTATATATACCCATACTTTTTGTGAGAAATATCGCTGTAAACGACAACTTTTTAAATTTTTTTATACAAAGTTGTCAATTTACAGAGATATTTCTCTCACCCAACATGGGTATATGTAAATATACACCCCAAAACACATTGCCCTACTTCTCCTGAGTACGGCGATACCACATGAGTGACACTTTTATACAGCCTGGGTGCGCAAAGAGGCCCAAATTCCAACGAGTACCTTTAGGTTTTACATGGCTGCTCACAATTTAGCCCCGCCCAAAATGCCAGAACAGTAAATACACCCAACAAATGACCCCATTTTGGAAAGAAGACACCCCAAGGTATTCGGTGAGGGACATATTAAGTCCATGAAAAATTGAATTTTTTTGTCAAAAATTAGCGGAAAGGGAGACTTTGTGAGAAAAAACAATAAAAAATCAATTTCCGCTAACTTGTGCCAAAAAAAAAAATCTTCTTTGAACTCGCAATGCCCCTCACGGAATACCTTGGGGTGTCTTTTTTCCAAAATGGGGTCACATGTGGGGTATTTATATTGCCCTGGCATTTTAGGGGCCCTAAAGCGTGAAAAGAAAAATGCATAAAAATGCCCTCCTAAAAGGTACACATTGGAATTAGGGCCCCTTTGCGCATCTTGGCTGCAAAAAAGTGTCACACGTGTGGTATCGCCGTACTCAGGAGAAGTAGGGCAATGTATTTTTACATATACCCATGCTGGGTGAGAGAAATATCTCTGTAAATTGACAACTTTGTATAAAAAAAATGTAAAAAGTTGTCATTTACAGAGATATTTCTCACACACAGTATGGGTATATGTAAAAATACACCCCAAAACACATTGCCCTACTTCTCCTGAGTACGGCAATACCACATGAGTGACACTTTTTTGCAGCCAAGATGCACAAAGGAGCCCTAAAACCAATGAGTACCTTTAGGATTTCACTGGGCATTTTTACGCATTTGGATTCTCACGGGCCCCTAAAATGCCAGAGCAGTATAAATACCCCACAAGTGACCCCATTTTGGAAAGAAGACCCCAAGGTATTCCGTGAGGGGCATGTCGAGTTCACAGAAATTTTTTTATTTGGCACAAAATTGATATATTTTTATTTTATTTTTGTTTTTCACAAAGTCTTATATTCCACTAACTTGTGACAAAAATAAAATTTTACATGAACTCGCCATACCCCTCACGGAATACCTTAGGGTGTCTTCTTTCTAAAATGGGGTCACATATGGGTATTTATACTGTCCTGGCATTTTAGGGGCCCTAAAGCGTGAGAAGAAGTCTGGAATCTAAATGCGTAAAAATGCCCTGTGAAATCCTAAAGGTACTCATTGGAATTTGGGCCCCTTTGCGCCCCCAGGCTGCAAAAAAGTGTCACACATGTGGTATTGCAGTACTCAGGAGAAATAGGGCAATGTGTTTTGTGGTGTATTTTTACATATACCCATGCTGGGTGTGAAAAATATCTCTGTAAATGACAACTTTTTAAAAATTTTATACAAAGTTGTCAGTTTACAGAGATATTTCTCTCACCCAACATGGGTATATGTAAAAATACACCCCAAAACATATTGCCCTACTTCTCCTGAGTACGGCGATACCATATGAGTGACACTTTTTTGCAGCCTGGGTGTGCAAAGGGGCCCAAATTCCAACAAGTACCTTTAGGTTTTACAAGGTTGATCACAATTTAGCCCCACCCAAAATGCCAGAACAGTAAACACACCCCACAAATGACCCCATTTCGGAAAGTAGACACCCCAAGGTATTCATTGAGGGGCATAGTGAGTCTGTGGGAGATTTTTTTTTTTTTGCCAAAAGTTAGCAGAAATGTAAACTTTATTTTTATTTGAAAGTAGCGTAGTGCAGAATTGTAAAAAGTGGCCTGGTCATTAAGGGTGTTTAAGCTAGGGTGGCTGAAGTGGTTAATGTCTCTCACCCAGACAGCAAGCAATTAAACTAAATATAGGCCACTGACACCCAGACAATGGGGCGGTCATTAGACAGTAAAAGGTGTTAAATGTCTGACACCAAGACAGCAAGCAAGTACGTGAAATTTAGGCCCCTGACACCCAGACAAAGGGGCGGTCATGACAGTAAAAAGAGTTTAATATCTCCCACCAAGACAACAAATGATTAAACGACATATAGGTCCCTGACACCGAGACAATGGGGCGGTCATTAGACAGTAAAAAGTGTTAAATGTCTGCCACCAAGACAGCAAACAAGTACGTGAAAGTTAGGCCCCTGACACCCAGTCAGAGGTCCCATAGCAGCTAAAGAGGCATCATGTCACACACCAACGGAGAAGGCCACTTTCAGTTATTTAGGTCCCAGCACCCAGACAGAGGAGAGAGGTCCCAAAGCAGTGAATCAGGCTTCATGTCACCCACCAATGGAGAAGGCCACTTTCAGATATTTAGGCCCCTGGCACAAAATTAAAAAAAGAGGATTCAAGAAAGAATTGCCCCGGAGTACAAGAATATATGGTCAAGGGGAGGTAGTTATAAATGTCTATTCTGCACAAGGGATGGACAGTTTCTGTGGGATCCATGCCTGGTTTATTTTTATGAATGTCAGCTTGTCCACGTTGGCTGTGGACAGGCGGCTACGTTTGTCAGTAATGACGCCACCTGCCGTGCTGAATACACGTTCAGACAAAACGCAGGCCAGCACCTCCAAGGCATAAAAGGCTAGCTCTGGCCAGGTGGATCATTTGGAGACCCAGAAGTTGAATGGGGCTGAACACAGTACGTGGAGGGGTGTGCACATGTACTGTTCCACCATGTTAGTGAAATTCTGCCTCCTGCTAACACGTTCTGTATCAGGTGGTGGTGTAGTTAGCTGTGGCGTGGTGACAAAACTATTCCACATCTCTGTCATGCTAACCCTGCCCTCAGAGGAGCTGGCCGTGACACAGCTGCGTTGGCGACCATTTCGCTCCTCCTCTGCCTTCGCCTTGGGCTTCCACTTGTTCCCAGTGACATTTGGGAATGCTCTCAGTAGTGCAACTACCAACGTGCGCTTGTACTCGCGCATCTTCCTATCACGCTCCAGTGATATTTTTATATATACCCATACTTTTTGTGAGAAATATCGCTGTAAACGACAACTTTTTAAATTTTTTTATACAAAGTTGTCAATTTACAGAGATATTTCTCTCACCCAACATGGGTATATGTAAATATACACCCCAAAACACATTGCCCTACTTCTCCTGAGTACGGCGATATCACATGAGTGACACTTTTATACAGCCTGGGTGCGCAAAGAGGCCCAAATTCCAACGAGTACCTTTAGGTTTTACATGGCTGCTCACAATTTAGCCCCGCCCAAAATGCCAGAACAGTAAATACACCCAACAAATGACCCCATTTTGGAAAGAAGACACCCCAAGGTATTCGCTGAGGGGCATATTCAGTCCATGAAAAATTGAATTTTTTTGTCAAAAGTTAGCGGAAAGGGAAACTTTGTGAGAAAAAACAATAAAAAATCAATTTCCACTAACTTGTGCCAAAAAAAAAAAATCTTCTATGAACTCGCAATGCCCCTCACGGAATACCTTGGGGTGTCTTCTTTCCAAAATGGGGTCACATGTGGGGTATTTATACTGCCCTGGCATTTTAGGGGCCCTAAAGCGTGAAAAGAAAAATGCATAAAAATGCCCTCCTAAAAGGTACACATTGGAATTAGGGCCCCTTTGCGCATCTTGGCTGCAAAAAAGTGTCACACGTGTGGTATCGCCGTACTCAGGAGAAGTAGGGCAATGTATTTTTACATATACCCATGCTGGGTGAGAGAAATATCTCTGTAAATTGACAACTTTGTATAAAAAAAATTTAAAAAGTTGTCATTTACAGAGATATTTCTCACACACAGTAATGGGTATATGTAAAATACACCCCAAAACACATTGCCCTACTTCTCCTGAGTACGGCGATACCACATGAGTGACACTTTTTGCAGCCAAGATGCACAAAGGAGCCCTAAAACCAATGAGTACCTTTAGGATTTCACTGGGCATTTTTACGCATTTGGATTCTCACGGGCCCCTAAAATGCCAGAGCAGTATAAATACCCCACAAGTGACCCCATTTTGGAAAGAAGACCCCAAGGTATTCCGTGAGGGGCATGTCGAGTTCACAGAATTTTTTTTATTTGGCACAAATTAGCGGAAATTGATATATATATTTTATTTTATTTTTGTTTTTCACAAAGTCTTATATTCCACTAACTTGTGACAAAAAATAAAATTTTACATGAACTCGCCATACCCCTCACGGAATACCTTGGGGTGTCTTCTTTCTAAAATGGGGTCACATATGGGGTATTTATACTGTCCTGGCATTTTAGGGGCCGCTAAAGCGTGAGAAGAAGTCTGGAATCTAAATGCGTAAAAATGCCCTGTGAAATCCTAAAGGTACTCATTGGAATTTGGGCCCCTTTGCGCCCCCAGGCTGCAAAAAAGTGTCACACATGTGGTATTGCAGTACTCAGGAGAAATAGGGCAATGTGTTTTGTGGTGTATTTTTACATATACCCATGCTGGGTGTGAAAAATATCTCTGTAAATGACAACTTTTTAAAAATTTTTATACAAAGTTGTCAGTTTACAGAGATATTTCTCTCACCCAACATGGGTATATGTAAAAATACACCCCAAACATATTGCCCTACTTCTCCTGAGTACGGCGATACCATATGAGTGACACTTTTTGCAGCCTGGTGTGCAAAGGGCCCAAATTCCAACAAGTACCTTTAGGTTTTACAAGGTTGATCACAATTTAGCCCCACCCAAAATGCCAGAACAGTAAACACACCCCACAAATGACCCCATTTTGGAAAGTAGACACCCCAAGGTATTCATTGAGGGGCATAGTGAGTCTGTGGGAGATTTTTTTTTTTTGCCAAAGTTAGCAGAAATGTAAACTTTATTTTTATTTGAAAGTAGCGTAGTGCAGAATTGTAAAAAGTGGCCTGGTCATTAAGGGTGTTTAAGCTAGGGTGGCTGAAGTGGTTAATGTCTCTCACCCAGACAGCAAGCAATTAAACTAAATATAGGCCACTGACACCCAGACAATGGGGCGGTCATTAGACAGTAAAAGGTGTTAAATGTCTGACACCAAGACAGCAAGCAAGTACGTGAAATTTAGGCCCCTGACACCCAGACAAAGGGCGGTCATGACAGTAAAAAGAGTTTAATATCTCCCACCAAGACAACAAATGATTAAACGACATATAGGTCCCTGACACCGAGACAATGGGGCGGTCATTAGACAGTAAAAAGTGTTAAATGTCTGCCACCAAGACAGCAAACAAGTACGTGAAAGTTAGGCCCCTGACACCCAGTCAGAGGTCCCATAGCAGCTAAAGAGGCATCATGTCACACACCAATGGAGAAGGCCACTTTCAGTTATTTAGGCCCCAGCACCCAGACAGAGGAGAGAGGTCCCAAAGCAGTGAATCAGGCTTCATGTCACCCACCAATGGAGAAGGCCACTTTCAGATATTTAGGCCCCTGGCACAAAATTAAAAAGAGGATTCAAGAAAGAATTGCCCCGGAGTACAAGAATATATGGTCAAGGGGAGGTAGTTATAAATGTCTATTCTGCACAAGGGATGGACAGGTTCTGTGGGATCCATGCCTGGTTTATTTTTATGAATGTCAGCTTGTCCACGTTGGCTGTGGACAGGCGGCTACGTTTGTCAGTAATGACGCCACCTGCCGTGCTGAATACACGTTCAGACAAAATGCAGGCCAGCACCTCCAAGGCATAAAAGGCTAGCTCTGGCCAGGTGGATCATTTGGAGACCCAGAAGTTGAATGGGGCTGAACACAGTACGTGGAGGGGTGTGCACATGTACTGTTCCACCATGTTAGTGAAATTCTGCCTCCTGCTAACACGTTCCGTATCAGGTGGTGGTGTAGTTAGCTGTGGCGTGGTGACAAAACTATTCCACATCTCTGTCATGCTAACCCTGCCCTCAGAGGAGCTGGCCGTGACACAGCTGCGTTGGCGACCATTTCGCTCCTCCTCTGCCTTCGCCTTGGGCTTCCACTTGTTCCCGGTGACATTTGGGAATGCTCTCAGTAGTGCAACTACCAACGTGCGCTTGTACTCGCGCATCTTCCTATCACGCTCCAGTGCAGGAAGTAAGGTGGGCACATTGTCATTGTATCGGGGATCCAGCAGGGTGGCAACCCAGTAGTCCGCACACGTTAATATGTGGCAACTCTGCTGTTGTTGCGATGGCACTGCAGCATGTAGTCACTCATGTGTGCCAGGCTGCCAAGAGGTAAGGACAAGCTGTCCTATGTGGGAGGCGTATCATCATCGTCCTCCGTTTTCCCACAGCCACGCACCAGTGATGGGCCCTTACTAGATGTTTTCCTCATTGTTACCGTTCACCACAATAAGAAAAAAATTATTTGGCCCAATGTATTGAATTCAAATTCAGGCCTTTTTTACAGGCACCTAACACTATCTGGCTATCTATTTATGTACCGTATAAGGGTCCTTTCACACTGGAGTTTTATTTTCCGGCATAGGTCCTTGGCGCTCTATCCCGGAGAAATCCTGATCAGGATCATCCCCATGCATTCTGAATGGAGATAAATCCTTTCAGGATGCATCAGGATGTCTTTAGTTCAGGAGTCGGACCGAACGTTTTTTGGACGTAGCAAATACCGCAGCATGCTGCGCTTTTTGTTCCATCCAAAAATCCGGAACACTTGCCGCAACGACGGATCCAGAATAATTGCCCATTGAAAGGCATTAATCCGGATCCGGCCTTAAGCTAAACGTCGTTTCGGCGCATCGCCGGATCCGACGTTTATCTTTTTCTCAATGGTTACCATGGCAGCCAGGACGCTAAAGTCCTGGTTGCCATGGTAAAGGGTAGTGGGGAGCGGGGGAGCAGTATACTTACTATCCATGCGGCTCCCGGGCGCTCCAGAGTGACGTCAGGGCGCCCTACACGCACGGATCACGTGATTGCATGGATCACGTGATCCATGCGCATGGGGCGCTCTGACGTCATTCTGGAGCGCCCCGGGAGCCGCACGGACTGTAAGTATACCGCTCACCCGCTCCCCACTACTACTATGGCAACCAGGACTTTAATAGCGTCCTGGCTGCCATAGTAACCTGAAAGTATTTTGAAGACTGATCAGGATCCTGATCAGTCTTCTAATGCTTTAAGGCGACTTGCGTTCTGACGGATCCGGCTGGACGGAAGTGCCTGCCGGATCCTCAGAACGCAAGTGTGAAAGAAGCCTTACACTAATCCAGGCACAGCAGTAACCACAGATTTAGGGGAATATCAATTGTAGGCCTAGTATTTAGGCCCTGGAGGAAAGGTATCCTTTTACGGACAGATTTCCACTTGGAGATGCACAGTAGCTTGTGAAAAATATATAGGATTATGCTTTCAGCACTTGTAGTTTAACACTTTGTGTAAAAAAAAGTTTACCGTAAAGAAATACACTTAGAGATGCACGCTGAGTGTAATATACCCGTTTACGAACATTTACACTTGGCCTGCAACAGCTGGAACACCAGATTTATGGTATTGCTATTTTGGCATTTGAATTTCACCCCAGAAAAAAATATATCCTTTGCCGGGCGGACACTATTAACCCCTTAAGGACGAAGGACGTACATGTACGCCCTTCGTCCGGACTTTAAAGATGGCGCCCGCGGGTAAATGCTTGATTCATCAAGCTGACACCCGCAGCTCATGTCCGCGACCGGCAGCGATGCCGATCGCGGACATTTAACCCCTCAGATGCCGTGGTCAATCCTGACCACGGCATCTGATCGCGCAAAAACCGAAAGTTTCACTTTCGGTTTTGCTCGGCTCCCTGATGGCCACAAGGGGAGCAGGAGCATGCATTTAGTAGCCTAGGTTTCTGTGAATGAAACCTAGGTTACTACTTAGTATTCCTATGGAGCCTATGACTGTAATAGGCTCCATAGGAAATATGCGATTTTCTCATATATTCCAATGCTATTGCATTGGAAATATATGAGAATAGAAATCTGATGATTGCATCTTATAGTTCCCTATGGGAACTATAAGAAAGTGGTAAAAAAAAAAAAAGTTTAAAAAAAAAAAAAAAAAAAAAAAAATATTAAAATTGAAATCACCCCCCTTTCCCCAAAATGAAAATTAAATAAATAAAAAAATAAATAAAATGCCCATATTATAATAATATTAAAAAATATTCAACATACGGTAAACATAAAAACGGAAAGAAAGCGTCCAAATGGCTTATTCGCCATTTTTGGACGCTTCATTTCCTAAAAAAAAATGAATAAAAAGTGATCAAAACATCATACGCACCCCATAATGGTATCAATTAAAAGTTCAGATTGCCCCGCAAAAAATGAGCCCCTACACTGCTCCGTACGCATAATTACAAAAAAGTTATAGGGGTCAAAACATGGCGACAAAAAAATGAATTAAAAAAATTCCCACTTTAAATTTTTTTTTCACTATCAAAACGCAAGAAAAACTATACATATTAGGTTTTGCCGGATTCGTACTGACCTGAAGAATAAAATTAACCAGTCAGTTTTATCGCAAATCGAACCTTGTAATTTAAAAACCCGTAAAACTGTGGTGAAATTGCTTTTTTTTGCAATTTCACCCCATTTGAAATTTTATTCCCGTTTCCCACTACATCACATGCAAAAATAAATGGTAGCATTAAAAAGTACAACTTGTCCCGCAAAAAACAAGCCGTCATATGGCTATGTGAGCGGAAATATAAAAATGTTATGGCTTTTGGAAGGCAGGGAGCGCAAAACAAAAACGCAAAAATCCCAAAACCCCCGGTCCTTAAGGGGTTAAACTTGGCCAGCCACTGCTGGGACACCAGATTTAGGGTATTGCTATTTTGGCTATTGAATTTCACCCCAGAACAAAATATATCCTTTGCTGGACACTATGAAACTTGTCCATTCACAGCTGGAACACCAGATTTACTGTATTTCTATTTTGGCAACTGAATTTCACCCCAGAAAATAATAAATCCTTTGACGGACACTATTAAACTTGGCCAGCCACTGCTGGGACACCAGATTTAGGGGATTGCTATTTTAGCAATTGAATTTCACCCCAGAAAATTATCTATCCCTTTCCGGACACGATTAAACTTGGCCAGCCACTGCTGGGACACCAGATTTACGGAATTGCTATTTTGGCAATTTAATTTAACCCCAGAAAATTATCTTTCCTTTGCCGGACACTATTAAACTTGGCCAGCCACTGCTGGGACACCAGATTTATGGTATTGCTATTTTGGCAATTGAATTTCACCCCAGAAAAAAATATATCCTTTGCCGGACACTATTAAACTTGGCCAGCCACTGCTGGGACACCAGATTTAGGGGATTGCTATTTTGGCAATTTAATTTCACCCTAGAATAAAATATATCCCTTGTTTCGGACACTATTAAACTTGGCCAGCCACTGCTGGGTCACCAGATTTATGGAATTGCTATTTTGGCAATTGAATTTCACTCCAGAAAAAAATATATCCTTTGCCAGACGCTATTAAATTTGGCCAGCCACAGCTATAACCACTGATTTACACTATTGCTATTTTGGCAATTGAATTTCACCCCAGAATATTATCTATCCTTTGCCGGACAATATAAAACTTGGCAAGCCACTGCTGGGACATCAGATTTATGGTATTGCTATTTTGGCAATTGAATTTCACCCCAGAAAATTATCTATCCTTTGCCAGACACTATTAAACTTGGCCAGCCACAGCTGAAACCACTGATTTATGGTATTACTATTTTGGTAATTGAATTTCACCCCAGAACAAAATATATCCTTTGCCGTACACTATTAAACTTGGCCAACCACTTCTGGGACACCAGATTTAGGGGATTGCTATTTTGGCAATTGAATTTCACCCCATAACAAAATACATCCTTTGCCGGACACTATTAAACTTGGCCAACCACAGTTGAAACCACTGATTTAAGGGATTGCTATTTTGGCAATTGAATTGCACCCCACAAAAAAACATATCCTTTGCCAGACACTATTAAACTTGGCCAACCACTGCTGGGACACCAGATTTATGGTATTGCTATTTCGGCAATTGAAATTCACCCCAGAAAATTATCTATCCTTTGCCGGACACTATTATACTTGGCCAGCCACTGCTGGGACACCAGATTTACTGTATTGCTATTTTGGCAATTGAATTTCACCCCAGAAAATGATCTATCCTTTGCCGGACACTATTAAACTTGGCCAGCCACTGCTGGGACACCAGATTTACGGTATTGCTATTTTGGCAATTGAATTTCACCCCAGAACAAAATATATCCTTTTCCAGACACTATTAAACTTGGCCAGCCACTGCTGGGACACCAGATTTAGGGGATTGCTATTTGGGCAATTGAATTTCACCCCAGAAAAAAATATATCCTTTGCCGGACACTATTAAACTTGGCCAGCCACAGCTGAAACCAATGATTTAAGGTATTGCTATTTTGGCAATTGAATTTCACCCCAGAAAAAAGCTATCCTTTGCCAGACACTATTAAACTTGGCCAGCCACTGCTGGGACATCAGATTTAGGGTATTGCTATTTTGGCAATTGAATTTCACCCCAGAACAAAATATATCCTTTGCCGGACACTATTAAACTTGGCCAGCCACTGTTAGGACACCAGATTTATGAGTATATGCTATTTTGGCAATTGAATTTCACCCCAGAACAAAATACATCCTTTGCTGGACACTATAAAACTTGGCCAGCCCCAGCTGAAACCACTGATTTATGGTATTGCTATTTTGGCAATTGAATTTTACCCCAGAACAAAATATATCCTTTGCCGTACACTATTAAACTTGGCCAGCCACTGCTGGGACACCAGATTTAGGGGATTGCTATTTTGGCAATTGAATTTCACCCCAGAACAATAATATATCCTTTGCCGGACACTATTAAACTTGGCCAGCCACTGCTGGGACACCAGATTTAGGGGGTTGCTATTTTGGCAATTGAAGTTCACCCCAGAACAAAATATATTCTTTGCCGGACACTATTAAACTTGGCCAGCCACAGCTAAAACCTTTGATTTATGGTATTGCTATTTTAGTAATTGAATTTCACCCCAGAAAAAATATATCCTTTGCCAGACACTATTAAATTAGGCCAACCACTGCTGGGACACCAGATTTAGGGTATTGCTATTTTGGCTATTGAATTTCACTCCAGAACAAAATATATCCTTTGCTGGACACTATGAAACTTGTCCATTCACAGCTGGAACACCAGATTTACTGTATTTCTATTTTGGCAACTGAATTTCACCCCAGAAAATAATAAATGCTTTGACGGACACAATTAAACTTGGCCAGCCACTGCTGGGACACCAGATTAGGGTATTGCTATTTTGGCAATTGAATTTCACCCCAGAAAATAATAAATCCTTTGACGGACACTATTAAACTTGGCCAGCCACTGCTGGGACACCAGATTTTGGGGGTTGCTATTTTGGCAATTGAAGTTCACCCCAGAACAAAATATATTCTTTGCCGGACACTATTAAACTTGGCCAGCCACAGCTAAAACCACTGATTTATGGTATTGCTATTTTAGTAATTGAATTTCACCCCAGAAAAAATATATCCTTTGCCAGACACTATTAAACTTGGCCAACCACTGCTGGGACACCAGATTTAGGGTATTGCTATTTTGGCTATTGAATTTCACCCCAGAACAAAATATATCCTTTGCTGGACACTATGAAACTTGTCCATTCACAGCTGGAACACCAGATTTACTGTATTTCTATTTTGGCAACTGAATTTCACCCCAGAAAATAATAAATCCTTTGACGGACACAATTAAACTTGGCCAGCCACTGCTGGGACACCAGATTAGGGGATTGCTATTTTGGCAATTGAATTTCACCCCAGAAAATTATCTATCCCTTTCCGGACACGATTAAACTTGGCCAGCCACTGCTGGGACACCAGATTTACGGAATTGCTATTTTGGCAATTTAATTTCACCCCAGAAAATCATCTTTCCTTTGCCGGACACTATTAAACTTGGCCAGCCACTGGTGGGACACCAGATTTATGGTATTGCTATTTTGGCAATTGAATTTCACCCCAGAAAAAAATATATCCTTTGCTGGACAGTATTAAACTTGGCCAGCCACAGCTGAAACCACCGATTTATGGTATTGCTATTTTGGCAATTGAATTTCACCCCACAAAAAAATATATCCTTTGCCAGACACTATTAAACTTGGCCAGCCACTGCTGGGACACCAGATTTACTGTATTGCTATTTTGGCAATTGAATTTCACCCCAGAAAATGATCTATCCTTTGCCGGACACTATTAAACTTGGCCAGCCACTGCTGGGACACCAGATTTACGGTATTGCTATTTTGGCAATTGAATTTCACCCCAGAACAAAATATATCCTTTTCCAGACACTATTAAACTTGGCCAGCCACTGCTGGGACACCAGATTTAGGGGATTGCTATTTGGGCAATTGAATTTCACCCCAGAAAAAAATATATCCTTTGCTGGACACTATAAAACTTGGCCAGCCCCAGCTGAAACCACAGATTTATGGTATTGCTATTTTGGCAATTGAATTTTACCCCAGAACAAAATATATCCTTTGCCGTACACTATTAAACTTGGCCAGCCACTGCTGGGACACCAGATTTAGGGGATTGCTATTTTGGCAATTGAATTTCACCCCAGAAAAATATATATCCTTTGCCGGACACTATTAAACTTGGCCAGCCACTGCTGGGACACCAGATTTAGGGGGTTGCTATTTTGGCAATTGAATTTCACCCCAGAACAAAATATATTTTTGCCGGACACTATTAAACTTGGCCAGCCACAGCTGAAACCACTGATTTATGGTATTGCTATTTTAGTAATTGAATTTCACCTAAAAAAAAAATATCCTTTGCCAGACACTATTAAACTAGGCCAGCCACTGCTGGGACACCAGATTTAGGGGATTGTTATTTTGGCTATTGAATTTCACCCCAGAACAAAATATATCCTTTGCCAGACACTATTAAACTAGGCCAACCACTGCTGGGACACCAGATTTAGGGGATTGTTATTTTGGCTATTGAATTTCACCCCAGAACAAAAAATATCCTTTGCCGGACACTATTAAACTTGGCCAGACACTGCTCGGACACCAGATTTAGGGGATTGCTATTTTGGCAATTGAATTTCACCCCAGAAAAAAAATATATCCTTTGCAGGACACTATTAAACTTGGCCAGCCACTGCTGGGACACCAGATTTAGGGGATTGCTATTTTGTCAATTGAATTTCACCCCAGAAAAAAATATATCCTTTGCCGGACACTATTAAACTTGGTCAGCCACTGCTGGGACACCAGATTTAGGGGATTGCTATTTTGGCAATTGAATTTCACCCCAGAACAAAATACATCATTTGCTGGACACTATTAAACTTAGCCAGCTACTACTGAAACCACTGATTTATGGTATTGCTATTTTAATAATTGAATTTCACCCCAGAAAAAAATATATCCATTCCCAGACACTATTAAACTTGTCCAGCCACTGCTGGGACACCAGATTTAGTGGATTCTTATTTTGGCTATTGAATTTCACACCAGAACAAAAAATATCCTTTTCCGGACACTATTAAACTTGGCCAGCCACTGCTGGGACACCAGATTTAGGGGATTGCTATTTTGGCAATTGAATTTCACTACTGAAAAAAATCTATCCTTTGTCAGACAGCAGACAGTATTACACTTGGCTAGCCACAACTGGCTTAGGTTTTCCACGTCACATCCTTAAAGCTTGTAAAAAAGCAGGATCTTGACATAGGGGCCCCTTATATGGTGGATTTGGTGATCTCTGTAATGGAGACATCCCTTTGCTCAGTTTTCCTTCCTTTGAGGGATATCTGGCTTTCATTGTGTTGTAGACCCAATTCTGGGGCTCCACATTTATTTTGCATATTTCTGTTTCCCAGGGAGCTTTGCACTTTGGATTGCTGTGTTGAGACTCTTAACTGAGGCTCAGCTGTGTTTTTGTGGCTGGTCTCCCTGAGATCAGCTATTGTTTTGTTTGTGTAGTCTCCAAGGCATTGCTCCCGGTTAGCCAGAATCCTACTCCACACTGATGAGGGGCAACACCCCGAAACAGCTGTCTGTGGATGGATAACTGGCTTAAAGCTTGTAAAAAAGCGGGATCTTGACATAGGGGCCACTTAATATGGTGGATTTGGTGATCTCTGTAATGGAGACACCCCTTTGCTCGGTTTTCCTTCCTTTGAGGGATATCTGGCTTTCATTGTGTTGTAGACCCAATTCTGGGGCTCCACATTATTTTGCAGAAAAATTTTGTAAACCTGAATTGAAATGAATGTCAACCACTTTGCTCATCTCTAGTTGTGGACCATTAATGCATAATGTCATATATGTACAGGGGACTCCTGTGGTGAGCCCACCCAATACGTAGCAGGTGCTGGCTCTATAATAAAGCAGGCACCCAGTTGCAATGACGAGGTATGGTGATTGGGCCAAACCTCATCATTTACAAAATAGGGATTGTTGGCACTCTGTTTTTGTCGAGTATGGTGCTCAGCGATACTGTTTGAGCCATGAACAAGGTCTGTGACAGACCGAAACGTTGGCCGTGATTTCTATATGTGCATCTCAAGAATGTAATAAATATTATTTTTTATTGAAACTTTGAGTGCCATGATTCTCCAAATCCAAACCTTATCATTTAAACCCTCAGATACGGGGGCTCTAATCGGTTACCATAACAGCATGGAGCCTGTTAAGGCTCCAAGGGCTGTCATAGTAACCTCCTTGCTAAGCTGTGCATGAGGCATAGCTCAGCATGGAGCATATTAAAATCCTTTTCATCCAAAAAGATCTCTATTAGGGCTCATGCACTCGAACGTGTGCAGCCCATGCAATGCATTGGAAACTACAACTATATTTGCCTAATCATTCAAACCGCAGCTATATTTACCTGCAATTACTTTTTGAAAATTTTGTCAGATATGAAAAGCAATAAAATAGTCTTTATGTGAGTCATCAGAGGAAAATACTTCTAGCTCCATCCACAAACTCCTCGAATGGCATGTTTTACTTGGTTGTTTCTCAATGTATAGATGAAAGGGTTCAACATTGGTGTTATTATAGTGTTCAGGACTACTGCCATTTTGTTGAATTCTGCAGTAGATCCGCCAATAAAACGCAAACACATGAAGACAGAGCCTGAATAGAATATTAAAACAAGGATAAGGTGAGAAGAACAGGTGGAAAAGGTCTTCCATCGCTGCCTACCTGACTGTATTTTACAAATGGCTAAGATAATAAATGTATATGACACTGTGATGCAAAGAAGGGATCCAAGAACAGTAAATGAAGAAGCTATTAGATTTAGAAGATAAATTAGGCTAGTGTCTTGACAGACAAGCTTTAGCATTGGATCAATGTCACAAAAAAAATGCTGAATAACATTAGAACCACAAACTGGTAGGTTAGAGGCAATAATAGTAGTTGGTAAAGTATCTGCAAAGCCACACAACCAAGAACCTGCAGCAAGGTACAGGATTAATCTATGGTTCATCACAGTAACATAATGTAAAGGTTGACATATTGCCACATACCTATCAAAAGACATAACTGCTAAGAGGAAAAAATCAACGGAAGCTAATACAAAATAGAAATAACATTGGAAAACGCAACCCCAATAGGAGATTGCATGGTTGCAAAATCCAACAATGGACAGAAATTTTGGTGTGATTGTTGTAGTGACACATATTTCTACAATGGACAGGTTGGACACAAAGAAGTACATGGGAGTGTGGAGACTTGGATGAATTAATGTTAGAGCAACTATGAGAATATTTCCAGCCAAAGTAATCAAGTAGGAGACTAGAAGTAGAGAGAATATGAAGATCTGAAAAGATCTAGTATAATGTATTTCTATTAGAAGAAAACTTTTAGTGGTATTAAACATTTCATCAGGGTTTGGTTTTACAATGGTCATTGTCAGAGCCTCCAAAAGGCTGAAGTAGCTGTTATAGTACGGGACTTTTACCTGAAATATGAAATGATGAGTGAGCAACAAAAGGCATTGTATAAACATAAGAAGGATCTATGAAGAAAGACAACTTTCAAATGGGCCTCTGAAAAATGAGAGCTGGATTTTGGTTGGTCGAATCTAGTTGGAATCTGCACTTTTTTGTTTTGTTTGAAAATATTTATTTACAAATTTAAAACCAAGAAGAAATATAAACTTACAATTTCATCAATTACATCAAATGAGTGGTGATACATTAGAGGTAATGTATGAAATATTATAATGAGAATAATTACTGACAACAATGTAGAGTAGGTGTCTTGAGATGGCTGCTCATCAAGGTTCATCAGCTATTGCATTCTTGAACAGTATAATTTGTAATAGCCACTACTAACATGGGAGATGGAAGTTTATCCCCTTAAGGACTCAGCCTTATTTCACCTTATGGACCCAGACATGTTTTGCAAATCTGACCAGTGTCACTTTATTTGGTGATAACTTTAAAACGCTTTTTCTTATCCAGGCCATTCTGAGAATGTTTTTTCGTCACATATTGCACTTCATGACAGTGGTAAAATGGAGTCAAACAATTTCATTTTCATTTATAAAAAAATAAAAATATTTCCAAGTTTCAATTTCTCTACTTCTACAATACATAGTAATACCGCCAAAAAAAGTTATTGATTTACATTCCCTATATGTCTACTTCATGTATCGTTCATTTTGGGAATGCCATTTTATTTTCTGGGGCTGTTACAAGGCTTAGAAGTTTAGAAGCAAATCTTGAAATTTTTCAGAAATGTTCAAGAACCCACTTTTCAGGGACCAGTTTAGGTCTGAAGTCATTTTGTGAGGCTTACATATTAGAAACCACCCAAAAATGACCCCATTCTGACAACTACACCCCTCAAGGTATTTAAAACTGATTTTACAAAAGTTGTTAACCCCTTAAGTTTTCCACAAGAGTTAATGGCAAATGGAGAGGAATTTTCAGAATTTCGATTTTTTTAGAAAATTTTCCATTTTAATCCATTTTTTCCAGTAACAAAGCAAGGGTTAACGGCCAGAAAAAACTCAATATTTATTGCCCTCATTCTGTAGTTTGCAGAAACACCCCAGTGTTGTAAACTACTGTATGGCCAAAATGCGGTAACTTTTTTGGAGTTTCTACTGTAGGGGTGCATCAGAGGGGCTTAAAATGGGACATAGTGTCAAAAAACCAGTCCAGCAAAATCCGCCTTCCAAAAACCATATGGCGCTCCCTTCTTTCGACGCCCTGCTGTTTGGCCATACAGCAGCTTACGACCACATATGGGGTGTTTCTGCAAACTACAGAATCAGGGCAATAAATATTGAGTTTTGTTTGGCTCTTAACCCTTGCCTTGTTACTGGAAAAATTGATTAAAATGGAAAATTTCCAAAAAAAAATAGTTTTTTTTGGGACAGTTTTTATTTTTTGTTATTTACATCATTGATCAGACAGGTTAGATTGTGTGCTATTTATATAGAGCAGGTTGTTACGGACGTGACAATACCAAATATGACTACTTTTGGGGTTTTTTTGTTTGTTTTTCATAACAAAGCATTTTTTGAAAAAAAAATATTTTTAGTGTCTCCACATTCGGAAAGCCATATTTAAAATTTTTATTTTTTGGGCGACTGTCTTATGTAGGGGCTCATTTTTTGCAGGATGAGATTACAGTTTCATTGGCACTATCTTGGGGTGCACATGACATTTTGGTCTCTTGCTATTACACTTTTTGTGATGTAAGGTGACAAAAATAACTTTTGACACGGTTAGGTCATGTGTTATTTTTATAGAGCAGGTTGTTAAGGATGCGGCGATACGTAATATGTATACTTTTTTATTTATTTAAGTTTTACACAATAATATTCTTTTTGAAACAAAAAAAATCATGTTTTAATTTCTCCATAGTCTGACAGCCATTTATTTTTATTTTTTTGGGCAATTGTTTTATATAGGGTATCATTTTCTGTGGGATGAGATGACGGTTTGATTGATTTTTGGATGCATATAACTTTTTGATCGCTTGCTATTACAGTTTTTGAGATGTGAGGTGACACAAATGTTTTTTTTACATTATTTTTATTTTTTTACGGTATATACCGGTTAGATCATGTGATATTATTATAGAGCAGGTTTTTACTGACACGACGATACATAATATGTATAATTTTTTATTTTTTTATTTTACTTTAACACAATTTAGAAAAAAAAAATAATGTTTTAGTGGCTCCATAGTCTGAGAGCCATAATTTTTTTATGTTTTGGGGCCATTGTCCTATGTAGGGGCTCATTTTTTGCGGGATGAGATGGCAGTTTTGAGAGGCATACGCCTTTTTGATCACTTGGTATTACACTTTTTGTGATGTAAGGTGACAAAAAATGGCTTTTTTTTACACTATTTTTGTTTTTTTTACAGTATTTACCTGAGGGGTTAGGTCATGTGATATTTTTATAGAGCAGGTTTTTACGGAAGCGGCGATACATAATATGTGTAATGTATTTTATTTTTTTAATTTTTATTGTGATATGTGTTTTTTTATTTTTACCCAGACCCACTTGGTTTTTGTAGATCCAGTGGATCTGGGGTCTATATAATACAGTACAGTACACTATATAGTGTACTGTACTGTATTTTTTTTACTTTACATAGTCTAAACAGACTTCTGCCTTTAGCAGAAGTCTAATTAGACTTTCAGTACCATGGAGGCGTCCTGCTGCCATGGTAACCATCACCCGCTGCCAGAATACAGCAGTGGGTGATGGGGAGGGAGGGGAGCTTCATCCCTCTGTGATCCCATCCTGTCAGGGGGCTGCAAAGGCAATGTGCTGACACTCTGATGAAACCACTAGCCACCAGGGAAACATTACAGAGGAGGCGGACGGGGGATCGCTATTTAGTCTCTGATCCCCGCAGTCTGTGATGTGGTCAGAGATCGCAAAAAGCGCTGCAAACCGCAGGTCTGAATTGACCTGCGGTTTGCAGAGATCGCCGATACAGGGGGGTCACAGGAACCCCCTGGGCATTGTAACAAGGTACCTGCTGAATGATTTCAGCAGGTACCTTGTTCCGATCACTGCCGGCTGAGCAGCAGTGATCGGAAATACTCATGACGTACCGGTACGTCATTGGTCCTTAAGGACTCAGGAATCATTCCGTACCGGTACGTCATAAGTCCTTAAGGGATTAAAGGGGTTGTCCGAGTTATGGAAAAAAAAAAATATATAGCACTGTTAATCTGATGGTCCGCAATATATAACTAAGCTGAGCAAGTTTTAGGCAAAAAAAATCTATTTTCTCATTTCCCTGGTTCTCTTCTGGCTTTTGTTTACTTTCAATAACAACAATCTCTGCCCTTCCCCCTGCACTGCTAAGGTAATGAATACAAGTGCTGCCCTGAGTGGCATGTCTGCCTGCCGGGAGACTCAGCAGCATGTTGTATGTGTAGAACTACAAGTCCTAGCTGTACAATGACACTGCTGATACACACAGGATTTTCCCCCTACCTGCAATGCTCTGCAGAACTTCTCTTTCAGCTCCTGTGCCAGCATTTGTCTCTTCACTGCCTGAAGCTACACAGTAAACACTTCAGCCCTGAGTCTGTGCAGCGGAAGGGGTTAAGATTCAGAAAACTGAGAGAGCAATAAGCAGCAGCAGCAGTGGTTGTGATAAACAATATAACAATATAATAACATTTGAGTGTTAGGTCCCGAGATACTTGAGAAACCTTGGCGCAGTGCTCGGACTCAGACATGTCCTCCACAGTAGGATATGTTGGCTAATTCTCAATTTTAACATCAGTATGAGGGTTAAGTAAGACCTCAGAGTGCACCTGTCTTTTCAATTGTTATATTGTTTATCACATCCACACAATTGCCATCTTGTTTAGGATGTCTGGTACTTGTGGTCCGCTGCGGGCATCCTCCACTGTATGCATTTTTGTTGGGGATCGCCATTAGCAACGGGCTACAAGTGCAGGATCTGCTCCCCTGTATATACAGTTGTGTTCAAAATTATTCAACCCCCAATGCTGTAAAGGGTTTTAGGGAATTTAGTGTACATTTGTAATTGTGTTCAAAATGAAATATTACAAGGACTTTTTAAAGGACCAAATGCAACTAAAATGACATCAATTGTTTTTGTAATACAGTATTTAATGTATTTTTTGTGATTTCTTCATTGACACAATTATTCAACCCCTTTAAGACTACCACTCTTAAGAACAGAGGTTCATTCAAGTGTTTTCGATCAGGTATTGAAAACACCTGTGGATGTCAAGGAGCAGCAATGAAGCATAATAAGCACCAATTAGGCAGATTTAAAATGACTGTGATACTCAACTCCTTCTAGACATTTACTGGTGTGTTTACAAACATGGTGAAGTCAAGAGAGTGGTCCAGGAAGACAAGAGAAGAGATGATTTCTCTTCACAGGAAGGGCAATGGCTATAAGAAGATTGCAAAGATGTTAAACATACCAAGAGACACCATAGGAAGCATCATTCGCAAATCCAAGGCAAAGGGCACTGTTGAAACGCTACCTGGTCGTGGCAGAAAGAAGATGCTGACTTCGACTGCTGTGCACTACCTTAAGCGCAAAGTGGAGAAAAGTCCCCGTGTGACTGCTGAGGAACTGCAAAAAGATTTGTCAGATGTGGGTACTGAAGTTTCAGCTAAGACAATAAGGCGTACACTGCGTAATGAAGGCCTCCATGCTAGAACTCCCAGGCGCACCCCCTTGCTGTCTCCAAAGAATAAGAAGAGTCGACTGCAGTATGCCAAAAGTCATGTGGACAAACCACAAAAGTTTTGGGATAGTGTTCTGTGGACTGATGAAACAAAATTAGAACTGTTTGGGCCCATGGATCAACGCTATGTTTGGAGGAGGAAGAACAAGGCCTATGAAGAAAAGAACACCTTGCCTACTGTGAAGCATGGCGGGGGTCAATCATGCTTTGGGGCTGTTTTGCTTCTACAGGTACAGGGAAGCTTCAGCGTGTGCAAGGTACCATGAATTCTCTTCAGTACCAGGAGATATTGGATGAAAATGTGATGCAGTCCGTCACAAACCTGAGGCTTGGGAGACGTTGGACCTTTCAACAGGACAATGATCCCAAGCATACCTCCAAGTCCACTAGACCATGGTTGCAGATTAAAGGCTGGAACATTTTGAAGTGGCCATCGCAGTCACCAGACTTAAATCCGATTGAGAACCTCTGGTTGGACTTAAAGAAAGCAGTTGCAGCGCGCAAGCCAAAGAATGTGACTGAACTGGAGGCTTTTGCCCATGAAGAATGGGCGAAGATACCCGTAGATTGCTGCAAGACACTTGTGTCAAGCTATGCTTCACGTTTAAAAGCTGTTATAACTGGAAAAGGATGTTGTACTAAGTACTAAGATTGAATGTCACTTGGGGGTTGAATAAAACTGATAATGATGTTAGCACAGAAAAGACATTTGTGGTTATTTCATTATAAATGTTATGTTATATTTGTCTGACTTACAAGTGCCTCTTTGATTTAATTGTAAACAAGATGACTGAAATGATCAAAATCAATGTCAAACTGGTCAACACACTCAATTTCAGTGGGGGTTGAATAATTTTGAACACAACTGTTTATGCACAACTGCATTTGGGTTTCAGCACTTCCTGCCTGTTTACCAACACGCCATTTATTTTTTGTTTTGTACACACTTGTAACTCCCCTTATTTGAGAGCCAGGTAGATTGGACAATACACTTATCCTAAAACAAACTAGGTCTTACTATATTCCAATGCTTGGGAGCATTTCAGGCAGCGCACCTCACCCCTCCTGTAACACCTCACCCCCCCTGTAACTATTTCTGACCATTGACTGTCAAAATGTAATACCAGTAGATGCTTCTTGACAATTTTACATACATCTTCATACTCCTTGCTATACTGAGGGACAAACGTAGTCATGCAAGATTTAGTATGGTCATGTCGGTTGCGATTACCTGGGAAGCATTTGTCAGGAAAAGGTAAGGATTTCCGATCCAATTTGGACACCCGCTCCCTATTCTTTAACCCCTTAAGGCCCTATTTCACCTAAAGGACTTGGCAATTTTTTGCAAATCTGACCACTGTCACTTTATGTGGTGATAACTTTAAAACGCTTTTTCTTATCCAGGCCATTTTGAGATTGTTTTTTCGTCACATATTGTACTTCATGACACTGGTAAAATTAAGTCGAAAAATTTTATTTTTATTTATAAAAAAATATCAAATTTACCAAAAATTTGGAAAAATTAGTAATTTTCCAAGTTTCAATTTCTCTACTTCTATAATACATAGTAATACCGCCCAAAAAAGTTATTGATTTACATTCCCCATATGTCTACTTCATGTATCGATCATTTTGGGAATGCCATTTTATTTTTTGGGGACGTTACAAGGCTTAGAAGTTTAGAAGCAAATCTTGAAATTTTTCAGAAATTTTCAAAAACCCACTTTTTAGGGACCAATTCAGGTCTGAAGTCACTTTGTGAGGCTTACATAATAGAAACCATTCAAAAATGACCCCATTCTAGAAACTAAACCCCTCAAGGTATTCAAAACTGATTTTACAAAAGTCATTAACCCTTTAGGTTTTCCACAAGAGTTAATGGCAAATGGAGATAAAATTTCAGAATTTCGATTTTTTGGAAAATTTTCCGTTTGAATCCATTTTTTCCAGTAACAAAGCAAGGGTTAACAGCCAAACAAAACTAAATTTTTATTGCCCCGATTCTGTAGTTTTCAGAAACACCCCATATGTGGGCGTAAACTGCTGTATGGCCAAACGGCAGGGCACAGAAGTAAGGGAACGCCATATGGTTTTTGGAAGGCAGATTTTGCTGGACTGGATTTTTGACACCATGTCCCATTTGAAGCCCCCAGATGCACCCCTAGAGTAGAATCTCCAAAAAGTGACTCCATCTAAGAAAGTACACCCTCAAGGTATTCATAACTGATTTTACAAACTTTGTTAACCCTTTAGGTGTTCCACAAGAGTTATTGGCAAATGGAGATGAAATTTCGGAATTTCTATTTTTGTTACCTTGCCTCAAAAAAGTGTAATATAGAGGTACCAAAAATCATATTTACCCTAAAATAGTACCAACAAAACTGACACCTTATCCCGTAGTTTCCAAAATGGGGTCACTTTTTGGAGTTTCTACTGTAGGGGTGCATCAGGGGGCTTCAAATGGCACATGGTGTCAAAAACAGTCCAGCAAAATCCGCCTTCCAAAACCATATGGCGTTCCCTTCCTTCTACGCCCTGCCGTTTGGCCATACAGCAGTTTACGCCACATATGGGGTGTTTCTGCAAACTACAGAATCAGGGCAATAAATATTGAGTTTTGTTTGGCTGTTAACCCTTGCTTTGTTACTGGAAAAATGGATTAAAATGGATAATTTGCAAAAAAATAGCTGTTTTGGGACAGTTTTGTATTTTTGTTATTTACATCATTGAACTGACAGGTTAGATTGTGTGCTATTTCTATAGAGCAGGTTGTTACGGATGCGACAATACCAAATATGTCTACTTTTTGGGGTTTTTGTTTCAGTTTTACATAATAAAGCATTTTTGTAAAAATGATTTTTAGTGTCTCCACATTCTGAAAGCTATAGTTTTTTTTTTTTTGGCAATTGTCCTATGTAGGGGCTCATTTTTTGCGGGATGAGATGGCGGTTTGAATGGTACTATCTTGGGGTGCATATGACTTTTTGATCACTTGCTATTACACTTTTTGTGATGTAAGGTGACAAAAAATGACTTTTTACAATGTTTTTATTTTTTATGTTTACGGCGTTCACCTGAGGGGTTAGGTCATGTTATATTTTTATAGAGCAGGTCGTTATGAACGCGACGATACTCAATATGTATACTTTTTTTTATTTATTTTGGTTTTACACAATAATATCCTTTTGAAACAAAAAAACATGTTTTAGTGTCTCCATAGTCTGAGAGCCATATTTTTTCAGTTTTTAGGCGATTGTCTCAGGTTGGGTATAATTTTTGCGGGATGAGGTGGCGGTTAGATTGGCACTATTTGGGGGTCATATGACGTTTTGATCGCTTGCTATTACACTTTTTGTGATGTAAGGTGACAAAAAATGGCTTTTTGACAAAGTTTTTTTTTTTTTACAGTGTTTACTTGAGGGGTTAGGTCATGTGATATTTTTATAGAGCAGATTCTTACGGACGTGGAGATACCCAATATGTCTACTTTTGTTTTAATTTTTTTTACATTTAACACTGAAAAGCATTTTTGAAACTAAAAAAATCATGTTTTAGTCTGAGAGGCATAGTTTTTTTATTTTTTGGGCAATTGTTTTATGAAGGGGCTCAATTTTTGCGGGATGAGATGGTGGTTAGATTGGTACTATTTTGGGAGGCATACGCCTTTTTGATCGATTTGTATTACACTTTTTTTTTATGGCGTTCACGTGAGGGGTTCAGTCATGTGACATTTTTATAGATCTGTTTTTTACGGACGCGGCGATACCTAATATGTGTAGTGTATTTTATTTTTTTTACTTTTTATTCAGTGATTTGTGTTTTTTTTTATTTTTACTTTTTTCACTTTTTACATTTTTTGGACCCAGACCCACTTGGTTCTTGTAGATCCAGTGGATCTGATGTCAGTATAATACAGTACAGTACACTATATAGTGTACTGCACTGTATTTTTACTTTTACAGTCTGGTCAGACTTCTGCCTTTAGCAGAAGTCTGACCAGAGTTACTATACCATGGCAAGCAGGACGCTTCTGAAAGCATCCTGCTGCCATGGTAACTCATCACCCACTGCCATTAGAGAGTAGTGGGTGATGGATGGGGAGGGAGGAGCTCCCTCCCTCTGCGATCTCATCCTGGGGGGCTGCATAGGCACAGCAGCCCCCGATGGGAGAGGGAGGGAGCTCCTCCCTGTTAACACCTTCCATACTGCGGTCTGTCCGGACCGCGGTAAGGAAGGGGCTAAACGGCTGGCATCTGCAGCACAGATGCCAGCCGTTTTTCTATCAGAGTGCCAGCAATGTGCTGGCACTCTGATAGAACCACTAGACACCAGGGAATTATTACAAGGGAGGCAGGCGGGGGATCGCTATTGCGATCACGCCTGCCGCACCGCCCGCCTCCCGCACCGCCTCCCGCCTCCGCAACCACCCCCCTGCACCCCCGCAGCCATAACAAGATTGGGGGCTGCAGGGGGGGGGGTTAAAATGAATATCTTTGGGGCAATTAACTCTCTGATCCCCGCCGTCACAGACCGCGGGGATCAGAGATCGCTAAAACCGCTGCAAACCGCAGGTCTGAATTGACCTGCGGTTTGCAGCGATCGCCGATACGGGGGGGTCACATGACCCCCCTCGGCATTAGAACATGGTTCCTGCTGATCTACATCAGCAGGAACCATGTTGCTATCGCGCCCACATCGGGTGCAGTAGCAGTTTAAACACAGGGCGTACATGTACGCCCTGCGTCCTTAAGGACTCGGACATTAGGGCGTACATGTACGCCCTGTGTCCTTAAGAGGTTAACATATGTACACGCGAGCAAGATGTATGTGTAAGTCTATCAATAATTTTATCAGTTTCCAACCTTAAGAATTCAAGTCCGAGCAATTCTGCCTCGCTCGGACTAGTTCCCACTCGGGGATATTATATACAACATGTGGTGGATGACAAGAAGACTCATGGAGGATAGTATTGCCCGCAGAATCCTTTCTAACAGTAGAAGTACTTTTACTGGATGTAGAAACCTCACCCCTCAAAGTCAGATCCAAAAAAGTGACAGTAATGGGGTCACAATGAACACTGGAAGAGATTAAAGTCACACACAAATTCAAGTAATCGGCGAACAGTGGTATGGCCGCCACATCACCAAACCAAATAAACAACAGGTCATTAATTTTTGGGCCATACCATTGGACCCAATCACAAAAGGGGTGAGTGTCGATGAGGAGAAAGCTACTCTCTCACCATGCCATAAAAATATTGGCTATGGAGAGAGAGAGAATTGGGCCTCCATCGACACTCCCGACGACTGTAAATAATAAACATTGTTAAACATAAAAAAGTTGTATCTAATAAGGAAATCCACTACTAGCTGAGCATTTAAAAAAAATTGTGGATGAAGGCCCGCTGACGAGCTGAGCATTTAAAAAAATTTGTGGATGAGGGCCTGCTGCCGAGCTGACCATTTAAAAAATTTTGTGGACAAGGGCCTGCTGCCGAGCTGATCATTTAAAAAATTTTGTGGATGAGAGCCACATCTAAGTCTGGTCCCTTATCCCCTGCCACAGCTCTGCAGCGGTGTGCTATTTGTCACCTACACAAATAAGTTTCAGCACGGCCTGTTGCCGCTTCCACACAGCATTGCTACACTGTTTCCAGTTACTGACTGATGGCTGACTGGTGCTGCAAGATGATAATTTAGAGGTAAAAGTGGAGGTAGAGGAGGAGAAGGGGGTTGCAGCCACTAACGTAGGTGGCAGCGGAAACCCTGATGGAAGTAGGGCCCGCAATCCTTGGCGTTGGTAGCACCTGTGCCATCCCAGGGTACGATTCTCTCCTTGCCTTAACAACGTTCACCCAGTGTGCCGTCAGGGAAATGTAGCGTCCAAGGCCAAAAGCGCTTGTAATGTCGCTGACACCACAGCCCAGGCTCGGACTGGCCCACAGGGGTACAGGGGAATCCCCCGGTGGGCCCCTGAGGAAGGTCTCCCCTAGTCTCCCACCCCCTGCACAAGTGGCACATAACACATTAGATTTACTGCACTACATACATATATTGAATGTACAGCACCTCAACCAGTCTATTTTCACATAAAAAAACTTGTTAGGTTATTTATTATATTTGAATGTATCCGTACGGTGGGCCCCCAACATAAATTTTACTGGTGGGCCCTAGGTACCCCAGTCTGACACTGCCACCACCTAATAAAAAATTACACTGAATGAATGTCACTGATATTTTTATGTGCACACGTTACACTGGAGATGTGGCACTGGTAATGTCACTGTCAGAAGCGGACAAAGTACACTGTATCTAACAGATAAAAATTTTAAGCGCAGACATGTTATACTTCATATGTGGCACTGGTAATGTCACTGTTCGAGATAAGCGAATCGAAGCTGACAAAGTGTAATTAGTTTAGAATTTCAGGATAAATTCAATTCGCAATGAATGTTAATTTCTTCGCTCTTCGTGGTAACGAATTGTAATTTTTCCTAACATGGCGGCTACAATGGCGGCTAAAATGGTGGCTACACATGTGAGGGCATCAGGCAAAGAACTCTGGGAAGGCGGGATGACCCATAATATCATGCATGCAGCCAATCAGCAGCCAGCCAGCCCGATGATTTCACAGCTCTATAAATATGGCTGTCATCTTAGATTCTGCCATTCACAATTGTACTTAGTGCAGGGACAGACGTGTATGCAGGCACTAGGGAGAATCAAAGAAAAACTGATTGTTAAAAAAAAAAAGGTAAGAAGCGATATACTAGTGCAGGTGAAAGACGTGTGCAGATGCTAGGGACAGTCATAGGAAAATCCTTATTCTGATAAAAAGCAATTTACAAGTGCAGGAAAACATTACTTGGGGATCCAGATAGCCTCATAATACAGCTCTGTCATTCCAGCAATTAGTTATTGGGGTGCAAGTTCTATGTTGAAAAGCCTTTAGTGGCTTTTATCTGTGGAAAAAGATAAATATATACGCAGGTCACTTTTGTTGTTATTTACGCTAAAATCATTTTCAGTCATTTATGGTGAAAGAGTGTAGGGCGGTATTTCAGTAATACAGGAAAAATATAAACGCACTGCACGTTTGCAGTCATTTCTAGTGAAAGAGTTTAGGGTTGTAGTTCAGTCAAAAAAGAAAAATATATACGCACTTCACTGTTTAAGTGTTTTCTGGTTAAAGGCCTTGTTCCATCCAACAAGAAATATATTCTTGGGTCACTTGTGCAGTTATTTCTGGTGAAAGGGTATAGGGGCCTATTACAGTACAAAAAGATAAATATATATACACACTGCAGTTTTGCAGTGATTTCTGTGAAAACCGTATAGGGGCGTATTTCATTCAAAAAATATAAATATATACGCACTTCATTCTGAGTCTTTAATTGTTTTCTGGTTAATGCGTATAGTGGCCTTTTTCCGCCCAACAAGAAATATATATTCTCGGGTCACTTGTGCAGTTATTTCTGGTGAAAGTGTATAGGGGCCTATTGCAGTAAAAAAAGAAAAATATATGTACGCACTGCACTGTGGCTGTGATTTCTGATAAAAACGTATTGGGGCGTATTTCAGTAAAAAAAGAAAAATAAATACGCACTGCATTGTTGCAGTTATTTCTGGTGAAAGCGTATAGGCTCGTATTTTGTGATGAAAGCATTTAGTGGCTTATTTCAGTACAGAAAGAAAAATATATTTGTCGCTTTTAGGTGGGTTTTAATTTATGTTTAATTTGTTTAGTTCAGCTACAAGTGCATCAGGCAGAGAAGTGCCAGGACATGCACAGAGGAGTGATAGAGGCCTTAATGTTTCTGGCGCAAGCAGAGGTCGCAGCAGAGTAAGAGGCTGTGGCAGCAGAAGTCGTAGCGAGGGGCCTGAGCTCGTGGTGTCATCTACCGATCGTGTCTTGACCAGCAACCCAGCGGTTCTTGATTGGTTAACTCAGTCATCCACGTCATCCCAAGTGACATCAGGCACCCTTAGCCAACAGTCGTGGGTTCGTCAGACACAACCCTTAGTTGGCATGGCCCGGGAGCAGGCCCTGTGCCCTCACATGTCCTCAACCTGCCTCTGGTCTTTTTTGTTCCCTCTCTGGGAGAAGTACTACATGCTGTAGGCTCAGTTTCACTTTTCAGCGAGGAAGAGCTACTAGAGGACAGTCAGCAGCTACTGCCCAGCCAAGATGTGAAGGAGACATCCGCCACTTACTCTGCTAGGCGGCAAGTGGTGATGAGGAGAGTGCCGTGGCACGGGAACTTGTGTTGTGAGTGTTCAGGCTCCTGACCCAGAGGCCGTTGAGGAGGACATCAGTGATATGCAGACATGCAGACACTACTCAATGATGATGCCAATCGCACTTGGGAGCAGGGTGAAGAAGCGGATTCATCATCATCAGGAGAAGAGGGTGGCAGCTTGCCCATCAGGCAGCGGCAGAGGCAGCAAGTCGCTAGCGTGGCCGGGAGTCAGCAGGGTGGCAGCAGTAGAAGGTCGGGAGCCAAACGGGCACGGGGTAGACCACCCGCTTTGCAGCAGCCTACCTGCCAGGAAAGGAATGGTGCACGGGTTCACGGAAGCACCGCCGTTAGCAGTCAGCCAGTGAGTAGTGTTGGGGGAAATAAGGTACTCAGCGGTGTGGCAGTTTTTTGTGAAGCCGCCGGAGGAGGTCAACATGGCCATATGTAGAATATGTGGGCAGAAGGTAAAACGTGGCCAGGGTGCCAATGTTAGCACCACGGCCCTGCGTCAACATATGCAGCATCACAATCAAGTGGCCTTGGAAAACCATGGCTCAGATGTGGTGGTCCAGCCTGCCGCAGCTACCGCTACGTTACCCAGTGTCACGTACCCAGTTTTAGGCAGTCAAGGATCCACCACCTCAGCCGAAGGGAGCTGTCTGTCAATCCTATCTTATCTTAATCAGTCATTCTGTCAGCAATCAATCACCGAAGCGATTGCCAAGAGACAACAGTATGCATGCACGCATCCAATGGCACAGAAGCTGAATGTGCTCCTGGCCGAGTTGCTGGTGCTGCAGTCCCTCCCTTTCCAAATGGTTGACTCTGCACCTTTCAGAGAACTGATTGCTTGTGCTGAGCCAAGGTGGAGAGTCCCAAGCCATAATTTCTTTGTGCAAAAGGCTGTACCAGCCCTGCACACACATGTAGAACAGAAGGTGGGCCAGTCCTTGAGCCTGTCAGTGCCTGCCAAAGTGCACAGCAGCGCTGATGTCTGGAGCTGTTACTACGGTTAGGGACAATACATGTCCTTTACGGCCCACTGGGTGAATGTAGTTCCTGCACAGCCACACCAGCAACTTGGACAGGTCACACCGCTTCCGCGTCCACGTTGTCACGCCATTGGTACTGCGACAACGTCCGCCTCTGCCTTCTCGTCCTCCACCATGTCCTCAGCCTCCACTGCAGGGAGAAGTCACAGTGCCCCCCCAGCATACCACATGTGCAGGGCTCGGCGGTGTCACGCTGTTCTGCACCTGGTTTGCCTTGGCGAACGGAGCCACACAAACGAGGAACTGCTCCGTGTGATGCATCAAGAAATCGAATCCTGGCTTTCTCCGCAACAACTGAAAATTGGAACCATGCTGACCAACAACAGGAAGAACATAGTGTCGGCGCTGCATCAAGGAAGGCTGAGCCATGCGCCCTTCATGGCACACGTGTTCAATCTGGTTGTCTAGCGGTTCCTAAAGTCTTCCACCCATCTGCAAGACATCCTAAAAATGGGCAGGAAACTTTGCATGCACTTCAGCCACTCGTACACCGCAAAGCACACCCTCCTTAAGCTGCAGCGGCAGAACGACATCCCCCAACATAGGCTGATATGCAACGTTTCCACCCGTTGGAATACAACCCTCCATTTGTTGGACCAAATATGCGAACAGAGAAAGGCCATCAATGATTTCTTGATGATTCAAGCGGATAAGAGTACTTCCTTGTGTAACTTCGATGTCAGCCAGTGGCAGCTCATGCGCGACACCTGCCGTTTGCTCAGGCCCTTTGACTACACCACGTTATTTGTCAGTTACCAGGACTATGGGATGAACAAAATCATTCCACTGCTTCATGTCCTGGAACAGATGGTGGTAACAATGTCTGGTCAGGGGACTAGAGACGTGGCACCCCGATCTCCGGGCCACATGAGCCCTGTGGGGGCTGAACTTGAAGAGGAGGAGGTGGAGGAGGACATTGGAGCACAGGCAATGTGTAGCCAAATGGGTGGTTTTTCTACTCAGCTGACAGGACATGAAGAGCAGCCAGAGGTGCTACAGGGTGATGAGGAAGACGAGACAGAGGACCCAGACACAGTGGCAGTATGCAGTGGAGATGGAGGCAGGGAGTCCCTCCAAGTCACTTGCACAAATGGCCCGATGCATGCTCACTTGCTTGCGTAGTGACAGCCGAATTGTCACCATTCGGCAGAGGGATGAATTCTGGCTCTCCACCTTGTTGAACCATCGCTACCGGTCCAGAATGGGGGCCTTTTTTACACCTGCCGAGAGGGAGAACAAACTGAACTACTACAGAGACATCATATGTAGTGTTGATCACCAATTTTCGAATTGCGAATTTTTATCGCAAATATCGGCATTTTGAGAATTCAGGAATATTTAGAATATCGCTAAATATATTCGCAATTGTGAATATTCGTTTTTTTATATACCAGTTTATGCGAATTTTTATGTGAATTTTATGCGAATTTTTATATGCGAATTTTCGCAATCAAGAAAATAATGACTGGAGATTACGGATTCGCTCATCACTAATCATATGTAGTCAGTTGGTCACTATCTATCTGCGCCATCGTCCTTCCTCTCGCAGGTCTGACCGGGGGCGGTCCTCTGTGCTCATGTTCCAATGCCATGGCTGCTGGGGAGGGGAGGGGTGGGGTTTGGCAGGAGCAGTACCAGCTCGATCAGCAGCAGCATGAGTCTACAGTCGCTGATGAGTAGCTTCCTTCACCCGCATAGTGAAGAAACTACTCACCAGAAGCAGCAGCAGGTAGACCTGGAGCAGGACCTGAACCAGCAGGTGGTAGCATACTCGGACAGTACCCTGCCACCCCACATTGAAGATCTGTTGGACTACTAGATAGCCAAACTGGATTTGTGGCCGCAACTAGCAGAGTTTTCCCTGGAAAAGCTGTCCTGCCGGCCAGTAGTGTGGCATCAGAGAGAGTGTTTAGTCCGACGGGAACTGTAGTTACCCCAAGAAGAACTCGCCTGTCCACCCAAAATGTGGAGAGACTGACCTTTGTCAAGATAAATCAGGCATGGATCAGCCAGGATTTCGAACTTCCAATTCCTGATGCGTCAGACTAGATCATCCATGGTGCCACACCAACACTTTGATAGAAGAGACCGGTTTCTTCAGACTACCTGCAGCCCGCCTACTTTGATGCTGCAGCCCGCCTGATGCCACACATCTGATGCCAAGTTCTCCTTACTTCACCCACCTTCGTCAGCGGTATTGCCACCCACCGCCCCACCCTGTTACTTGGTCACTTTCTGGTCTCCAGATGCAGCTGCTGCTGCCAGCTTCAAACGTTGTCACCTTGCCACTCTGTGGTATCCTCCTGATAATGCTGCTGCTACTGCCTTATTCACATTATGTCACCTAGCCACTCTGTGGTCTCCTCATGCTGCTTCCACCTATAGACTCGGTCATTGTGCCACTCTCTGGCCTACTCATGCTGCCGCCACCTCCAAACTCTGTCATTGTGCCACTCTGTGGCGTACTCATGCTGCTGCCACCTTCAGACTCTGTCATTGTGCCACTGCCTGGCTTATTAATGACGCTGCCACCTCCACTGTCATTGTCACTGTGACACTCTCTTGCCTCCTCATGCTGCTGCCACCTCCACACTCTGTCATTGTGCCACTATGTGGCCTACTCATGCTGCTGCCACCTCCACACTCTGTCATTGAGCCACTCAGTGGTCTCCTCATACTGCTTTTCATGCTGTTCCCACCCTCCCCACTTTATGACTGGTCTACTATTGTGGCTTTCAGCCTGGCTGACATCATCATTTATTTGACACGTTTTTAGATCTGTCAGAAGGAAGGAAAAAGGAGACGCACAACGGATCCTGTCTGTGTAGCAGCTTTAAGGCCTGTATGGTCCCATCAGAAATGAATTATGATTTGGTAGCCAAAAGCAGGAGTGGGTACAAAACACAGAAGACATGCAAACATTCAATTCACGTGTCATCTCTGTTTTAGATCAACTCGTTGTTTTTTTTTGCCTTTAGCAATACTGATGGATTATTGAGCAAATGCTGACCGAGTGAAGGTGTATGCTCCACAGACAGGATCCGTTTTTGTGGGTTATTGTTCTGACGGTTTAGAGGAAGGACAAAATAATTGGTAAACTGAAACTTACTGATGGCCCCCCCTCCACTCTGTCAGGGGGGCTCTATTTGTATAAGCATTTAATAGAACAGGTTCTGTAGACATCCATGTGGAATCAGCTGACGAGGGTATAAAAGGAGTGCGCTTCTTCTTGAGGGTAACATCTACCTGTAAAGATGAGTTGATACTTGAGTTATTTGGTCAGTTTTGGCCCCGTGACCGCCAAAATAAGTGAAGTATGCAGTGATTCTAAGAGCAATGCCTGTAATCTGCATGTCATACGGACTCACAGTATTAGTACTACAAGGCCCAGTGATCTACACCACTATAAAGGCTCTCAGCAGCCAGGAAATAGCCGTTTTAAGGTAATTCGCCGATTTTTGAAAATTCATCTCTAGTCACTGTCAGAAGCGGACACCGTCTATGGAAAAAGTACACTGTATATCACAGATTAAATTTTTATGCGCACACGTTACACTGCAGATGTGGCACTGGTAATTTCACTGTCCGCGGCAGACACTGTCTACGGAAAAAGTACACTGGATGTTATAGATATCCTTTTTTATGAGCACACGTTACACAGGAGAGGTGTTGCACTAGTAATGGCAGTGTCCGCAGCGGCCAAACAGATACACGCTAGGTAGCGCAGGCTGCGCTAAAAATGTTTCTGCCACACACAATAGTCCTTAAAAGGACTTTTGGGTCTCTAACAAGTTTTAGCAATTTAGTGCAGGTTGTGCTAAAAATATATATTGCTGCTTCCACACACAATAGTACTTAAAAGGACTTTTGGGTCTCTGACAAGTTTTTCAATTAAAAAAAACTAAATTTCACTCCCTACACTCTCTCCCTTCTGCTCTCCAGCTCTCCTTTTTTATAGTTCACATAGGTAACTATAGCGTGCAATGTGCATAACTGAGCAAAACGGATGCATAAAATACAGGATCTGTTTTTTTATTTATTTTTTTGTTTCTTCTGACGGATAAGAAGAAAGGAAAATGAACAGTAATGTGAACGCTGGCTTGGACATTAATGCTATATAGTACATTATACCTATGAATGTAACCCTATGTGTTTTGTGAGCAGACCCCAGGTTATCAAAAACAGTAATAATCTGTAATGTAGCACCAATGTACATACTTTAGGCACCGTTCATGGGTAAGGCAGGGGAGGGGCTGGGGTAGAAGGTTGGAGGGACTAGGAATGGGTAGTCAGAGGGGCTTGGGAAGGATCATGGGGCCCCAATTCAGATTCCTGCTATGGGGCCCAGTGAATTCTATGTACGCCCCTGATCAGATGTGTGGCATCAGGTGGGTGGCAGAATCAGAATAGTAGCTGAGGCAGGTAGCCAGAAGAAACCGATCTCTTTTGTCAAGGTTTCGGTGAGGCAGCATGGATGATCTAACCTGATGCATCAGGCATTGGTGGGTGGAAATCCTGGCTGATCCACACCTGATTCATATTGACCAGGGGTGCACAACCTTTTCTGGTTGGGGGCCACATTGTCAACCTGAACCATTTCCATGGGCCGAAAATAAAACTTAAAGGGGTATTACCAACTGAAATACTGTATTTTGGCATATTGAACATTCAGTATATACTATAAATGTCTAGTTACACTTACAGGACTCCCATCTAATAGGAGTAATAGGAGAATACATGAAAAATGCATGTAAGAAGTCATAAGACATAGACTTACATGTCTTTTACCAGATGTTTGGGGGCTGCACAGAATGGTATCGAGGGCCGCATGTGGCCCCTGGGCCGCAGGTTGTGCACCCCTGATCTTGACAAAGGTCAGTCTCTCCACATTTTGGGTGGACAAACGAGTTCTCCTTGGGGTAACTATGGCCCCCGCCGCACTAAACTAATTGCCAGTTGCGATAACAAATCCAGTTTGGCTGCCAAGTAGTCCAGCGGATCTTTAATGTGGGGTGGCAGGGTACTGTCCATGTATGCCACCACCTGCTGGTTCAGGTTCTGCTCCATGTCTAGCTGCTGCTAGTGAGTATTTTCTTCACTATGTGGGTTAAGAAAGCTAGGTGGTGACCAAATGACTACATAGGATGTCTCTATAGTAGTTCAGTTTTTCCCCCCTCTCAGCGGGTGTAAAAAAGGCACCTATTTTCGACCGGTAGCGAGGGTCCAACAAGGTGGAAAGCCAGAAGTCATCCCTCTGCCGAATGGTGACAATTCGGCTGTCACTACCCAAGCAAGTGAGCATCCAGCGGGCCATTTGCGCAAGTGACTAGGAGGGACTCCCTGTCTCCATCTCCACTGCATACTGCCACAGTGTGCCTGGGTCATCTGCCTCGTCTTCCCCATCTCCCTCTTGCTCCTCTGGCTGTTACTGCTCCTCCTCTCCTGTCACCAGTGCAGAATAACCCCCCATTTCGCTATATATTGCTTGTGCTCCAATGTCCTCCTCCAGTTCAGACCCCAAAGGGTTCATGTAGCCATGAGATGTAGGCGCCACATCTCCAGTCCCCTGACCAGCCAGATGTACCAGCATCTGTTCCAGGATATGAAGCAGTGGAATGACGTTGTTCATCCCGTAGTCCTGGTGACTGACAAATAACATGGCATCCTCAAAGGACCTAACAAAACGGCAGGTGTCATGCATGAGCTGCCACTGGCTGACATGGAAGTTACACAGGGGAGTACTACTGTCCGCTTGGATCATCATGAACTCGTTTATGGCCTTTCTCTTCATATGGTCGGTCCAACATATGGAGGGTGGAATTCCAATGGGTGGAAACGTTGCATATCAGCCTATGTTAGGGGACGCCGTTCTGCCTTGAGTGCAGATTGAGTGCACATATACTGTTGACTCTTGGCAATCGCTTAAGTGATCGATTGCTGAAGGAATGACTAATGAGGAGTAGAAAGAGTAGAAGCAGGAGCATCAGGACCAGCAGATGTTGGGAAAGACAGACAGCTCCCTTGGGCTGAGGTGGTGGAGCCTTGACTGCCTGAAATCGGGTGCGTGCCACTGTGTGATGCAGCAGTGGCTGTGGCAGGCTGGACCACCACATTGGAGACACGGTTCTCCCGGGGCCACTGGGTGAACCATGGCTGATGCTTCATATGTTGACGCAGGGCCGTGCTTCACCTTCTGCTCACAGATTCAACATATGGCCATGTTCACCTCCTCCGGCTGCTTAACAAAAACTGCCATGCCACAGAGTAGTTGATTTTACCCCCAATAGTCCGTACTGACTGACTTCTACTGCCGCTGCCTCCGTAAACCCATGCACAGCTACTTCCAGGGCAGGTAGGCTCCTGGGAAGAGGGTGGCCTACACCGGGCATGTTTGGCTTCCGATCTCCCACTGTTTCCACCCTGCTGACACCCAGCTACGCTAGCGAATTGCTGGCTCCACCGCTGCCTCACGGGCAAGCTGCCACCCTCTTCTCCCGATGATGATGAAGCCTCTTCGTCACCCGGCTCTCAAGTGCGATCAGCTACATCATCATCATCGAGTACTGTCTGCACGGCACTGATGTCCTCCTCTACCGTCTCTGGGTCAGGAGCCTGACCGCTCACAACACCAGCTCCCACGCCACTCTCCTCATCACTACTTGCCTGCGCAGTGGAGGAAGCAGTGGATGTCTCCTCCACATCTTGGCTTGCCAGTAGCTGCTGACTGTCTTCTAGTAGCTCGTCCTCACTGTATAGTGCAGCTGAACCCACAGCATATAATACTTCTCTGGGTGAGGGAACAGAGCCTGCCCCCAGACCATGCCAACTAAGGGTGTGTCTGACGAACCCACCGACTCTTGGCTGGGGGTGTCTGTTCACTTGGGACGAAGTGGATGACCGAGTCAACCATTCAAGAACCGCTGGGTTGCTGGTCAAGACACGACTGCTAGGTGACACCGGTAGCTCAGATCTCTTGAAGTGACCCCTGCTGCCACGCCCCCTTACTCTGCTGCGACCTGTGCCTGCGCCAGAAACATTTAGGCTTCTGCCGCTCCCTTGTGACTTGTCACTTCTCTGTCTGACATACTGTTAGATCAAATAAATAAATAAAAAGGAAATTTATAGACCCCAAAAAGGATATAATTTTCTCACTTCACCACACAACGGCTAATAAGCCCCCTTTTTGTTTTCCACTAATACACCCCAAAAAAGGCTGTCATTTTCTCACTTTCTCACTTCACCACACTACTAATATACCCCAAAAAAGGCTTTAGAACATATAACTGCACCGCTGAACGACAAATGAGGTTTAATTTTTTTCCAGTTATACATGCCAAAAAAGGCTATAGAACATATAACTGCACCGCTGAACGGCAAATAAGCCCTTATTTGTTTCAACTCCTACACGCCGAAAAAGGCATTAGAACATATAAGTGCACCATTGAACGGCAAATAATACTTTTTGTTTTCTACTAATACTCCCCAAAAAAGACTGTAACGGCTAATGAGCCCCTTTTTCTCCACTATTACACCCCAAAAAAAGCTTTAGAACATATAATTGCACCACTGAACGGCAAATAAGTCCTTATTTTGTTCCACTAATACACACCAAAATAAGTCTTTAGAACATATAACTGCACCACTGAGCGGCAAATAAGCCCTTATTTTGTTCCACTTATATACGCCAAAAAAGGATTTAGAACATATAATTGCACCGCTGAACGGCAAATAAGCCCTTATTTTTTTCAACTTATACAAACAAAAAAAAGGCTTTAGAACATATAACTGCACCACTGAACGGCAAATAAGCCCTTATTCTTTTCCACTTATACACGCCAAAAAAGGCTTTAGAACTTATAACTGCACCGCACAAGGGTTAATAAGATGCACAAATATTTCCTAGTAATACACCCTGTTAATGGCTGTATCACACTGAACTTGCACCCCAATAACAATCAGGGTTTGCTGGAATTACAGAGGTATCATCTATTGCATACCTAAAAGCAGCAGTATATTGGCAATTTGGATCCCCAGCCAGTGCAGCAAGGTGTAATAGGATTGTTACTATTAGCCTTGGCTGTACACTCCCCTATTGGACCCTGTTCTGCTTCAATACTGTGGAATAATTCCTCCCTATACTTTCCCTAAACTGCTAATGATCTTTCCCTGAACTTCTATTCAGCAAAATAAAAGTTTTCCAATGTTTGCTAGCACTTTCCCTAGCGCCTGCTAATGTCTCTCTGCACTAAGTACCCTGGAAAATGGCTGAATCCAAGATGGCTGAAGCTATTTATAGGGAAATGACATCACAGGGCTGGCTGGCTGCTGATTGGCTGAAAGCATGGCATTGTGGGTGATCCCTCATCCCCAGAGTTCTTTGCTCCATGTCCTAACATGTGCAGCACCATCCCCCCTGTTTATGACGGCCGTCTGTCCCCCCCTCCCACTTTGGATGGCCAGCGCAGTGTCAAATCTACCCCCTCCATCAAGGCTGGATACATAAATGCATAACTGCCCCACAAGCGGCAGCACAGAACTCCCCCTGTTCAGGATAACTGAGCTGTAACACACTGGCCCTCTGCTTTAAACGGCCGAGATTTGGAGGTTTAACCCCTTCCATGCCACGGTCCTTAGGGCCGGCTGTATGGAAGAGGCTAACCATAGGGCCGCTGCGCTGCCGTGGCAGCGTTCCAATGGTTACCATGGCAACCAGACACCTTCACAGGCATCAGGCTTGCCATGGTATATCTGAGCCTGATCAGGCTCCCGCTAAAGGCAGAAGCCTGATCAGACTAAGTGTAATTGAAAATACACTGCAATACACTGTACAGTGTACAGCAGTCCATTGTAGAGGCATCGGACCCACTGGATCTTCAAGAACCAAGTGAGTCTGGGTCAAAAAAGTGTAAAAAAAAAAAGTAAAAAAAGAAATAAAAAAAAAGTAAAAAAAGAAAATAAAAAACATACTTTATCTGCACAAATAATTGGTTAAAAATTAAAAATACAAAATAAATTGTATTGCTGCGTCCGTAACAACCTGATCTATAAAAGGATCATTTTACTTTCCCCGCCCTGTGAATGCCATAGAAAATGTTTTTGCTCACTACCCAAAGTTAGCACCAATTAAACTGTCACCTCATTCAGCAAAAAATGAGCCCCTACCTATGACAATCGTCCAAAAAATAAAAAAAACATAGAAGACACAAAAATGGAGACACAAAAACACGACCTGCTCTATAAAAATATCATGTGATCCAAATCTGGTGAACGCCGTAAAAAAAATAAAAAAATTTAAAATGTGCCAAAAAAAGTTATTTTTTTATCACCTTGGATTACAAAAAGTGCAATACCAAGCGATCAAAAAGTCATAAGCGTCCCATAATGGTGCCAATTAAACCATCATCTCATCCCACAAACAATGAAACCCTACCTAAGACAATCGCCCAAAAAATAAAAATATGGCTTTCAGAAAACATTATTTTTTTTGTGGCAATGTGAATAGTGATGGGTGCAGTAAAGTCCCAGGAAAGCATGGAAAAGGGGTGTTGTTTGCACCAGGAGCGTGTCACCAAGGGGCCCAGCCTTGGTGGAGTAAAGGCCCCAGATATAGGTGGCCACTAAGTTAGTTGGTGGACACCAAATAATTAGCTTAGCTGGCTCAAGCTAGTCCAGGGCGGGCTTTTACTGGGAACAGGCAATGTACTGGGTGGGTGCCTGTTCCCCATGCTCCAGTCTGGGATTTTGGACAATGCTCATGTCCAGGGATGCTATTTAATCCTCTTGTTGGACTTAGGTGGGGCTCCCAGTCTAGGAAAGGAGCAGGCTGTGTCGAGGCCTGTGGGAGCTGGGACCCTTTAACCCTGTGTGTGGGGTAAGCACTGGTGATTTGTTTTGGGGAGTTGGGTAGTAGACCCAGATCCCGATAGAGAGGGAAAGACTGTTCAGTTAGGGCCCAGCCGGGCAAGGTGTTTGTTTTCTGTTTATGTTGTGCTGTACCAAATAAATGCACTGTTTGGACATTGATGCCGTGTGTCCTGAAGATACTTGTGAAAATGAACCCAGAAACCGAGCTAATCCCCTACAGTATATATATATATATATATATATATCGTATTTTCCGGCGAATAAGACGACCCCCTACTTTTCCTGTTAAAATATGGGATTTTAGCTATACTCGCCATATAAGACTACCCCACATCAAATAAAAATTAAACAGATGATCCGAGCATGAGAAAACTACTGAGAGCAGGGAGAGGGGGCTGCTTCAGGAGCGACTGGCCAGGATGCAGCGCACGGTGGCTCAGCTAGAGGGCGCCTGTCCCTGAAGCTGGAGAAGGACAGCTTCTCCAGTCCGGCTTGGAAGTAAAGAGGACCTTTCACTGGTCCAACAATTGTTAGATGATGATATATACCGTATGTGTAGAGCGGCGCCCAGGGATAATAGTAAGTGCAGGGAGATCCATGGGTGCCGCTCTACACCTACATATCATTATCTAACAATCGTTGGACCAGTGAAAGGTCCTCTTAAGTTTCAGCATGAAGTATACCGGCGTATAAGACGACCCCCAACTTTTGAGAAGATTTTCATGTGTTAAAAAGTAGTCTTATACGCCAGAAAATACACACAATGCAAAACTACCTCTAGCAAAAGATTTATATACTGCAGGAATAACCCAAATATATAACAATGGCAGCACGGCAAGCCAAATATAAATATGGAGGTGCAGGCCAATGGATCCAGCAACAAATCCAGGACAATATAAGAATTTTAAAAAATGGACACACTCTCACAAAAAATGAGTGAAAAGAAAAACAGTTCATTAACCCCTGTGGCTGCAACTAGAGATGAGCGAACTTGTGTTTCAAGTTTGGTGTACAAGGTTCAGGTTCGGGTTATGTAAGAATTCTGTTATGGAATCTGCTACCATGGGCCATAACTAAGGGTCCATTCACGCGTCCGCATAATGGGTCCGCATCAGTTCTACCATTTTGGGGAAGAGGTGCAGACCCATTTATTTTCAATGGGGCCACAAAAGATACGTGAAGCACACCATTTGCTGTCTGCATCCGCACTTCCGTTCCATGCCCTGCAAAAAAATAGAGCATGTCCTATTCTTGTCCGCAGCCAAAGACAAGAATAGGCATTTCTATCATAGTTCTCGCCATGTGCGTTACGCAAAATGCAGATCACACATGGATTTGCGGACGGCAAAACAGTTGCGGACGTGTGAATGAACCCTTATGGTCCATGGTAGTGGAATCCATAATGGAATTTTTAGATAACCTGAATAGGGATGAGCGAACCCTGAGTTTCTAGGGGTGACAATAAGTACAGCCAAGCCCCTGATATAGGATATAGCAAAAGAAAACCCCTACTATTAATGGATTAATGGACTTGGTGGCAGCTTGTGCTGGCGCACCACAAGACACAAAATGGCTGCCGATCACCCCAGAAAAAAGTGACAGAAAAACGCTCTGGGCAGCCTGAAAACAGTGAGCAATTAACTAGCAGAAGTTGAATGATTCACAGCTGTAGATCGATCACTTCATTAAGTGTTTTTGCTGAGTTAATCCCTGCCTAATCTCACCCTAACAGCAGCTGCATCCTATCCCTACACTAATCAGAGCAGAGTGACGTAAGGCGCGACGTGACTCCAGCTTAAATAGATGCTGGGTCACTTGCTGCACTTGGCCAATCACAGCCATGCCAATAGTAGGCATGGCTGTGATGGCCTCTTGGGGCAAGTAGTATGACGCTTGTTCATTGGCTGCTTTGCAGGCTTTCAAAATGCGCCATAGGAATCGCCGAACAACGGACCCAAACCTTTACGTAAATGTTCGGGTTCGGGTCCATGTCACAAACACCCCAAAATTTGGTACGAACCCGAACTATACAGTTGGCCTCTTGCCCCAAGAGGCCATCACAGCCATGCCTACTATTGGCATGGCTGTGATTGGCCAAGTGCAGCAAGTGACCCAGCATCTATTTAAGCTGGAGTCACGTCGCGCCTTACGTCACTCTGCTCTGATTAGTGTAGGGATAGGATGCAGCTGCTGTTAGGGTGAGATTAGGCAGGGATTAACTCAGCAAAAACACTTAATGAAGTGATCGATCTACAGCTGTGAATCATTCAACTTCTGCTAGTTAATTGCTCACTGTTTTCAGGCTGCCCAGAGCGTTTTTCTGTCACTTTTTTCTGGGGTGATCGGCAGCCATTTTGTGTCTTGTGGTGCGCCAGCACAAGCTGCCACCAAGTCCATTAATCCATCAATAGTAGGGGTTTTCTTTTGCTATATCCTATATCAGGGGCTTGGCTGTACTTATTGTCACCCCTAGAAACTCAGGATAGAATTTTCTATATTTTATTGAGAGGTGAAATTCACTTAAAAAAATAGCAATCTCCTAAATCTGGTGTTCCAGCTGTGGCTAGCCAAGTGTAATACTGTCTGGCAAAGAATATTTTTTTTTTCTGGGGTCAAATTCAATTTCCAAAATAGCAATACCCTAAATAAGTGTTTTTTGCTGGGGCTGCACAAGTTTTATAGTGTCAGTAAAAGTCTAGCTTTTGTTCTGTGTTGAAATTCAATTACCAAAATAGCAATAATGTAAATCTGTTTCATAGTGTCCGTCAAAGGATATATTATTTTCTGGGGTGAAATTCAATTACTAAAATAGAAATAACTAGGTGACTTACTAGGCCTCTTTGACTCCCAAGCTTCTCATTGGATACCTCTATAGCGAAAACTCAGAGGCTACCTTCTTGGGGATATATTACCCTGCTCTTTCCCAGACAAATCCACCCTCCAATCGACTATCACCAGGATCGCAATTGACGATCTCTTGTACAATCACCTATACCTGAACTTTAAAAAACTGATTAAATTAGGGGATATCTCTAGAGACCTAACGTGGTTTGAGAAGTTAGCGGCGCAACGCTCGGGGATCAGGAAGACTCTTTCTAAAATCAATGAGGGCATGCGTTCTGACAATTGCAGGGTCGAGACCTTACCATATATCTCAGCTTGGGAAAAGGAACTCTCTATTTCCTTCACAGATGATGATATCAAGCAGATTTACGGGTCTTGTATGGGGCCTTCAAGTTGTGTCCTATTACAGGAAACTTCTTACAAACTAATTAGCAGGTGGTACAAGACCCCGTTGGTGCTGAATCGTATGAACCCATTGATTCCTAGCAGTTGTTGGAGATGCAATGACTATGTGGGTACGTACAACCAACTGTGGTGGGATTGTCTAAAAGTGAAGCCGTTCTGGACTTCAGTAGCAGAAATAATATTTAAGATATGCCCAAACGCACCTCCCCTGTCTCAAAAGGTCGTCTTCCTTAACCTTACACCGGTTTGGAAGGAGAAATACAATACAATTCTCTCGAGCCACTTGGTCCTTCTGGCAAAGGCCATGATACCCTTATATTGGAAGCAAACCTCTGCTCCTGCAATATCTCATTGGCTTTCAAAAATAAACCAAATCGCACGACTAGAAGAGTTATCTTCATTTACAAAAGGCAAACACCAAAAATACGAGCGCATTTGGGCTCCCTGGAAAACCTTTGCTCAGAGTTCATACATTGCCCCTTATAGAGTCGATCCAGACGGAGGCCTCTCAGGTTGATGGCTTCGGCTGGAATGAGCCGATAGTGTTTGGAGCATGCGGGGACCAGTCACTAAACACAATTACCACCTGCCTGATCTCTAGTATGTATTTTAATTCGTTCAACTGTTATTATCTGTTACATTTCATTTCACAAATGTCTTGCTCACCTTCCTAGCTCAGTGAAGCACTTAGTTGAGACCTCATGAAGCGGTCTCCGGATCATATGTTGCAAACTAGATGCTGAATTAATAGGATCTCGCTTTTGGTTATGTATGCCATTGCTTTCTACTATTACAGCTAAACATGCATAGGTTATTGGCGCGATGTAACTACTGTAACTTTTGAAGCTACAAAAATTTGAAAAATCAATAAAGAAATTTCTCACAAAAATAGAAATACCGTAAATCTGGTGTTCCAGCTGTGACTGGACAAGTTTCATAGTGTCCGTCAAAGGATATATTATTTTCTGGCGTGAAATTCAGTTGCAAAAATAGAAATACCGTAAATCTGGTGTTCCAGCTGTGACTGGACAAGTTTCATAGTGTCCGTCAAAGGATATATTATTTTCTGGCGTGAAATTCAGTTGCAAAAATAGAAATACCGTAAATCTAGTGTTCCAGCTGTGACTGGACAGGTTCCATAATGTCCGTCAAAGGATATATTATTTTCTGGGGTGAAATTCAGTTGCAAAAATTGAAATATAGTACATCTGGTGTCCTAGCTGTGGCTGGACAAGTAGTTTAATAGTATCCGTCAAAGGATATATTTTGTTCTTGGGTGAAATTCAATTGCCAAAATAGCAATACCATAAATCTGGTGTTCCAGCTGTTGCAGGCCAAGTGTAAATCTGTCCGTAAAAGGGTATATTACACTCATCGTGCATCTCCAAGTGTATTTCTTTCCGTTTAAAGGGTATATTACAGTAAGTGTTAAAATACAGCATAATCCTCTACATTTGCAAACACTGTTTTGCATCTCTAAGGGCTCTTGCAGACGAGCGTGCCTCTCTGTGACTCTTTCACTACAAAATCACTGTGAGATAAAGTTGTCACGGGGATTTTGTAGTGAAAGGGTCACAGAGAGGCACGGGGCAGTATCTATCATGTTACTGCTTCGTGCCTCTGTTGTCCACCGCGCAGCTTGGCTCTCATTCTTGCTGCGGATAACACGCAGGAGATCCGCTCGTCTGCAAGGGCCCTAAGTGTATTTCTTTCCGTTAAAGGGTATATTACACAAAGTGCTGAAAGCATAATCCTATATATCTTTTAACAAGCTACTGTGCATCTCCAAGTGTACATCTGTCCGTAAAAGCATACCTTTCATCCAGGGCCTAAATACTAGGCCTACAATTGATATTCCCCTAAATCTGTGGTTACTACTATGCCTGGATTAGTGTAATACGGTACATAAATAGATAGCCAGATAGTGTTAGGTGCCTGTAAAAAAAGGTCTGAATTTGAATTCAATACATTGGGCCAAATAATTTTTTTCTTATTGTGGTGAACGGTAACAATGAGGAAAACATCTAGTAAGGGCCCATCACTGGTGCATGGCTGGGGGGAAACGGAGGACGATGACGAGACACCTCAAAAGGAGGACAGCTTCTCCTTACCTCTGGGCAGCCTGGGACACATGAGCGACTACATGCTGCAGTGCCTGCGCAACGACAGCAGAGTTGCCCACATTTTAACGTGTGTGGACTACTGGGTTGCCACCCTGCTGGATCCCCAGTACAAAGACAATGTGCCCACCTTACTTCCTGCACTGGAGCGTGATAGGAAGATGCGCGAGTACAAACGCACGTTGGTAGACTCGCTACTGAGAGCATTCCCAAATGTCACAGGGGAACAAGTGGAAGCCCAAGGCGAAGGCAGAGGAGGAGCGAGAGGTCGCCAACACACCTGTGTCACGGCCAGCTCCTCTGAGGGCAGGGTTAGCATGACAGAGATGTGGAAAAGTTTTGTCACCATGCCACAGCTAACTGTACCACCACCTGATACGGAATGTGTTAGCAGGAGGCAGCATTTCACTAACATGGTTGAACAGTACATCTGCACACCCCTCCACGTACTGACTGATGGTTCGGCCCCATTCAACTTCTGGGTCTTCAAATTGTCCACGTGGCCAGAGTTAGCATTTTATGCCTTGGAGGTGCTGGCCTGCCCGGCAGCCAGCGTTTTGTCTGAACGTGTATATAGCACGGCAGGGGGCGTCATTACTGACATACGCAGCCGCCTGTCCACAGCCAACGTGGACAAGCTGACGTTCATAAAAATGAACCAGGCATGGATAACACAGGACCTGTCCATCCCTTGTGCAGAATAGACATTTATAACTTCCTCTCCTTAACCATATATTCTTGTACTCCAGGGCACTTCTTTATTGAATCCTCTTTTTTTTATTTTACCATTATTTTGCGGGGCAACCCAAAGTTGAATGAACCTTTCCTCCATCTGGGTGCCAGGGGCCTAAATATCTGAAAGTGGCCTTCTCCATTGGTGGGTGACATGAAGCCTGATTCTCTGCTTTGGGACCTCTCTCCTCTGTCTGGGTGCTGGGGCCCAAATAACTAAAAGTGGCCTTCTCCATTGGTGGGTGACATGATGCCTCTTTTGCTGCTATGGGACCTCTCTCCTCTGTCTGGGTGTCAGAGGCCTAACTTTCACATACTTGCTTGCTGTCTTGGTGGGAGACATTTAACTCTTTTTACTGTCAAATGACTGCCCCATTGTCTGGGTGTCAGGGGCCTATATGTCGTTTAATCATTTGTTGTCTTGGTGGGAGATATTAAACTTTTTTGCTGTCTAATGACCGCCCCATTGTGTGGGTGTCAGGGGCCTAAATTTCACATACTTGGTTGCTGTCTTGGTGGCAGACATTTAACTCTTATTACTGTCTAATGACCGCCCCATTGTCTGGGTGTCAGGGGCCTATACTGTATTTCGTTTACTTGCTTGCTGTCTTGGTGGGAGACATTTAACTCTTTTTACTGTCAAATGACTGCCCCATTGTGTGGGTGTCAGTGGCCTATATGTCCTTTAATCATTTATTGTCTTGGTGGGAGATATTAAACTATTTTTACTGTCAAATGACCTCTCCTCTGTCTGGGTGTCAGGGGCCTACATAAATGATAATGGCCTGTTCCATTGCAGGTTGACCTGAGGCCTGTGTTGCTGTTATGGGACCGCTCTCCTCTTTGTGGGTGCCATGGCCCTGAGTCTGTGAATGAGGCCTGTGGCACTGCAGGCAGAAATGAATCCTTTTTGGCTGTGATGAGAACTTCAACTCCCATAGCATTCCCACCTGATGCCACCCCAACCTCCTATTCCACCTCCTCCTCCTCCAAGTTGCCAATTGATATTGGTTCATTATTATTTATTTTATTTTATGTTATTTTAAGTCATTTCCCTATCCACATTTGTTTGCAGTGGATTTGCCTACATTTTGCTGCCTTTTGCAGCCCTCTAGCCCTTTCCTGGGCTATTTTACAGCCTTTGTAGTGCCCAAAAGTTCGGGTCCCCATTGACTTCAATGGGGTTCATGTTCGGGGTGAAGTTCGGGTCGAGTTCGGATTCCGAACCCGAACATTTTCGGGAAGTTCTGCCCAACTTCTCGAACCCGAACATCCAGGTGTTCGCTCAACTCTAAACCTAAACCTTGTACGCCAAACTTGAAACACTAGTCCCAATGTTTCAGCTCATAGGTTGAAATAATACTAATAATGTGAATGAGCTGAAAACATTGCGACCACAGGGATGAATAAAATGTTTGAGTGGGGACATTTTTTTTTCTCTCTCTCTCTCTCTCTCTCATTGTTTGCTATGGGGAACTAAGCCAGTTCTAGTTTACACCAGTTTTGATAAATCTCCCCAACTGTGTACTTCTTTGTTTACATAATATTGTCTGTTGTCACACTATACTAATCTGTGTGGGACAAGTGACAGCTCACTGTGCGGCCTGCACACAATACTGTATTCAGAAGCAGGGGCATAGTTAAAGGCTTATGGGCCCTGGTGCAAGAGTTCATCTTGGGCCCCCCTTCCCTCAGTGCTTTGTGTGTCTTCTAATGCAGCACAAGTGTCTTTGGGGCCCCTCAGGCTCCAGGTCCCAGTAGTGACTGCTACCTCTGCACCCCCTATAGCTACGCCCCTGTTCAGAAGAGAGTGCAGGTAGTGAGAGCTGTCAGTAATGAGATATATATCCTGCTTATAATGCCATGGGTCTGACTGTAGATCACTGCACTAATGTTATTAGCAGAAATATATCTTGTGTCTACAAATAATGGACTTTCTACAGAATGGAAAGTGAGAAATAGATCTGCTGATTACAGGTTGTAGCATACTGTAAGACTCACCATGTTGTGAATTGGAATGGAATCTTACTTCCAAGTTACTTAGTAGTTCCAGCAGCCTATATGTAAGTGGCTGCTAGCTGAGCTGTGCTATGTAACAGGATGTGGGGGTGGGGCAGCAGAGCTTGTGCTGGTGCATGTGTAATCCACAGGAACGCCACTGAAGAAAAGCTGATACCAGTAAACAAACAAGTGCAATTTTATTATGTGCTGTATTATGGTAAGATATGGGTAATTGATTTTTGGACACAAAGTTGTCCATAGCCTTTAAGTATTAAAACACAAGAAAAACTATACAAATAAGGTATCATTGTAATCGTACTGACTAGAGTTGAGCGGACACCTAGAAGTTCGGGTTCGCCAGGTTCGGATGAACTTCGTCGCAAAGTTCGAGTTCGGGACCCGAACTTGACCCTGAACCCTATTGAAGTCAAGAGGGACCAGAACTTTGGGCCACTAAAATGGCTCTAAAAAAGTCATGGAAAGGACTAGAGGGCTGCAAAATGGGGGTAAGAGCAGGAGAATTGCCCTGCAAACAAATATGGATAGGGAAATGACTTAAAATAACATAAAATACATACAAATTAAAAATAATAAACTTGAAATAGGAGGAGGAGGAGGCAGTTGAGGAGGGGGTGGACGTGGCGATGTAGGTGGAAGCGGTGGTGGAGTAGGTGGACAAGACAGTTTTTTGTTTTGTTTTCTTATAACCTTTCTTTTTTTTTTTGTAAATTTGGGTAGACCCCAAAACATTGGGAAATATAAAAAAGAAAACAAAGAGAAAGTGAGCTGGAGTATAACAAAGGCTGGGTGAGGCTGGTATACATGTCTATTCTGCACAAGGTACGGACAAGTCCTGTGGGATCCATGCCTGGTTCATTTTAATGAACGTGAGCTTGTCCACATTGGCTATGGGCAGGCGGCTGCATTTGTCTGTGATAACGCCCCCTGCCGTGCTAAACACACGTTCAGACAATACACTGGCTGCCAGGCAGGCCAGCACCTACAAGGCATAAACGGCAAGCTCAGGCCATGTGCCCAATTTGGAGACCCAGAAGTTGAATGGGGCAGACCCATAAGTCAGTATGTGTAGGCCATTATCGCACACCACCTGGCCGGGCTTGAGGCTCAGTGGCACCTACCACTCATCGGTCTGTTGTTCCATGCCCGTGTACAGCTCCTGAGCGCTGTGGGGTTTTTCCCCCAAACAGATGAGTTTTAAAACAGCCTGCTTTCATTTCCCCCTGGCTGTGCTGAATTGGTGGTGAAGGTGTTACTCTGACCTTATGAGGAGGTGGTAGAGGAGGAAGCGGAGTAGGAGGCAACAGGAGGCAATGAGAAATGCCCTGAAATCCTCGTGGCAGAAGGACATACGTCAAACTGGTATCCGCCTCAGGTGCAACCGCCACTGCATTTACCCAGTGTGCTGTTAGGGAGATATAATGTCCCTGCCAGTGCTTACTGGTCCACGTATTGGTGGTTATGTGGACCTTGCCACAGATGGCATTGCACAGTGCACACCTGATTTTGTCTGCCACTTTGTTCTGCAGGGAAGGGATGGCTCGCCTGGAAAAGTAGTGGGGGCTGGGAACCACGTACTGTGGTACAGCCACCGCCTTAAGGTTTTTAAAAGTCTTCATCTCAACCAGACAGCATTTTGCAAACGCCAGACATTTTGAAATGCTGGCATTCAGGGCCAGGGATCGCGGGTGGGTAGGGGGCAACTTTCTCTTTCTCTACAGTGTTTGGGAGATGGACAGCTGAACGCTTCCATGGGACATTGTGGACATGCTTAGTGACGGTGACAGACGTGGTGGCTTTGTTGCCACATCCTATCCTGTGTTTGCGGGGTGGCAGGTGCCACTGTCACTCCAAAGGTGGCGGAAGAGGCCGAGACTGTTGCAGGAGAGGGAGCAAGAGGAGGCTGATTTTTTTAGATGTTTACTTCACTGCAGCTCGTGCTTTGCATTTAGATGCCTGGTCATGCAGGTTTTGCTCAGGTTTAGAACGTTTATGCCTCGCTTCAGGCTCTTATTTCACAGCGTGCAAACCATTCGTGTCTTGTCAGCACATTGTCTGAAGAACTGCCATGCCAGGGAAGTCCTTGGAGCTGGCTTTGGTATGCTCAGTCACTGGGTGCGGTGGACAGTAGCAGGCGTACTGTCTAGGGGACAGCCGCTCTTCTTTTGCATCCTGCTCCCAATTTTGCTGTGCCGGTGGCTCTGGGTGACCACTACCTCTTCCTCCGAACTGCACATGTCACTCGCATGACCTTGATTTCATGTGGGATCTAGGACCTCCTCATCTTCCACCCACTCTTCAACCCTGCCCTCCTTGTCGGTCTGCACACTGCAGAAAGCCACAGCAGTTGGCACCTGTATTTCGTTATCATCAGAGACATGCTGTGGGTGTCTTCCTATGTCCACATCCGGAAACATAAGTGGTTGGGCATCGGTGCACTCAATCTCTTCCACTTCTGGGGCAGGGCTGTGTGGATGGCCCATGGAAACCCTGCCAGCAGAGTCATCAAAAAGCATAAGAGACTGGTACATGACTTGGGGCTCAGACAGCTTGGCTGATTTGCACAGGGGTGAGGTGAAAGACATATGCCCATAGGATGCAGGTGCCAACTCTGAGCTTTCAGCAGGGGACTGGGTGGGAGACAATGTGAAGGAACAGGAGGCACTGTCAGCCACCCAATCTACTACGGCCTATATTTGTTCTGGCCTCACCATTTGTAAAGTGGTATTCGGGCCTACAAAATAGTGCTGATTGTTCTGTTGCCTATGCTCACCTGAGGAAGGTGTTTCATTTGGGCGTGTAGCAGGCACAGATCGACCATGTCCTCTCCCTGCAACAGGAGCTCCACCAACACCAGCAGCACCACGACCAGGGCCACGTCCCTTATTTGACTCTCTCCTCATTCTCCGAACTAACAGACAGATTTACAAAATTTATTTCCCTGTCAGGTATGCAGTCCAGGTGTACTTAAAACAAAAAATGGGTATATGTCACTCAACAATGTAACAGACGGATTTACTATATTTATTTCCCTTTCAGGTATGCAGTGCAGGGGTACGTCACAGCAAAAAATGGGTAAAAGTTACCCAACAATTTAACAGACGGGTTTACTATATTTATTTCCCTGTCAGGTATGCAGTGCAGGGGTACGTCACAGCAAAAAATGGGTATATGTATCCCAACAATGTAACAGACAGAATTACTAAATTTATTTTCCCTGTTGAGTATGCAGTGCAGGTGCTCTTAAAATAACAAATGGGTTTATGTCACCCAACAAAGTAACAGATGAATTTACTAAATTTATTTTCCTGTTAGATATGCAGTGCAGGTTTACTTCACACAAAAATTTGTTTGTTGCCCACCTAACTAAGAGACGGATTACATATTATTTTTGTGTGTCAGGGGTACAAAGATGTTGCATTGCATCCACAAAAAAATCGCAGTAGGAAGGTCACCCAAAGAATTAACAGCCAGATAAATTATCTTTCTGTGTCAGGGGTGTAAAAATGGTATATTGCACATGTGCCCTGGCTGGACAGTTATGTACCTGGTCTATGTTGGTGCAGGAACCCACCCTCTGAGCCACTTGTGAATGACTGGCCTGATAACCGTGGAATTGTCACCCAATAATCTAACTAATGAATTTAAGAAATGCATTTCCCTGTCAGATACGCAGCGCAGGGGTACTTCACAACAAAAAAATGTGAATATGTTACCCCACAATCTAACAGATGGATTTACTGAATTTATTTCCCTGTCAGGTATGCAGCGCAGGGGTATTTCACAGAAAGAAATGAGAATATGTCACCCTACAATCTAACAGATGGATTTACTGAATTTATTTCCCGGTCAGGTATGCAACACAGGAGTACTTCATAGCAAAAAATGTGACTTTATCACCCCCTGACCTCACAGACGGATTACCTATACTATTTTTCCTTCCCCTGGCACATATGCAGTGCAGGTGTACTTAAAAATTATGTATATGTCGCCCACTGAACTACTAGAAGGATTAAATAATTGTCCCTGGCACATGTGCAAGTGCACTGCACAAAAAAAATGGTTGCTGACACCCACCTAACTAACTGATGGATTAAATATAATTTTTGTGTGTCAGGGGTACAAAAATGTTGCATTGCACCCACAAATAAATCGCTGTAGGTCATAGATTTAACAGTCAGTTCAGATTCCTTCTTATTCTCTCCCTCACAGCGGCAGCCTACCTCCTATTTCTACATTAGTAAGAGCTGACGTGACGTGAGGTGCTAAGTGACATCCAGCTTACATAGAGGCTGGGTCACATGCTGCACTGGCCAATCACAGCCATGCCATTAGTAGGCATGGCTGTGATGGCTTCAAAGGGCACACAGCTTAAACGCTTGTTGATTGACTGCCCTAGAGCCTTTCAACAAGCTTTATTAAACGCCCGAACACCGAGCTCGAACACGAACTTTTACTGCAAAGTTCAGGTCCGTGTATAAAAAAAAACTAAAGTCCGGTACGAACCCGAACTTTACAGTTCGGGTAATCGGGTTCACTCAACAGTAGTACTGACCCACAGAATGAAGGGCATAAATCAGTTTTATTGCATAGGAAATGCTATAAAAACAAAACCCATAAAACCGTGGCAGAGTTTTTTTTTTTCTGTCCCCCCCCCAATTTGGAATTTTTTTTCAACTTCCCAGTACATTATATGCAACTGTAAATGGTGTGATTAAAAATTACAGCTTGTCCTGTAAAAAACAATATGGGAATGGAAAAATAAAAAAGTAATGGCTCTGTGAAAGCCGGGAGTACAAATGAAAACGCCAAAAAATGGAAAATCATATTTGCATGATATTTTTCTGAGTGCTGCAGATTTTTCAAGTTTTTCTTTTAAATAAAAGTCAACAAAATCACCTATTAAAGAATATTACAAAAAATATGGCTGCTTAAATGGGTTTTTCAGCTAAATAAAGAATTGGTGTCAGTGGGTTCACAGGGGCTTAAAAACACAAAAGAATGGATGCTTACCCTCGTTAATCAACCAATGCTACAGTTCCAATGCTGACCGTGTCTCCACTGCTCTTCACTTCCTGTCCTGCCATGACTTGTTGGAAATGGCAAGAAAGGTGCACTGAGTAGAGATGGGTGAATCAATCATTGAAATTGAACCCACATTTTTGAAAAAGGTTTTGATTCTAACAAACCTGAATTGTGTGTGATTTGATTCAGAATAATGGATGAGAGACAGAGAGAGAGAGATACTTTTTTCCAGGCAAATAGGGCTCTTTCCGATTCAGGTCGAATTTATTTAGACCCAAACTGAATTTGCTAAAATCAGATGCAAATTGAATTTTAACAGCTTCACTCATCTACTTCTCAGCAAATCACAGGCTCAGGCAGGTCACTACTAATGTATGTTTTTGGATTGCATCTTGGACACATGTCTGCCATGGTGTGTCCAAAACCTGAGAAACTACAGATAAAGGCTACATGCACACTGTTGCAATTTTGCGGGCCACAAAACACAGTTCCTTGATTCCATATTTCTGCCCATTGTGCTTCAGCATTGGTTCCACTAGTCTTCAAAACATGACTGTGTTGTTTCCATTTGTCACCTGTTTTTTGTGGACTTCAAAAAAAAAACAACAAAAAACACAAGGAAGATATTGGGGCTTTCTTTTAAGTTTCCAAACAATGAACCTACAAAATGTAGATGGTAGATGGATGGTTTCTGTGTGCCATCTGCAAATTTTGTGTACTCATTGTCTTGAATGGGACTATGGATAGATTTTGTCAGCAAGAATGGGAACTCTTCTATCGTTTTTGTTATTGGGACAGACACATTTTTGTGGACCCATAGAAATGAATGGTTCCGCATATGTAAGGTTTTGTGCATGAAGCCTATATTTTAGGGTATGTTCACATGTTGATTAGCTACAAAGATTTCTGCAACTGTTCCATAAAACTGAATTACACTATTGGCCAACGGGTAACATTTATCTCTCTTGGTTTTCCCTTATGAATTGTCTATGAGCTGCTAAATTGCACATCTGTTAGTCGTAACAGTTTGTGTTCTCCCATATTTTTAAAAAAGCAGTAGCACTTATAAAACAGTAATAATTATTAAATACATATAACATGGGTCATTGGACCGTTAAAAGAAATGCTATGCATAGATGAGCAAATTAATCAAAATTAAATTCTGGTTTGATTCCGCTGAATTGGTTGTCCAATTCGTTTCTTTCCCAATCTAAATGACATTCTGAGTTGTTGTCTCTCACATTTGCTTTAACTATTTTATCCCCCTTCTCTCTCTCTGTCTCAGGTTTATTTAGATACAATTATAATTGATTTTTCCACCTCTAATGCTGTATAATGCAAGATAAAAAAATAATGCAATCAAATCCTTTTGGCTAAAGATTGCTGTGCCACTTACTTCTTATGTCACGTATTATATATATAAAAAAAAAAAAGATAAAAAACAATTCTGTGTACTTTGCTTTTTGCCAATCTGTATTATTATGCTATCATTCGAAGGTGCATATTTAATACATGACATACTAGGTGATTTAATCTCTAGATAAACAGTTTGTAGATACATGTGGGTAATGAAGATGGGAAATATTTCCCTTTGGTGACTATTATAAAGAATAACTAACTTAAAAATAGCTTGCAAAATAAAGCAAATTAGCATCAGAAAGCTTTTTGTTATGTTGGCTTGTAAGAAATGCGCCCAGCCACAGTAACTGTTTCATTTTTATTGCACAGTGATGTACACAAAGTTACACTCTCCCTGCAGGCCAGGATATAGCTTATTTAATGCGCTTTGTGACAAATTAATTTGTAACAAAGCAAATTTCTTGGAGAAATTTGTCAAAACGTCCGAATTGCATTTTTTGAAAATTTGTTCATCTCTAATTATCACAAAGCTTGAGAAAATTTGGCTTCGAGGCGAATCAAATTTTTCCTGAAATTCAAATTGAAGTCAATTCATTTGGCTTCCATTCGCTCAACACTAATAATAAAAAACTAAGAAAATTAGTCAGTCATATCAAGATCTAGAATTTGAGCTCCAAGTACCAGGGGTAGGCAATCAAATATCATAGAGACTAAGGCCTATTGCACACGAACGTGTGCGCCCCGTGCCCGTATTGCGGATCCGCAATAAACGGGCACCATTCCGTGTCCATTCCGCATTCCGCATCACGGATGTGGAACCATTCATTTCAATGGGCCCGCAAATCCGGAGATGCGGAACGGTGCGGAATGGAATGACGGAACGGAACACTACGGAAGCACTACGGAGTGCTTCCGCGGGGTTCCGTCCCGTACTTCCGTTCTGCAAAAAGATAGAACATGTCCTATCTTTTTGCGGAACGGGCAGATCATGGACCCATTCAAGTGAATGGGTCCGCGATCCGCTGCGGCTGCCCACGGCCGGTGCCCGAGCATTGCGGGCCGCAATTTGCGGCCCGCAGCACGGGCACGGGGTGCACACGTTCGTGTGCAATAGGCCTTAGGGTACGTTCAGACGGCGACATTTTTCGCACATCTTCACTGCAACAAATAGGGCACAACTTCACTGCAACATCTTGAATGGAATTTTTGCTACTGTCGCGTCGCAGTCACAGCATGTCTCATGTTGCAATGCGACACTATAGACTCCCATTATAAAAATTGTTGCCCAACAATTGTCGCGCAACAAATGTCATTGTGTGAACGTACCCTAAAAGGCATGAGTTAAAAGATTATTTCAATTTTATGGATGAGATTGGAACCAACCCCTGAGTGCCGGCTGGCCACATTACAGATACATCCATGCCAGCCTTGCTCAGTAGTTTCAATAACTTTAATCATTTTGCAAACAGTATAACACAGGAAGCTTTGCAGTTTCCAGTAACTTGGGAGCTCACTGCTGTAAGAGTTTTAGAAACTGAGGAGCCCAGCCGGCTCAGCTCAGTCATTAACATTGCCACCCCCTACCGTGTCAAACTTTCTCTAGTCTGGAAAGCTGGGAGACCATGGGGAGTCAATGAGGATGTTCTGTTAGAAATATGCTCTGGCTCCACAATCTAAATTGACATGACACAAAAAAATGTGCTCCATGGGTTTATTTACACATGAAAGGTTTCTACACTGTGTAGATTAGATTTTGAAAATCACATTTACTTAGATGGTATTTAGAGATGAGCGAATTTTAAAAAATTCAATTTGCCGAATTTTGGAGGATAACATTCGGTTACAGCACCCAGATAGAGGAGAGAGGTCCCACAGCAAGGAATCATGTGTCATATCACCCACCACTGGAGAAGGCCATTTTCAGTTATTTAGGCCCCAGCACCCAGTCAGAGGAGAGAGGTCCCACAGCAAGGAATCATGCGTCATATCAACCACCACCGGAGAAGGCCACTCTCAGTTATTTCAGCCCAGCACCCAGACAGAGGATACAGGTCCAACAGCAAGGAATCATGCGTCATATCAACCACCACCAGAGAAGGCCACTCTCAGTTATTTCGGCCCAGCACTCAGACAGAGGAGAGAGGACCCACAGCAAGGAATCATGCGTCATATCACCCACCACTGGAGAAGGCCATTTTCAGTTATTTCGGCCCAGCACCCAGACAGAGGAGAGAGGTCCCACAGCAAGGAATCATGCGTCATATCACCCACCACTGGAGAAGGCCATTTTCAGTTATTTAGGCCCCAGCACCCAGTCAGAGGAGAGAGGTCCCACAGCAAGGAATCATGCGTCATATCACCCACCACTGGAGAAGGCCATTCTCAGTTATTTCGGCACAGCACCCAGACCGAGGATACAGGTCCCACAGCAAGGAATCATGCGTCATATCACCCACCACTGGAGAAGGCCACTTTCAGTTATTTCAGCACAGCACCCAGACCGAGGATACAGGTCCCACAGCAAGGAATCATGCGTCATATCACCCACCACTGGAGAAGGCCACTTTCAGTTATTTTGGCACAGCACCCAGACCGAGGATACAGGTTCCACAGCAAGGAATCATGCGTCATATCACCCACCACTGGAGAAGGCCACTTTCAGTGATTTCGACCCCAGCACCCAGATAGAGGAGAGAGGTCCCACAGCAAGGAATCATGCGTCATATCACCCACCACTGGAGAAGGCCACTTTCAGTTATTTCGGCACAGCACCCAGACCGAGGATACAGGTCCCACAGCAAGGCATCATGCGTCATATCACCCACCACTGGAGAAGGCCACTTTCAGTTATTTCAGCACAGCACCCAGACCGAGGATACAGGTCCCACAGCAAGGAATCATGCGTCATATCACCCACCACTGGAGAAGGCCACTTTCAGTGATTTCGGCTCCAGCACCCAGATAGAGGAGAGAGGTCCCACAGCAAGGAATCATGCGTCATATCACCCACCACTGGAGAAGGCCATTTTCAGTTATTTAGGCCCCAGCACCCAGTCAGAGGAGAGAGGTCCCACAGCAAGGAATCATGCGTCATATCACCCACTACTGGAGAAGGCCATTTTCAGTTATTTAGGCCACAGCACCCAGTCAGAGGAGAGAGGTCCCACAGCAAGGAATCATGCGTCATATCACCCACCACTGGAGAAGGCCATTTTCAGTTATTTAGGCCCCAGCACCCAGTCAGAGGAGAGAGGTCCCACAGCAAGGAATCATGTGTCATATCAACCACCACCGGAGAAGGCCACTCTCAGTTATTTCGGCCCCACCACCCAGACAGAGGAGAGGTTCATTCAACTTTGGGTTGCACCGCAAGATCATCAATATGGATTCAATAAAGTAGTGCCCCGGAGTACAAGAATACATGGTTGAGGGGGAGGCAGTTATAAATGTCTATTCTGCACAAGGGAGGCACAGGTCCTGTGGGATCCATGCCTGGTTCATTTTTATGAACGTCAGCTTGCCCACGTTGGCTGTGGACAGGCGGCTGCGTTTGTCAGTAATGACGCCCCCTGCCGTGCTGAATACACGTTCAGACAAAACGCTGGCCGCCGGGCAGGCCAGCACCTCCAAGGCATAAAATGCTAACTCTGGCCACGTGGACAATTTGGAGACCCAGAAGTTGAATGGGGCCGAACCATCAGTCAGTACGTGGAGGAGTGTGCAGACGTACTGTTCAACCATGTTAGTGAAATGCTCCCTCCTGCTAACACGTTCCATATCAGGTGGTGGTGCAGTTAGCTGTGGCGTGGAGACAAAACTTTTCCACCTTTCTGCCATGCTAACCCTGCCCTCAGAGAAGCTGGCCGTGACACAGCTGCGTTGGCGACCTCTTGCTCCTCCTCTGCCTTCCCCTTGGGCTTCCACCTGTTCCCTTGTGACATCTGGGAATGCTCTCAGGAGCGCCTCTACCAGCGTGCGCTTGTACTCGCGCATCTTCCTATCACGCTCCAGTGCAGGAAGTAAGGTGGGCACATTGTCTTTGTACCGGGGTTCCAGCAGGGTGGCAACCCAGTAGTCCGCACATGTTAAAATGTGGGCAACTCTGCTGTCGTTGCGCAGGCACTGCAGCATGTAGTCGCTCATGTGTGCCAGGCTCCCCAGAGGTAAGGACAAGCTGTCCTCTGTGAGAGGCGTATCGTCATCGTCCTCCGTGTCCCCCCAGCCACGCACCAGTGATGGGCCTGAGCTGTGTCGGGTGCCACCCTGCAGTGAACCTGCTTCATCCTCATCCTCCTCCACCTCCTCCTCATCCTCCTCGTCCTCCAGTAGTGGGCCCTGGCTGGCCACATTTGTACCTGGCCTCTGCTGTTGCAAAAAACCTCCCTCTGAGCCACTTCTAACAGACTGGCCTGAAAGTGCAAAAAATGACCCCTCATCCTCCTCCTCCTCCTCCTGGGCCACCTCCTCTTCCATCATCGCCCTAAGCGTTTTCTCAAGGAGACATAGAAGTGGTATTGTAACGCTGAAAACGGTGTCATCGCCACTGGCCATGTTGGTGGAGTACTCGAAACAGCGCAACAGGGCACACAGGTCTCGCATGGAGGCCCAATCATTTGTGGTGAAGTGGTGATGTTCCGCAATGCGACTGACGAGTGCGTGCTTCAGCTGAAACTCCACTATGCAGCTGAAACTCCACTGCTGCTCGCACAGTCTCTCCAGCATGTGCAAGGTGGAGTTCCACCTGGTGGGCACGTCGCATATGAGGCGGTGAGCGGGAAGGACGAAGTTCCGCTGTAGCGCAGACAGGCGAGCAGCGGCAGGATGTGAAAGGCCGCACAGACGGCCCTCACTTTATGCAGCAGCTCTGACATGTTGGGGTAGTTGTGAATGAACTTCTGTACCACCAAATTCAGCACATGCGCCAGGCAAGGGATGTGCGTCAAACCGGCTAGTCCCAGAGCTGCGACGAGATTTCGCCCATTATCGCACACCACCAGGCCGGGCTTGAGGCCCACCAGCAGAAACCTCTCGTCGGTCTGTTGTTCAATACCCCGCCACAGCTCCTGCGCGGTGTGGAGCCTGTCCCCCAAACATATGAGTTTCAGAATGCCCTGCTGAAGTTTACCCCGGGCTCTGCTGAAGTTGGTGGTGAAGGTGTGTGGCTGACTGGATGAGCTGGTGGAAGCAGAGGAGGAGGAAGCCGAGTAGGAGGAGGAGGCTACAGGAGGCAAAGAATGATGCCCTACGATCCTTGGCGGCGGAAGGACGTGCGCCAAGGAACTCTCCGCCTGCGGCCCAGCCGCCACTATATTTACCCAGTGTGCAGTTAGGGAGATATAGCGTCCCTGGCCGTGCTTACTGGTCCACGTATCTGTGGTTAGATGGACCTTGCCACAGATGGCGTTGCGCAGTGCACACTTGATTTTATCGGATACTTGGTTGTGCAGGGAAGGCACGGCTGTCTTGGAGAAGTAGTGGCGGCTGGGAACAACATACTGTGGGACAGCCATGGACATCAGCTGTTTGAAGCTGTCTGTATCCACCAGCCTGAATGACAGCATTTCAAAGGCCAGTAGTTTAGAAATGCTGGCATTCAGGCCCAGGGCTCGAGGGTGGCTAGGTGGGAATTTACGCTTTCTCTCCAAAGTTTGTGAGATGGAGAGCTGAACGCTGCCGTGTGACATGGTGGAGATGCCTGGTGACGCAGGTGGTGTTGTCGGTGGCACATCCTCTGTTTGGTGGGTGGCAGGTGCCAACATTCCTCCCGAGGCGGAGAAAGAGGCCGAGGCAGAAGCAGAAGAGGGCGCAGGGGGAGCCAGAGTGAGTTCCTTGCTTTTAAGGTTTTTACTCCACTGCAGTTCATGCTTTGCATGTAGATGCCTGGTCATTCCGGTTGTGCTAAGGTTCAGAACGTTAATGCCTCGCTTCAGGATCTGATGGCACAGCGTGCAAACCACTCGGGTCTTGTCGTCAGCACATTGTTTAAAGAAGTGCCATGCCAGGGAACTCCTTGAAGCTGCCTTTGGGGTGCTCGGTCCATGGTGGCGGTGGCCAGTAGCAGGCGAACTCTCTTGGCGGCGGCTGGTCTGCTTTTGCCCCCTGCTCCCTCTTTTTCTACGCTGTTGGCTCGCACCACTGCCTCTTCCTCTGAACTATGAAAGTCAGTGGCACGACCTTCATTCCAAGTGGGGTCTAGGACCTCATCGTCCCCTGCATCGTCTTCCACACAGTCTTCCTCCCTAACCTCCTGTTCGGTCTGCACACTGCAGAAAGACGCAGCAGTTGGCACCTGTGTTTCGTCATCATCAGAGACGTGCGGACTCCGATGAGGTGGTATTCCCATGTCCTCATCATCAGGAAACATCAGTGGTTGTGCATCAGTGCATTCAATGTCTTCCACCACTGGGGAAGGGCTAGGTGGATTTCCTTGGGAAACCCTGCCAGCAGAGTCTTCAAACAGCATAAGAGACTGCTGCATAACTTGAGGCTCTGACAGTTTCCCTGATATGCATGGGGGTGATGTGACAGACTGATGGGCTTGGTTTTCAGGTGCCACTTGTGCGCTTTCTGCAGAAGACTGGGTGGGAGATAATGTTGTGAACGTGCTGGATCCACTGTCGGCCACCCAATTGACTAGCGCCTGTACCTGCTCAGGCCTTACCATCCTTAGAACGGCATTGGGCCCCACCAAATATCGCTGTAAATTCTGGCGAGTACTGGAACCTGAGGTAGTTGGTTCACTAGGACGTGTGGCTGTGGCAGAATGGCCACGTCCTCTCCCAGCACCAGAGGGTACACTAACACCACCACGACCGCGTCGCGTCCCTTACTAGATGTTTTCCTCATTGTTACCGTTCACCAAGCGCCACAATTAAAAAATTAAAAAATATTTGGCCCAATGTAATGATTTCAAATTTAGGCCTTTTTTTACAGGCACCTAACACTATCTGCCTATTTGTTTATGTAGCGTATTACACTAATCCAGGCACAGCAATAACCACTGATTTAGGGGAATATCTCTTTTAGATCTAGTATTTAGGCCCTGGATGAAAGGTATCATTTTATGGACAGATTTCCACTTGGCCTGCAACAGCTGGGACACCAGATTCAGGGTATTGCTATTTTGCCAGATTAATTTCACCCCAGAACAAAATATGTGTTTTGGCAGACACTATGAAATCTGGCCTGCAACTGCTGGGACACCAGATTCAGGGTATTGCTATTTTGCCAGATTAATTTCACCCCAGAACAAAATATGTGTTTTGGCAGACACTATGAAATCTGGCCTGCAACTGCTGGGACACCAGATTCAGGGTATTGCTATTTTGCCAGATTAATTTCACCCCAGAACAAAATATATCTTTTAAAAGACACTATGAAATCTGGCCTGCAACTGCTGGGACACCAGAATCAGGGTATTGCTATTTTGCCAGATTAATTTCACCCCAGAACAAAATATATGTTTTAGCAGACACTATGAAATCTGGCCTGCAACTGCTGGGACACCAGATTAAGGGTATTGATATTTTGCCAGATTAATTTCACCCCAGAACAAAATATTTGTTTTTGCAGACACTATGAAATCTGGCCTGCAACTGCTGGGACACCAGAATCAGGGTATTGCTATTCAGGGTAATCTGGCCTGCAACTGCTGGGACACCAAAATCAGGGTATTGCTATTTTGGCAATTGAATTTCACCCCAGAACAAAATATATGTTTTGACGGACACTATGAAATCTGGCCTTTAACTGCTGGGACACCAGAATCAGGGTACTGCTATTTTGCCAGATTAATTTCACCCCAGAACAAAATATGTGTTTTGGCAGACACTATGAAATCTGGCCTGCAACTGCTGGGACACCAGATTAAGGGTATTGATATTTTGCCAGATTAATTTCACCCCAGAACAAAATATTTGTTTTTGCAGACACTATGAAATCTGGCCTGCAACTGCTGGGACACCAGAATCAGGGTATTGCTATTCAGGGTAATCTGGCCTGCAACTGCTGGGACACCAGAATCAGGGTATTGCTATTTTGGCAATTGAATTTCACCCCAGAACAAAATATATGTTTTGACGGACACTATGAAATCTGACCTTCAACTGCTGGGACACCAGAATCAGGGTATTGCTATTTTGCAAAATTAATTTCACCCCAGAACAAAATATGTGTTTTGGCAGACACTATGAAATCTGGCCTGCAACTGCTGGGACACCAGAATCAGGGTATTGCTATTTTGGCAATTGAATTTCACCCCAGAACAAAATATATGTTTTGACGGACACTATGAAATCTGGCCTGCAACTGCTGGGACACCAGAATCAGGGTATTGCTATTTTGCAAAATTAATTTCACCCCAGAAAAAAATATGTGTTTTGGCAGACACTATGAAACCTGGCCTGCAACTGCTGGGACACCAGAATCAGGGTACTGCTATTTTGCCAGATTAATTTCACCCCAGAACAAAATATATGTTTTAGCAGACACTATGAAATCTGGCCTGCAACTGCTGGGACACCAGATTCAGGGTATTGCTATTTTGCCAGATTAATTTCACCCCAGAACAAAATATGTGTTTTTGCAGACACTATGAAATCTGGCCTGCAACTGCTGGGACACCAGAATCAGGGTATTGATATTCAGGGTAATCTAGTCTGCAACTGCTGGGACACCAGAATCAGGGTATTGCTATTTTGCCAGATTAATTTCACCCCAGAACAAAATATGTATTTTGGCAGACACTATGAAATCTGGCCTGCAACTGCTGGGACACCAGAATCAGGGTATTGCTATTTTTATCAATTGAATTTCACCCCACAACAAAATATGTGTTTTGACAGACACTATGAAATCTGGCCTGCAACTGCTGGGACACCAGAATCAGGGTATTGCTATTTTGCAAAATTAATTTCACCCCAGAACAAAATATGTGTTTTGGCAGACACTATGAAATCTGGCCTGCAACTGCTGGGACACAAGAATCAGGGTATAGCTATTTTGCCAGATTAATTTCACCCCAGAACAAAATATGTGTTTTGGCAGACACTATGAAATCTGGCCTGCAACTGCTGGGACACCAGAATCAGGGTATTGCTATTTTGGCAATTGAATTTCACCCCAGAACAAAATATATGTTTTGACGGACACTATGAAATCTGGCCTGCAACTGCTGGGACACCAGAATCAGGGTATTGCTATTTTGCTAAATTAATTTCACCCCAGAACAAAATATGTGTTTTGGCAGACACTATGAAATCTGGCCTGCAACTGCTGGGACACCAGAATCAGGGTATTGCTATTTTGCCAGATTAATTTCACCCCAGAACAAAATATGTGTTTTGGCAGACACTATGAAATCTGGCCTGCAACTGCTGGGACACCAGAATCAGGGTATTGCTATTTTGCCAGATTAATTTCACCCCAGAACAAAATATATGTTTTAGCGGACACTATGAAATCTGGCCTGCAACTGCTGGGACACCAGAATCAGGTTATTGCTATTTTGCCAGATTAATTTCACCCCAGAACAAAATATATGTTTTAGCGGACACTATGAAATCTGGCCTGCAACTGCTGGGACACCAGATTCAGGATATTGCAATTTTGCCAGATTAATTTCACCCCAGAACAAAATATATGTTTTAGCGGACACTATAAAATCTGGCCTGCAACTGCTGGGACACCAGAATCAGGGTATTGCTATTTTGCCAGATTAATTTCACCCCAGAACAAAATATATGTTTTAGCGGACACTATGAAATCTGGCCTGCAACTGCTGGGACACCAGATTCAGGGTATTGCTATTTTGCAAAATTAATTTCACCCCAGAACAAAATATATGTTTTGGCGGACACTATGAAATCTGGCCTGCAACTGCTGGGACACCAGAATCAGGGTATTGCTATTTTGCCAGATTAATTTCACCCCAGAACAAAATATATGTTTTAGCGGACACTATGAAATCTGGCCTGCAACTGCTGGGACACCAGATTCAGGGTATTGCTATTTTGCCAGATTAATTTCACCCCAGAACAAAATATATGTTTTAGCGGACACTATGAAATCTGGCCTGCAACTGCTGGGACACCAGATTCAGGGTATTGCTATTTTGCCAGATTAATTTCACCCCAGAACAAAATATATGTTTCAGCAGACACTATGAAATCTGGCCTGCAACTGCTGGGACACCAGATTCAGGGTATTGCTATTTTGCCAGATTAATTTCACCCCAGAACAAAATATATGTTTTAGCGGACACTATGAAATCTGGCCTGCAACTGCTGGGACACCAGAATCAGGGTATTGCTATTTTGCAAGATTAATTTCACCCCAGAACAAAATATATGTTTTGGCGGACACTATTCTATTTTGCCAGCCACAGCTGAAACCACTGATTTATGGTATTGCTATTTTGGCAATTGAATTTCACCCCAGAAAATAATCTATCCTTTGCCAGACAGTAGACAGTATTATACTTGTGTAGCCAAAGCTGGAACACCAGATTTAGGGGATTGGTATTTGGGCAATTGTATTTAACCCCTTAATAAAATATAGAAATTGCTATCCTGAGTTTCTAGGGGTGACAATTAGCACAGCCAAGCCCCTGATGTAGGATATAGCAAAAAAAAAAAAAAACTAGTATTGATGGATTGATGGACTTGGTGGCAGCTTCTTCTGGTGCACCACAAGTCACAAAATGGCCTCCGATCAACCCAGAAAATAAGTGACAGAAAAACGCTCTGTGCAGCCTAAAAACCAGCGAGCAAGTAACTAGCAAAAGTTCAATGATTCTCAGCTGTAGATTGATCCGTTCATTAGGTGCTGTTGCTGACTTTAACCTGCCTAATCTCGCCCTGACAGAAGCTGCGTCCTCTCCCTACACTAATCAGAGCAGTGTGACATGCGGCGCTACGTGACTCCAGCTTAAATAGAGGCTGGGTCACATGCTGCACTTGGCCAATCACAGCCATGCCATTAGTAGGCATGGCTGTGATGGGCTCTTAGGGCAAGAAGTAAAACGCTAGCTGATTGGCTGCTGTGCAGCCCTTCAGAAAGCGGGAAGAAATCGACGAACAACGGACCCGAACCCGAACTTTTTTGAAAATGTCGCTCAACACTAATTGTGAGCCATAACCAGGTGCGAGTCAAAAACACAGAACAGGTGCAGATCTTTTAATTATTCCTTATGTCTAGAGTTGAGCAGACACCTGGAAGTTCGGGTTTGTTGAGTCCGGCTGGACCACCCCGCAAAGGGACCCGAACTTGACCCCAAACCCGAATCCCATTGAAGTCAATGGGGACCCGAACTTTGGGGCACTAAAATGGCTCAAAAAAAAAAAAAGTCATGGAAAGGGCTAGAGGGCTGCAAAAGGCATCAAAATGTGGGTAAGAGCATGACAAGTGCCCTGCAAACAAATGTGAAGAGGGAAATGACTTAAAATAAATAAAAATTTAAAATAATAATCTTGAACTAGGAGGAAGAGGTCAATATGGAATACGAGGTTGAGGAAGTGGTGGACGTGGCGGTGTAGGTGGACGTGGCAGTGTAGGTGGAAGCAGCAATGGAGGAGGAGGTAGCCATCACTTTTATTTATTTATTTATTTAATTTCGGTGCCCCGGCTGCATTGGCGACCTCTTCCTCCTCCTCTGCCTTCAACTTGTGCTACCACTGAGCCCTGATGTCAGATGAGAATTTCATCAGCAGCGCGTCTACCAGCGTGCGGTTGTAGTTGCACATCTTCTGATCACGCTCCAGTGAGGGAATTAAGGACGGCACGTTGTCCTTGTAACGGGGATACAGCGGGGTGGCCAGCCGTTAATCAGCATAAGTTAGAATGTGGGCAACTCGGTGGTCATTGTGCAGGCACTGCAGAGTGTAGTCGCTCATGTGGGCCAGGCTGCCCAGAGGCTACGACAAGCTGTCCTCTGTGGGAAGTGTATGATCTGTGTCCTCTGTATCCCACCAGGAACACCCAAGTGATGCCCATGAGCTGCTTTGGGTGCCACTCTTTTGTGAACACGGTTCCTCCCCTCCAGAACTGTGCCCTGACTGGACAATTGTGTACCTGGCCTATGTTGGTGCAGGAACTCACCCTCTGAGCCACTTATGAATGACTGGCCTGATAACCGTGGAAATGATCCGTCTTCCTCCTGTGCAACATCCTCTTTCATCATCGCCCGAAGCGTTTTTACAAGAAGACATAGATGTGGGATAATAACGGCGTCATCGGCACTGGCCAGGTTGGTAGAGTAGTCGAAACAGCGCAACATGGAACACAGGTCTTGCATGGAGGCCCACTCAGTGGCGGTGAAGTGGTGCTGTTCCGCAGAGCGACTCACCCGTGCGTACTGCAGCTGAAACTCTACTATCACCTTCTGCTGCTCGCACAGTCTCTCCAGCATGTGCAAGGTGGAGTTCCACCTTGTGGGCACGCCGCATATGAGGCGGTGAGCAGGAATGCTAAAGTTACGCTGCAGCACAGACGACCATCACTTCTGTAGCAGCTCTGACATATCGGGGTAGTTTTTCAGGAATTTCTGCACCACCAAATTAAGCACATGCGCTAGGCAAGGGATGTGCGTCAAACCGGCTAGGCCCAGAGCTGCTATGAGATTTCGCCCATTATCGCACACCACCAGGCCGGGCTTAAGGCTCAGTGGCACCAACCACTCATCGGTCTGTTGTTCCATGTCCATGGAAGGGGACATATTCCCACTTTTTTCTGTGAACTACCCATGTGCTGAATATCTGACAGGGAAAATCTATTCATTTAATCCATGTGTTAGATTCTAGGTGGACAAATGCCCTCTTTTTGGAAGTCAAGTACCCCTGTGGCCTGCAGGGAATACCTGGCAGTGAAAATAATTCAATTACATTAGTCTGTCACATATCTGTGTGACCTAAAGTGATATTTTCTCTTTCTGACACCGGCACTGCATATCTGAGAGTCAAATAAAACCAGTAAATACTGCTGTTACATTGTCGGTTGACAAATTCACATTTTTTGATCTAGAAAGTACATTTTTGGCCTGCTCTGCATTTCTGACAGTCCAATAAAACCGTTAAAAACTGCATTTACATTTTTGGTTTAAAAAAGCACACTTTTTGTGCTAGATAGTACATTTGCAGACTGCGCTGAATTTCTGACAGTCTAATAAAACCGTTAAAAACTGCATTTACATTTTTGGTAGAAAAAAGCACACTTTGCGCTAGATAGTACATTTGCAGCCTGCACTGTATTTCTAACAGTGAAAGAAATACACTCAAATCCATCTGTTCTGTGTGTGAAAAAAACACATTTTTTGGACCATAAAGTACGTTTGTGGCCTGCACTGCATAGCAGACATGGCAATAATTTTCAAAAATTCGTCTTTTCCATTGTTGGGTGACATTAACCCATGTTTTGCTGTTTTATACCCCTGCTCTACATAGCAGACAGGGTAATAATTTTCAAAAATTCGTCTGTTCTATTGTTGGGTGACATTAACCCATTTTTTCCTGTTTTATACCCATGCTCTACAAAGCAGACAGGGAAATAATTTTCAAAAATTTGTCTGTTCCATTGTTGGGTGACATTAACACATTTTTTGCTGTTTTATACAGCTGCTCTACATAGCAGACAGGGTAATAATTATGCTCTGCATAGGTGACAGTGACCTATATTTCTAAAAATCCTCTGTTACATTCTTGGGTGAAATTTTTACCATTTTTGCCGTATACAAAACCCTGCTCTGCATAAGTGACATGGACCTATATTTCTAAACGTCAGGTCCTCTTAAGAAGAGAATTCGCAGACTACTTTCAGATGTTCCTTTTTTTGATAAATGCAATGTATCAGCGGTAAGTTCGCATGTTGCGATTGTCCATGCATGGGACATATCGCATCTGCGGGCTCAAGATATTGAAAGAGTCTCATTACCACCGAGAGGGGGAGATCACAAGAGGAAACTCCTCAACAGGGAGGTTTTCTGTATCTTCAAATTAGGAACCAGACAACCGCATGGTCTGAACAAGCGCCTGGACCTTATATTGCAATATTGAGAGGATCTTTTCTTTTCCCCTTGTGTTTGCCCCAGGTGCTCGGTGGAACCAATACAATATTTATCTGCACCAATCATGGTAATATTTTGTATCAGCGGTAAGTTCGCATGTTGCGATTGTCCATGCAGTAATCAGAGTCTGATTACCACTGAGAGGGGGAGATCACAAGAGGAAATTCCTCAACAGGGAGGTTTTCTGTATCTTCAAATTAGGAACCAGACAACCGCATGGTCTGAACAAGCGCCTGGACCTTATACTGCAATATTGAGAGGATCTTTTCTTTTCCCCTTGTGTTTGCCCCAGGTGCTCGGTGGAACCAATACAATATTTATCTGCACCAATCATGGTAATATTTTGATCACGCAACATTTACATGCCTTTGGATTATTGCAGCTTTTTATTATAATATTTTTTATATGTGTCATAAATTTTTGTGTTCTTTTTTAAATTTGACCTGCCTTTTTGTATCAGTGAGTGTTTGGTGAGAAGGTTAATCTCTGCTGTGCCCTCCTCCCATACACAGGTGTTACCTGATGGGGGAGGGTATATCAGTGTGATATCCTCCCAAAACTCACTATGTCTGTCATGAGGAAGGACTGTACATATTATCTGGTCCGAAACGCATTGACAATACTGGCATGAATGATGTCAATATGACTTGGAGATTTTAATCGCTCAATAAAGATCGAATTGAATTCTATCCCATCCACTGCTGGAGTTGGACTTTTTCCTTCTTTATATTTCTAAACACACTCTGTTACATTGGTAGGTGACATTAACCCATTTTTGCCATATACAAACCCCGGCTCTGCATAGGTGACAAGGCCTTATATTTCTAAAAATCATCTATTACATTCTTAAGTGACATTTTACCATTTTTGTCGCATACAAACCCCTGCTCTGCATAGTTGACCAGTACCTATATTTCTAAAAATCCTCTGTTACATTGGTGGGTGACATTAAACAATTTTTAACGTATACAAACCCCTGCTCTGCATAGGTGACAGGGACCTATATTTCTAAAAATCCTCAGTTACATCGGTAGGTGACATTTTACCATTTTTGCCGTATACAAACCCCTGATCTGCATGGGTGACAGGGAGGTATATTTGTAAAAATCGTCTGTTAGATTGGTAGATGATATTACCCCAGTTTTGCCATATACAAACACCTGCTCTGCATAGGTGACAGGGAAGTAAATTTGTTTAAATCGTCTGTTACATTGGTGGGTGACATTTTGACAGTTTTGGCATATACAAACCCAGGATCTGCATAGGTGCCAGGGTGGTAAATTTCTAAAAATCATCTGTTATATTGGTGGATGACATTTTGCTAGTTTTGCCGTACCCAAACTCCTGCTCTGCATACGTGACAGGGAGATTATTTTCTAAAAATCATCTGTTACATTGGTGGGTGACATTTTGCCTGTTTTGCCGTACACAAACACCTGCTCTGCATAGGTGACAGGGAGGTGAATTTCTAAAATCATCTGTTACATTCGTGGGTGACATTTTGACAGTTTCGGCGTATACAAACCCAGGCTCTGCATAGGTGACAGGGACGTAAATTTCAAAAAATGATCTGTTACTGTACATTGGTGGGTGACATTTTGCCAGTTTTGATGTATACAAATCCCTACTCAGCATAGGTGACAGGGAGGTAAATTTCTAAAAATCATCTGCTACATTGGTGGGTGACATTTTGCCAGTTTTGCTGTATACAAACCCCTGCTCTGCATAGGTGACAGGGAGGTAAATTTCTAAAAATCATCTGTTACATTGGTAGGTGAATAGAGATGGCCCGAACTATCCGCCGGCGAACAGTTCCCGGCGAACATAGCTTGTTCGCGTTCGCCTCAACGGGCGAACACATGCGATGTTCGGTCCGCCCCCTATACATCATCATTGAGCAAACTTTGACCCTGTACCTCACAGTCAGCAGACACATTCCAGCCAATCAGCAGCATACCCTCCCTCCCAGAACCTCCCATCTCCTGAACAGCATCCATTTTAGATTCATTCGGAATTTGCAGTCTTAGTGAGAGGAGGGAGAGTGTAGTTGCTGCTGATTTAATAGGGAAATCGATAGCTAGGCTAGTGAATTCAGTGTCCACTCCAGTCCTGAAAGACTCATCTGATCTCTGCTGTAAGGACAGTGTCCTGACAGCACCCCAAAAGCCCTTTTTAGGGCTGCAACATTAGTCTGCTTTTTTTTCTCCATATACATATTGCAGTTGCCTGGCCTGCCTGGGTGTGAGGAGCTGCAGGCCCACAGACTGTAGTGTGCCCACTGCCAGTGCCCACCCTGTCATCCCATGTGGCACAGGACTTTGCATCAAAAAAGGCATTTCATTTTTACACTTTAATCTAAGGTTAGTTGCCTGCCAGTGTGTGTCAGGCTGACTTCCACTGACTGTAGTGTGCCCACTGCCAGTGCCCACCACTCATACCGGCTGGCACAGGACTTTGCATAAAAAAGCCATTTAATATTTACACTTTAGTGTAATTTCAGTTGCTTGCCTGCTGCTAGTATGTGTCAGGCCGACTTCCACTGACTGTAGTGTGCCCACTGCCAGTGCTCACCCCTGTCATCCCGTGTGGCACAGGACTTTGCATCAAAAAAGGCATTTAATTTTTACACTTTAGTGTAATTTCAGTTGCTTGCCTGCTGCCAGTGTGTGTCAGGCCCACTTCCACAGACTGTAGTGTGCCCACTGCCAGTGCCAACCACTGATACCGGGTGGCACAGTAGCTTGCCGATAAATAAGGCATTTAATTTTTAGACAGTAGTCTAAATTCAGTTGCTTGCCTGCTGCCAGTGTGTGTCAGGCCCACTTCCACTGACTGTAGTGTGCCCACTGCCAGTGCAAACCACTGATACCGGGTGGCACAGTAGCTTGCCGATAAATAAGGCATTTAATTTTTACACAGTAGTCTAAATTCAGTTGCTTGCCTGCTGCCAGTGTGTGTCAGGCCGACTTCCACTGACTGTAGTGTGCCCACTGCCAGTGCCAACCACTGTCATACCGTGTGGCACAGGACTTTGCACGATAAATAAGGCATTTAATTTTTACACTTTAGTCTAAATTCAGTTGCTTGCCTGCTGCAAGTGTGTGTCAGGCCCACTTCCACTGACTGTAGTGTGCCCACTGCCAGTGCCCACCCCTGTCATCCCGTGTGGCACAGGACTTTGCATCAAAAAAAGGCATTTAATTTTTACACTTTAGTGTAATTTCAGTTGCTTGCCTGCTGCCAGTGTGTGTCAGGACAACTTCCACTGACTGTAGTGTGCCCACTGCCAGTGCCCACCCCTGTCATCCCGTGTGGCACAGGACTTTGCATCAAAAAAAGGCATTTAATTTTTACACTTTAGTGTAATTTCAGTTGCTTGCCTGCTGCCAGTGTGTGTCAGGCCCACTTCCACAGACTGTAGTGTTCCCACTGCCAGTGCCAACCACTGATACCGGGAGGCACAGAAGCTTGCCGATAAATAAGGCACTTAATTTTTAGACAGTAGTCTAAATTCAGTTGCTTGCCTGCTGCCAGTGTGTGTCAGGCCCACTTCCACTGACTGTAGTGTGCCCACTGCCAGTGCCAACCCCTGTCATCCCGTGTGGCACAGGACTTTGCATCCAAAAAATGCATTTAATTTTTACACTTTAGTCTAAATTCAGTTGCTTGCCTGCTGCCAGTGTGTGTGAGGCCGACTTCCACTGACTGTAGTGTGCCCACTGCCAGTGCCCACCCCTGTCATCCCGTGTGGCACAGGACTTTGCATCAAAAAAAGGCATTTCATTTTTACACTTTAGTGTAATTTCAGTTGCTTGCCTGCTGTCAGTGTGTGTCAGGCCCACTTCCACAGACTGTAGTGTGCCCACTGCCAGTGCCAACCACTGATACCAGGTGGCACAGTAGCTTGCCGATAAATAAGGCATTTAATTTTTAAACAGTAGTCTAAATTCAGTTGCTTGCCTGCTGCCAGTGTGTGTCAGGCCCACTTCCGCTGACTGTAGTGTGCCCACTGCCAGTGCAAACCACTGATACCGGGTGGCACAGTAGCTTGCCGATAAATAAGGCATTTAATTTTTAGACAGTAGTCTAAATTCAGTTGCTTGCCTGCTGCCAGTGTGTGTCAGGCCCACTTCCACTGACTGTAGTGTGCCCACTGCCAGTGCCAACCACTGTCATCCGGGTGGCACAGGACTTTGCACCATAAAAAGGCATTTAATTTTTACACTTTAGTCTAAATTCAGTTGCTTGCCTGCTGCCAGTGTGTGTCAGGCCCACTTCCACTGACTGTAGTGTGCCCACTGCCAGTGCCAACCACTGTCATCCCGGGTGGCACAGGAGCTTTGCATCAAATAAGGCATTTAATTTTTACACTTTAGTCTAATTTCAGTTGCTTGCCTGCTGCCAGTGTGTGTCAGGCCCACTTCCACTGACTGTAGTGTGCCCACTGCCAGTGCCAACCCCTGTCATCCCGTGTGGCACAGGACTTTGCATCAAAAAAGGCATTTAATTTTTACACTTTAGTGTAATTTCAGTTGCTTGCCTGCTGCCAGTGTGTGTCAGGTCCACTTCTACAGACTGTAGTGTGCCCACTGCCAGTGCCAACCACTGATACCGGGTGGCACAGTAGCTTGCCGATAAATAAGGCATTTAATTTTTAGACAGTAGTCTAAATTCAGTTGCTTGCCTGCTGCCAGTGTGTGTCAGGCCCACTTCCACTGACTGTAGTGTGCCCACTGCCAGTGCCAACCACTGATACCGGGTGGCACAGTAGCTTGCCGATAAATAAGGCATTTCATTTTTACACATTTGTCTAATTTAAGTTGCTTGACTGCTGCCAGTGTGTGTCAGGCCCACTTCCACAGACTGTAGTGTGCCCACTGCCAGTGCCCACCACTGATACCGGGTGGCACAGTACCTAGCACGTGTAGTACCACTTATCTAAAAAAAAAAATTACAGGCAGAGGCAGGCCACCCCGCAGGGGCCGTTGTGGTCATGGTGCTGTGATTTCCACTGTCCCTTGAATAATGCCTAGTGTTCAGAGGCCACGTACCCTGAACCCGAAAAATTCTGAGGACATAGTTGACTGGCTTAGACAGGACACCCAATCTTTAACAGCTTCCGCTAAGAACCTTGACGAACCATCCTCCTCCAGCTCAGCTTCGGTCACCTGCTCTCAAGTTACCACGCACCCGCCCGCCGCCACCACCACCACCACAGCCACCACAGCCGCTTCACTTGATCCGTCAGAGGAGTTATTTACACATCAGTTGGATGCAATTAGTGATGTGCAACCATTATTGCCAGATGATGTAGATTACAGGGATATGTCTCAGTCAGGCAGGATTACACACATGGACGTACAGTGTGATGATGATGATGATGTTGTACCCGCTGCTGCTTCCTTTGCTGAGGTGTCAGATACAAGTGAAGCGGTTGATGATGACGATGTGTCCACGGATGCCACATGGGTGCCTGCTCGAAGAGAAGAAGAGGGGGAGATCGGCAAAGTGGTGTGTGACAATGGAACAAATTTGTTGTCGGCATTGAATATGGGCAAGTTGTCACATGTGCCGTGCATGGCACATGTGTTGAATCTCATCGTACAACGCTTTGTGTCTTAATACCCAGGCTTACAGGACGTCCTCAAGCAGCCCAGGAAGGTGTGTGGCCATTTCAGGCGTTCCTACACGGCCATGGCGCATTTTTCCGATTTTCAGCGGCGCAACAACATGCCAGTGAGGCGCTTGATTTGCGACAGCCCAACACGTTGGAATTCAACACTCCTAATGTTCGACCGCCTGCTCCAACAAGAAAAAGCCGTCAACGAGTATTTGTATGACGGGGGTGCTAGAACAGCCTCTGCGGAGCTGGGAATTTTTTTGCCACGTTACTGGACGCTCATGCGCAATGCCTGGAGGCTCATGCGTCCTTTTGAGGAGGTGACAAACCTAGTCAGTCGCACCAAAGGCACCATCAGCGACCTCATCCCATTTGTTTTCTTCCTGGAGCGTGCCCTGCGAAGAGTGCTGGATCAGGCTGTTGATGAGCGTGAAGAGGAAGAGGAAGAGTTGTGGTCACCATCACCACCAGAAACAGCCTTGTCATTATCGCTTGCCGGACCTGCGGCAACGCTGGAAGAGGAGTATGAGGAAGAGGAGTCAGAGGAGGAATGTGGCGGCTTTGAGGAGGATGAAGACCAACCACAGCAGGCACCCCAGGGTGCTCGTTGTTGTCACCTATCTGGTACCCATGGTGTTGTACGTGGCTGGGGGGAAGAACAGACCGTCAATGACATCAGTGAGGACAAGGAACGGGAAATAAGTAGTTCTGCATCCAACCTTGTTCAAATGGGGTCTTTCATGCTGTCATGTCTGTTGAGGGACCCTCGTATAAAAAGGATGAAGGAGAACGACCTGTACTGGGTGGCCACGCTACTAGACCCCCGGTATAAGCAGAAAGTGGCAGAAATGTTACCAAATTACCGAAAGTCGGAAAGGATGCAGCAATTCAAAACCAAACTAAAATATATGCTTTACACAGCTTATAAGGGGGATGTCACAGCACAACGGGAATCTAACAGGGGAAGAGGTGAGAGTAATCCTCCTCCTACCACAGTGGCAAGGACTGGACGATTTACAGATGTGTTGTTGATGGAGGACATGCGTAGCTTTTTCAGTCTTACTCATCGCCACAGCCCTTCGGAATCTAGCCTTAAAAAACGACTCGACCGACAGGTAGCAGACTACCTCGCCTTAACAGCAGATATCGACACTCTGAGGAGCAATGAAGCCCTTCACTACTGGGTGTGCAGGCTTGACCTGTGGCCTGAGCTATCCCAGTTTGCGATAGAACTTCTGGCCTGCCCTGCTTCAAGTGTCCTGTCAGAAAGGACCTTCAGTGCAGCAGGAGGCATTGTCACTGACAAGAGAAGTCACCTCGGTCAAAAAAGTGTTGATTACCTCACCTTCATAAAGATGAATGAGGCATGGATCCCGAAGGGACTGACAGTGGGGGATACGTTTGACTAACAAAAGGCCTGATTACATGCCTTGGCCTCAAAATGGTCCCCACGCTGCTGTATTTAATGTCTGCATACCGGATGACTTTCTTGAATTCTTCACCACCAACTAGGGTTCAAGCCGCAATGTTTTAGTCACTTTTCTGCCTGGAAAACATCATTTTTTCCGGCCGCTGCTACAATAGCGGCTTCAACAATGCCATTATTTTTCAGGCATGTGTACATGCTGTGACACAGTGAGAGGTTTGGTGGTAAAAAAAACAGGTATTTTCCTCTCAGCCTGTGCTGCTGGGTTGATTGCAGCCAGGTGAGGGCAAATACAGGACCGGATTTTAGGTGCCGGTCCGGGTTTTTTTGGGTTAATACCTAGCTGCCTTTAAAAGACAGCTGGGTTTATGCAAAGCTCTCTCTCTGTGTTTGGGATCTGAGCCCTGTGCTGGGCTGAAAAGCTGAGACCTGTGTGTCAGGAGAGCAGGCCATGTAAAAAAGGTCAGTGGACTTTTTGTGTTGCTGAGCATTCAGCCAGGTGTGAACTGACACCTAGGATTTGAGGTGATTTAACCTGGAAACTGCTGGTGTTCTGTGGAGCTCTCAGGGCTGGAAGCAAGAGCTTGCAAAGAGGCGTGCAGTCTGCCTGGAAGCCTGAGGTTGGACTTTCCTGCGGCTGGGCTGACAGCCGGGTGTGAACACGTACCTAAACCACACAGGTGATTTGATTCCGTCTTGGACTTTTGTTTTGCCTCAAGTTTTTGCTATGTGTGTGAAGTAACACTAAGTGACTGTTTTGAGTTTTGTTTGTGCAAGTGTGAAATAAAACACTGTTTGCTGCACTACCTGGACTCTCTTTGCCTCTATACTGCACCCGCACCACTGTCTACCAGAGCAACTCCCCACATTTGGTGTCGGATGCGGGCAATTGCAGTGAGGCTGGCGGGAAGCCAAAACTTTTGTAGCATTTTTTTTTTGGGCACTGTTGTATGTCCTGGATTAAGCCTGCCAAGCTGCAACCACCAACACAGGACAAGATGGAGGAGATGATAAAGCAGCTTGTCCAGGCCAACTTAAAGCTACAGCAGGCCATGGATGTCCAACAGCAGGCCATCGCACAACAGCAAAAAAGACATGAAGAGGCTGTCGCACAGCTGCTAGAGGCTAATCAGCGACAGCAGGACACGAACCAGCGGCTGCTGCAACACGTAATGGTGCTAGAAAAGTCAGGGATGCCTCAGGGAGTGCACGATGCCCGGAAAGCAGTCCGCACGGCCGTTCCCAAGATGACACCGACAGATGATGTTGAAACCTACTTGGCGATGTTCGAAAAGGTGGCCGTGAGAGAGAGACTACCCCGAGACCAGTGGGCAGAGGTCATCGCTCCGTTTCTGGCGTCAGGACCCCAACAGGTTTACTTTGATTTACCGGACGACCAAGCAGCAGACTACTCTGTGGTTAAGGGTGAGATCCTGGCGAGACTGGGGGTGAATGTGTTGGTCAGGGCCCAGCGGGTACATCAGTGGGAGTTTAACCCAGCTGAGCCAGCACGACCCCAGTATTACAATTTGCTAAAACTCTTACAAAAATGGCTACTGCCTGACGTACTTAGTCCCACTGCTATGCTGGACCGTATGTAGCTGACAAATTCTGGAGGGCATTGCCACTACCCCTCCAGCGCTGGGTTGGCCAGACATCTCCTACTAGTGCCCTGGAGATGGTGGACCTGGTCGAACGTTATGGGGCTACTGAGGAACTTAAGGGGGGAACTCTGGGGAAGGGAGTAATAAAACCCAGAAAATCCCCTCCCCAGACCCTGCGGCCTGAGCTGAGAAAGACCGCACGGGATGTGCCCTTTGGGGATCAGGACTCTATAATCTGCTGGCGGTGCCAGGAGCCTGGCCATGTACGGGCCAACTGTCCCCTCCTGGGTGAGCCCATGGATGTAAACTTTGGGTATCGACAGTCATTGTATGCCAGAAGGGTCGATGTGTCAGAGGTTATCCATGATGAACATTTGTGTCGGGTGGAGGTGGGAGACACTCCAGTGGCAGCTCTGCTGGATTCGGGAGTCAGGTGACCCTGGTGAGGGCTTCCCTGGTGCGACCCACAGAGTTTACAGGCCGGAGAGTCGGGGTTTTCAGCATTCATGGAGATTTAAAAGAATACCCCACTGCTCTGTTGTCTGTAAGCACGTGTGTCGGCAGGCAGGTCCATGAGGTGGCTGTAACCACGAGTATGCCCTATGATGTGATAATAGGAAGAGACTTTCCATTGTTCCCAGCCCTGTGGCCGGCCATTGTACGTACAGTTCCCAGACAGGTAGGAAAACTTCCAGTAGTGAGGCCTAGCCCAGGTGAGGTGTTAGAACCCCAGAAACCCAAGGCAGAGGGACCCACAGTAGGTCCGGTGGGTGAGGGAAGACAGTCCCCCTTAGTAGGATAGGTAGAAAACATAGGAAGGTGGCTCAGCCAGGCCAAAGCCGGACCTGCAATCGAGTGTCTGGGGTCCGTAGCCAAAGGGACCCGGTTTTGGTTGTTGGGCCACCTGTGGACAGTAAGGACAGCGCTAGGGGAAGGGGACCTATAAAATAGCACAGAAAGTTGGAGACCCAAATTACAAGGTACACCAGCCAGGACTGCAAAAGCCGGAGCCGGTCTACCATGTAAATTTACGGAAACCTTGGAAGGTTAGAGAGACTTGTATTGAGAACAACCCGCGGCCGGTTTATCTAGGGAAAGAGATTCCGGTCCCTCTGTCTGCTAACAGGGAAGCGGCTGCCACAGATAAAATTACTGGCAGCCGTTCCACTGAACAGACTCAGAGAGCCAAGGAGTTTGTTAGTTGGAACACAGAGGTGTCCTGTGATTTCCCTGAATGCCCTTCCATAACTCACCGTGATATTGTCACTGAGCCCCAGGCAAAAGTCTGGTTAAAGCCGTACCAGGTGCCCGTGGCTCGGCGACAAGCCATCTCTGAAAGAGTGATATGGGGTTGGCTGCAGCCTGTCCCCATCTGGACAAAGAAGGAAAGTCCTGGGTCACCAGAGGGTTCGGGGGACTTCAGAACTTTAGGTTTTCAGTGGAACACAGAGCAGGGCAGTTACAGGGAAATGCGAGTGCCCGGTTCTGGGTATACTGTCTGGCGTGTGTTCACCCCCTCAGGGTTGAACAAAGGGGGGTATGTGACACAGTGAGAGGTTTGGTGGTAAAAAACAGGTATTTTCCTCTCAGCCTGTGCTGCTGGGTTGATTGCAGCCAGGTGAGGGCAAATACTGGACCGGATTTTAGGTGCCGGTCCGGGTTTTTGGGTTAATACCTAGCTGCCTTTAAAAGACAGCTGGGTTTATGCAAAGCTCTCTCTCTGTGTTTGGGATCTGAGCCCTGTGCTGGGCTGAAAAGCTGAGACCTGTGTGTCAGGAGAGCAGGCCATGTAAAGACGGTCAGTGGACTTTTTTTGTTGCTGAGCATTCAGCCAGGTGTGAACTGACACCTAGGATTTGAGGTGATTTAACCTGGAAACTGCTGGTGTTCTGTGGAGCTCTCAGGGCTGGAAGCAAGAGCTTGCAAAGAGGCGTGCAGTCTGCTTGGAAGCCTGAGGTTGGACTTTCCTGCGGCTGGGCTGACAGCCGGGTGTGAACACGTACCTAAACCACACAGGTGATTTGATTCCGTCTTGGACTTTTGTTTTGCCTCAAGTTTTTGCTATGTGTGTGAAGTAACACTAAGTGACTGTTTTGAGTTTTGTTTGTGCAAGTGTGAAATAAAACACTGTTTGCTGCACTACCTGGACTCTCTTTGCCTCTATACTGCACCCGCACCACTGCCTACCAGAGCAACTCCCCATGGTGCAGCACTGTGGCTGCAAAAACAAACCAAAAAAAAAGGCACATACAAGTGTCAACTCCCCTTCGTGATCGTTACCTTGTTGTGGTGAAGGGGCTTGCGTATCACAATAAAGCAATCATCACCTCTATGAGTGTGGTGGCAATGTTGCCACACCCCAGATGATAAGGCCGTTGCTTCATTATGGTCAGACCAAAAGCGATCGGACAGCTGGATAATATTTCATAGACAAAACATAAATTTACCTTTTTTTTTATATGTGGTATGGGTTTTTTATACATAAAATAAAAAATCATAATAAAGTCTCTTAATAGTTTATTAGAAATGATGCAGACAATTAAAAAAATCCCCATCAATTCCAATACAAAGCAAGTACAGAGCTCAGAACTAAATTATTTCATGATGTCGTATTGGTTCGTTAATTCGACAATGGTTATTCAATTCGACCGGATAGGGTACGTAACAGGGATTAAACTGATAGGAATAGTACTAGTTAAGACACCACTCATATAGGGTGTCACAGCACATTGCTCTGTGCAAGCGCAGTGCCCCAATTTGGGAGTATGAGGACCGACCAAGCTGCTTTTTCCATCTCTCGGTTCCTGAAATCAATTCAGTTTGGTGTATGAGAGTTTGGTCTGTCACTGTGAAGGCAGTCGAAGGTACCTGGCCTAAATTTTTTTTCACAAAAGGCAATCCCTGATATGGGATGTAACAGGGATTAAACTGATGAGAATAGTACTACAGAAAATACCACTCATATCGGGTGTGACAGTAAATTGCACGGCGCAGACGCAGTGACCGTGGTTTAAAACAGAGTGGAGGGAGCCAGCGTTTTTTTTAACCATCTCCCCGTTCGAAAAATCAATTCAATAAATGGCCCCCAGATTGGGGACGTTAGAGGGATTAAACTGATGAGAATAGTACTACAGAAAATACCACTCATATCGGGTGTGACAGTAAATTGCACGGCGCAGACGCAGTCACCGTGGTTTAAAACAAAGGGGAGGGAGCCAGCGTTTTTTTAACCATCTCCCCGTTCGAAAAATCAATTCAATTCACCTTTCGGGGACCCTTGGTGTTGTACGTGGCTGGGTGGAGGAAGAAACCTTCAATGACATCACCGGGACGTGGCTAGCTTGGTATCCAACCTTGTGCAAATGGGGAGTTTGCGGTTGTGCAAATGAACTGTTTGCGGTTGTTTGCAGTGCATTAAAAGGGGAGTTTGGTCTGTCAATGTCTGTAAAGTGGGCGTAACCCTTACACTACCTGATCGATACAACATCATCCCTGATCGTATACACACACTGGATGTTTTAAAGCATGGTATTCCAAACAATTTAGGAATGTTGATTCATGCCCTTATGGATTAAAACCCGACTCTGCGTCCACTACGCAATTTTCCATGGGAGTTTTGCCATAGATCCCCCTCCGGCATGCCACAGTCCAGGTGTTAGACCCCTTGAAACATCTTTCCCATCACTATTGTGGCCAGAAAGAGTCCCTGTGGGTTTTAAAATTCGCCTGCCAATTGAAGTCTATGGCGGTTCGCCCGGTTCGCCCGTTTGCGAACATTTGCGGAAGTTCGCGTTCGCTGTTTGCGAACGGAAAATTTTATGTTCGCGACATCACTATAGGTGATATTTTGCCAGTTTTGCCATATACAAACCCCTGCTCTGCATAGGTGACAGGGAGGTAAATTTCTAAAAATCATCTGTTACATTGGTGGGTGACATTTTGCCAGTTTTGCCATTTACAAACCCCTGCTCTGCATAGGTGACAGGAAGGTAAATTTCCAAAAATCATCTGTTACATTGGTGGGTGACATTTTGCGAATTTCGCTGTGTACAAACGCCTGCTCTGCATAGGTGACAGGGAGGTGATTTTCTAAAAATCACCTGTTACATTGGTAGGTGATATTTTGCCAGTTTTGCCATATACAAACCCCTGCTCTGCTTAGGTGACAGGGAGGTACACTTCTAAAAATCATCTGTTAAATTGGTGGGTGACATTTTGCCAATTTTTCTGTGTACAAACCTACAACTATATACTGCCTATACCTACTGTATATACAGCCTACATGTATATACAGTCTACACCCATATATAGTCTATACCTATATACAATCTATACCTATGTACAGCCTATATCTATATACAGCCCATACCTATATACAGCCTATACTTATATACATTCTACACCTATGTACAGTCTACACCATGTAGACTGTATATAGATATAGACAGTATATAGGTGTAGGCTGTATATATGTATAGGCTGTATATAGGCGTAGACTGTATATAGGTGTAGACTGCATATAGATATAGGCTGTATATAGGTATAGGCAGTATATAGTTGTAGGCTGTATATAGGTATAGGCTGTATATCTATCTATCTATCTATCTATCTATCTATCTATCTATCCCACAGGGGTTATATTGTTCGGCATAGTGTAACCTCCATGCATTTGCTGTACAGTAGACATCATAATCCCTGTACCATGCTGTACAATATACATTATAATCCCTGCGCACCCTTGCCCCTTGCCATAAAGCACTGAGGGAAGGTGTGTGTGTGTGTGTGTGTGGGGGGGCAAGCTGAACTCCAGCACCAGGGCCCATGAGCCTTTAGCTATGCCCCTTCCTGGGATGCATATATTTCAATTTCCATGCTATGTCTTTTCTTGTAGGGTCATATCATTATTTCCCAGATCAGTTCCCAATATATCTGTCTCCATAGTTCCACAAGCTCTTCAGGGCACATTTCACTTGGTCATTTCTCAAAGTGTAGATGAATGGATTGAAGAGTGGTGTGATTATTGTGTTCAGGACAACAGACAACTTGTTAAAATCTACATAGGAATCTTTAATAGATCTTAAGCTCATAAACACGGTGCCAACATAGAAAATAAAGACAACTAAAAGATGAGAAGAACATGTTGCAAAAGATTTCCATCGCCCTCCAGATGAGGGTATCTTTACTATTGCAATTATTATGTTTAAATATGAAACAATAATCAGTATAAGGGATCCAAACACAATTACTGCAGAAACCACAAAATCTAAAAGGTTTAGATATTCGGTGTCTGCACAGGCCAGTTTTAAAAGTTGATCTACATCGCAAAAAAAATGATTAATTTTGTTGGAGCCACAGAAGGTAAGTCGAACTACTAGTACAGTTGGGGCTATGGTGTCAAGAAAAGCACATGCCCAAGCACCCAAAGCTAGATATAGACACAATGTGGGGCTTAACACGGCCGTGTAACGTAAAGGATGGCATATAGCCATATACCTGTCAAAAGACATGACAGTTAGAATTAATATCTCAGTAGCACCAAGGAAGAAGAAGCTGTAGCATTGTATCATGCAGCCCATGTAACTGATGAATCTACTTCCATTTGCCAAAAGAGACAGGAACTTTGGTGTGATTGTGCTGGTAAACAATATGTCTAAAAATGACAAATTAATGAGAAAAAAATACATTGGTTTATGTAGGTGTTTATTGGTAGAAATTATGAAAATGATAACAATGTTTCCAATCATGGTGATGGAGTAGGCATTCAGAAGAAAGAAAAAAAATGTCTGTTTAACCACTGGAGAATAGTGAAATTCCATTAATAAAAACCCATCACTCTTGTTAAATATGATCATATTTGTAGAATGGATTGTTTTTATGGCCTTCTTAATGTTTTCTGCTCAAGATAAAGTGCAATGATTTCATTAATAACACTCTATCAGTCTCTCTGTCTATCTATCCATAATCATTTGTGTTGAGCGAATTGGGTTTGGACTGCTCTAGCTGAACCTGATTCATTTCAAAATGTATAATATTTGCCCCGTAGTGCAGTAAAATGTATGGGCTCCACTGAGGCCTTCTTTTTCTAGCCACAAATAACGCAAAACTTGCTTAGTCTCGTGCCTGTGATGTTATTGTATGGTTCTGCGCATACATGACTGTTTCAAAATCTGAAGTTGAACTTGGCTTTGTCAATAAGGCACAAACCCAAGTTGGGCTTCGGATTTTGAAACAGTCATGTATGTGCAGAACGGAACTATAACATCACAGGCACGAGACTAAGCAAGTCTCGCATTAGTTGTGGCTAGAAGAAGAAGCCATCAGCGGAGCCCATATATTTTACTGTGGTACGGAGCACATATTATAAACAAATTTTTGAAAGGAATTCGGGTTCAGATAGAGCAGTCCGAACAAGATTTCGCTCAACACTAATAATCATATATAGAGATGAGCAAATTGCTCAAAATTAGATTTTTATTTTATTTGACCAAATTGATCAACCGAATCGATTCATGTCCATAAAAATTCTACCCAAACTGAAAGTGTTCCAATTAGCCTTTAAAGTTGCTTTGGACTCTTTGAGGTCTCCTAGGACTCACATTTTTCTATGTTTTCTCTCCCTTTTTTAATTTTTTTAATTCAGCTCTCCCTTATCTCTGTCTTCTGCTACCCCCTTCCTCCTCCCTTTCTCTCCAAAATTCTACTAAATTGAATGCAGGCTGACATTTCATTTTAAAGCCAGCCGGTGGTACTCTTACATAAGAAAAACAGCTCCCTGCTTGCTTTCAGCTTTTTCCGGGCCGCCGGCAGATCGCGATGTAACCCGATGCTTTTATACGTTGGGTTAAACATAAGAGCCTACCACCACAACGTAGAAAGTCGTGCGGCGGTAGGCAAGTGGTTAATATGAATGGAAATTGAACAAAACAAAAACTTGCACAAAGTACAGGATTTTCTGTATAATCCAGAATCAAACAGTCTGATTCGCTCAATTTTTGTCTGGCAGAAGGTGGCTTCACAAAATGCTGTAGCTTATCATCCCTTGTGGAAAATGCTGTTTCTAGTTGCATTACTGCATCTTAAAAAAAAATAAATACAGTGCATTGTAGAGGCCACAGCTTTGTAGGGTATGCTGTGCTCTTTTCATAGTGAGAAATCTGACAAATATGACAGTCTTTTTCCATATCAATGAAGAGATGCTGACAAAATTTATAGGGCAAGATTCTTTTGACTCAGATTGGCCTCATGAAACAAATATGACGAACAATATGACAATTATAAATCAAAACCATTTGAATAGATGCTTCATTTCAAAGAAAGTGGTTACAGTTGGGTTAAACTTACTTACAAATGGATGTTGGCAATAGTAAATGTACACACCTTGTATATAAAGACAGAAATATACTATCTCAACAATTCTGTTGTTAGAAGCTGCATTTTATAGATATACTAAGGGATTTAATCTCCTGGGGAGTCTGAAGATGCATTTATGAAAAGCATTATTAAATAGCTAATAGCTTGCATACAGTAAGTTAACCCCTTGTCGCAAAGACTGTTCTGTTTATTCCTAAATAAGTACTGCAGGCAAGTTTTATTGATTTTAAACATACAGTAATAGCCCTAAATTCATTCCATTTTATAGCAATATATGTTTTATTGTATTAGGAAAAATTTGAATAAAAGATTTCATTTCTATAAGTACTAATTTTCACAAATGATCACTAAAATAAAGTGTTAAACTGTGATTCTCTATTTTTTGAGTTGGTTTGATTTAACAACTTCTAAACACAGTCAATTTTCACATTCCTGACAGATCCTAATTTTCCAAATTTATGTGGTAATTACTTTGGAATGCTTTTACTTATCAAAGTGATTCTGAGAAAAATTTTTCATGGCACATTGTACTTGATATTAATGTAAATTTGGGGCAATATGTCTTAACATTATAAAAAATATTCCAAATTTACAGAAAAATTTGAAAAATTAAAACTTTTGGTAAATATGAATTTCTCTGCATTTAATGCAAAATAGTTATTGATTAATGTTCACCATATGTATACTTTATATTGACTTTTGGTAAATTTCATTTTTTAGGATTTTAGAAGGCTAATTCAGTTCTGAAGTGACTTTGACGAGCTTACATAAGAGAATCCAAACATAAATGATCCCATTTTAGAAACTGAGCTTCTCAAATGCATAATTAAAAAAAGTATAATAAAATAGATATTAGTATTTCAAAAGAGATAACTTCTTGTTGGGACAAATAAAAATAAAAAAAATAAAAAATAAAAAAAATAAAACTATTATGACTTAACATAGTTACAGAGATGTTGGTCAAGAAAACATAACTAGTTTAGACGGTATATTTAAACAGGTCTGTAATTGATTAACAGGTGCCTCTAAGGTACAATAAATATTTGAATAAAAAATTATAAGAATATATGTATAGTCTGTGAAATAATGTATAAATAATAGGTAATAAATAAGTACATATATTAATTGATATACAGTTGTGTTCAAAATTATTCAACCCCCACTGAAATTGAGTGTTTTGGCCAGTTTGACATTGATTTTGATCATTTCCGTCATCTTGTTTACAATTAAATCAAAGAGGCCCTTGTAAGTCAGACAAATATAACATAACATTTATAATGAAATAACCACAAATGTCTTTTCTGTGCTCACATCATTATCAGTTTTATTCAACCCCCAAGTGACATTCAATCTTAGTACTTAGTACAACAACCTTTTCCAGTTATAACAGCTTTTAAACGTGAAGCATAGCTTGACACTAGTATCTTGCAGCGATCTACGGGCATCTTCGCCAATTCTTGATGGGCAAAAGCCTCCAGTTCAGTCACATTCTTAGGCTTGCGCGCTGCAACTGCTTTCTTTAAGTCCCACCAGAGGTTCTCAATCGGATTTAAGTCTGGTGACTGCGATGGCCACTTCAAAATGTTCCAGCCTTTAATCTGCAACCATGCTCTAGTGGACTTGGAGGTATGCTTGGGATCATAGTCCTGTTGAAAGGTCCAACGTCTCCCAAGCCTCAGGTTTGTGACGGACTGCATCACATTTTCATCCAATATCTCCTGGTACTGAAGAGAATTCATGGTACCTTGCACACGCTGAAGCTTCCCTGTACCTGTAGAAGCAAAACAGCCCCAAAGCATGATTGACCCCCCCGCCATGCTCCACAGTAGGCAAGGTGTTCTTTTCTTCATAGGCCTTGTTCATAGCGTTGATCCATGGGCCCAAACAGTTCTAATTTTGTTTCATCAGTCCACAGAACACTATCCCAAAACTTTTGTGGTTTGTCCACATGACTTTTGGCATACTGCAGTCGACTCTTCTTATTCTTTGGAGACAGCAAGGGGGTGCGCCTGGGAGTTCTGGCATGGAGGCCTTCATTACGCAGTGTGCACCTAATTGTCTGAGCTGAAACTTCAGTACCCGCATCTGACAAATCTTTTTGCAGTTCCTCAGCAGTCACACGGGAACTTTTCTCCACTTTGCGCTTCAGGTAGCACACAACAGTCGAAGTCAGCATTTTCTTTCTGCCACGGCCAGGTAGCGTTTCAACAGTGCCCTTTGCCTTGAATTTGCGAATGATGCTTCCTATGGTGTTTCTTGGTATGTTTAACATCTTTTCAATCTTCTTATAGCCATTGCCCTTCCTGTGAAGAGAAATCACCTCTTCTCTTGTCTTCCTGGACCATTCTCTTGACTTCACCATGTCTGTAAACACACCAGTAAATGTCTAGAAGGAGCTGAGTATCACAGTCATTTTACATCTGCCAAAATGGTGCTTATTATGCTTGATTGCTGCTCCTTGACATCCACAGGTGTTTTCAATACCTGATCGAAAACACTTGAATGAACCTCTGTTCTTAAGAGTTGTAGTCTTTAAGGGGTTGAATAATTGTGTCAAAGAAGAAATCACAAAAAAAACATTTAATACTGTATTACAAAAACAATTGATGTCATTTTAGTTGCATTTGGTTCTTTAAAAAGTCCTTGTAAGATTTCATTCTAAAAGCAATTAAAAAAGTACACTAAATTCCCTAAAACCCTTTACAGCATTGGGGGTTGAATAATTTTGAACACAACTGTACGAGGGGTTTTGCAATAAGTTATCTTGCCCAGTATATTCTGTCAGTGTTAGAGAGCTGAGCTTGTTTGTGCAGGTTCAGACTAGTGATGTCGCGAACATAAAATTTTCCATTCGCGAATAGCGAACGCGAACTTCCGCAAATGTTCGCGAAAGGGCGAACCGGGCGAACCGCCATAAAATTTTCCATTCGCGAACAGCGAACGCGAACTTCCGCAAATGTTCGCGAACGGGCGAACCGGGCGAACCGCCATAGACTTTAATTGGCAGGCGAATTTTAAAACCCACAGGGATTCTTTCTGGCCACAATAGTGATGGGAAAGTTGTTTCAAGGGGCCTAACACCTGGACTGTGGCATGCCGGAGGGGGATCTATGGCAAAACTCCCATGGAAAATTACGTAGTGGACGCAGAGTCGGGTTTTAATCCATAAAGGGCATAAATCAACTAACATTCCTAAATTGTTTGGAATAACATGCTTTAAAACATCCAGTGTGTGTATACGATCAGGTATGATGTTGTATCGATCAGGTAGTGTAAGGGTTATGCCCACTTTACAGACATTGACAGACCAAACTCCCCTTTTAATGCACCGCAAACAGTTCATTTGCAAAACCGCAAACTCCCTATTTGCACAAGGTTGGATACCAAGCTAGCCACGTCCCGGTGATGTCATTGAAGGTTTCTTCCTCCACGCAGCCACGTACAACACCAAGGGTCCCCGAAAGGTGAATTGAATTGATTTTTCGAACGGGAAGATGGTTAAAAAAACGCTGGCTCCCTCCCCTTTGTTTTTATCCACGGTCACTGCGTCTGCGCCGTGCAATTTACTGTCACACCCGATATGAGTGGTATTTTGTGTAGTACTATTCTCATCAGTTTAATGCCTGTTACATCCCATATCAGGGATTGCCTTTTGTGAAAAAAAATTTAGGCCGGGTACCTTCGACTGTCTTCACAGTGACAGACCAAACTCTCATACACAAAACTGAATTGATTTCAGGAACCGGGAGATGGAAAAAGCAGCTTGGTCAGTCCTCATACGTTTCTATTGTGAAGACCGCGCAGCTTCCATTTATTCCAGAGGTCCAGATGAGAAAGTGGGCTCCAGGATCTACGTTTTCCAATGCAATCGATCACTGAATCTCCAATTCTCTATCACTTCCTAGATGTCAATCAAGAGGGCTCCACATAGTGAAATACCGCCACAATCATTCCATAAAAGGATCATTTATTATACTCACAAAAGTACAAATATTCATGCGTTTAAAATATCCAAAATCTGTGCTCGCCCAACCCGGGTTTCGCCTGTGTTTGCTTCGTCAGGGGCTGCTCTAGATTCCCTGGTTCCTCCCTCCTATTTATATCCAGGTGGATGATTAATTATAACTTCCACATTCACTTCGTAGGGTTTTTCTTTCCCCTTTTTCCACTTCAACCCTTTTACTTTTCACTCCATATCTTTTATACCGTCTTATTCAATTACACCTATAAAAACTCAACACACGCAAATGAATGCAATACATATAAAACTTAAAAACCGCAAATACCATCTCGTCCCCATTCACATTCATATGTTATCTCATTAATATCAAGTTTTCTCTATACCGACATCTTGATCAAGAGCTTCCACTGATATATTTCCTTCATCCTCTTAAACATTTATTGACATCAAATTCAATATTTAATCCGTTAGGCTGCATTGTCCCTAATTTATATATCCATTCCATTTCTCTCTTATCTATTTTCTTTACTGGATCCTCCCCTCTCCAATTCATTTGGACTTTCTCCAAACCCATAAATCTCAAACCCACAGGATTTTTTCCATGCGTTTTTTTTAAAATGTGCTGAGACACTATGTGTGTCGACCCCTTTTTTAATGTTTCTTATATGTTCTTGTAGGCGAGTTTTCAATTTCCTGAGGGTTCGTCCCACATACTGGAGGCCACACGGGCGCTCCAGCATGTAGATGACCCCCATACTTTGCAGGATATTTCCCTTGTACTGAAAGGGTTACCCCTTCGTATTCGAGGTCACTTCCCGATATTATAACATTTTTCTTTTTTCAACCGCACCTTACAAGCCGCACAAAAGCCGCACCAAGTGAATTTATGTTTAATATTTTTTTGTTGGTGTATGGGTAGACAACTATGCACCAGTCTATCTTTAATATTCGGTTCTTTTTTTTTAAACAACCACCGGTTTATCCGGAATAATGCTTCCCAAAATAGGGTCATTTTTTAGTGTGGCCCAATTTTTTCTTATTGCTTCTTTAATATGGCCTGCACTATTGTTGAACTGGGTGATAAATGAAAATTTCATATCTTTTTTTCTTTTATATCTGACTTCTTTTACTACTTCTTTTCTACATTTTTCCAAGCAGCTCTCTTCATATCCTTTTTCTATAAATCTCTTTTCTATTATTTCACTCTAATGTTTATATGGCGATGTGGGAGGAGAAATACATCACCCCGATATTACAGAACACACCATCGGGAGAAGGTCTCCTAATGTGGAGAAGGTTTATAGACGATTGTCTGGTTGTATGGCGGGGCAGCAGACACGACCTTGATCAATTTCTACTGTATATAAATGATAATGATTGGCAGCTACAATTCACTAGTGATGTAAGTGACAGTTCTGTACATTTCCTGGACTTGACAGTCAGTTTGGAAGAAGGAAAGTTCAGAACTGTCACATACTTTAAACCCACGGACGTAAATACGTACATCCAAACTTCCAGCTGTCACCACAAGCCGTGGATAAAAAATATCCCCAAAAGCCAATTTAAAAGGATACATCGTAATTGCACCAGAATTGAAGATTATTATGAGCAGAGTGAAATAATAGAAAAGATATTTATAGAAAAAGGATATGAAGAGAGCTGCTTGGAAAAATGTAGAAAAGAAGTAGTAAAAGAAGTCAGATATAAAAGAAAAAAAGATATGGAAGAAAAAAATAATGAAAAAAATGAAATTTTCATTTATCACCCAGTTCAGCAATAGTGCAGGCCATATTAAAGAAGCAATAAGAAAAAATTGGGCCACACTAAAAAATGACCCTATTTTGGGAAGCATTATTCCGGATAAACCGGTGGTTGTTTATAAAAAAGCACCGAATATTAAAGATAGACTGGTGCATAGTTGTCAACCCATACACCAACAAAAAAATATTAAACATAAATTCACTTGGTGCGGCTTTTGTGCGGCTTGTAAGGTGCGGTTGAAAAAAGAAAAATGTTATAATATCGGGGAAGTGACCTCGAATACGAAGGGGGTAACCCTTTCAGTACAAGGGGAAATATCCTGCGAAAGTATGGGGGTCATCTACATGCTGGAGCGCCCGTGTGGCCTCCAGTATGTGGGACGAACCCTCAGGAAATTGAAAACTCGCCTACAAGAACATATAAGAAACATTAAAAAAGGGGTCGACACACATAGTGTCTCAGCACATTTTAAAAAAACACATGGAAAAAATCCTGTGGGTTTGAAATTTATGGGTTTGGAGAAAGTCCAAATGAATTGGAGAGGGGAGGATCCAGTAAAGAAAATAGATAAGAGAGAAATGGAATGGATATATAAATTAGGGACAATGCAGCCTAACGGATTAAATATTGAATTTGATGTCAATAAATGTTTAAGAGGATGAAGGAAATATATCAGTGGAAGCTCTTGATCAAGATGTCGGTATAGAGAAAACTTGATATTAATGAGATAACATATGAATGTGAATGGGGACGAGATGGTATTTGCGGTTTTTAAGTTTTATATGTATTGCATTCATTTGCGTGTGTTGAGTTTTTATAGGTGTAATTGAATAAGACGGTATAAAAGATATGGAGTGAAAAGTAAAAAGGGTTGAAGTGGAAAAAAAGGGGAAAGAAAAACCCTACGAAGTGAATGTGGAAGTTATAATTAATCATCCACCTGGATATAAATAGGAGGGAGGAACCAGGGAATCTAGAGCAGCCCCTGACGAAGCAAACACAGGCGAAACCCGGGTTGGGCGAGCACAGATTTTGGATATTTTAAACGCATGAGTATTTGGACTTTTGTGAGTATAATAAATGATCCTTTTATGGAATGATTGTGGCGGTATTTCACTATGTGGAGCCCTCTTGATTGACATCTAGGAGGTGATAGAGAATTGGAGATTTAGTGATCGATTGCATTGGAAAACGTAGATCCTGGAGCCCACTTTCTCATCTGGACCTCTGGAATAAATGGAAGCTGCGCGGTCTTCACAATAGAAACGTTATAGGAAGTGAAGTTTAACCTGCCTCACCAAAGACCTGCTGCGCTGATAAAGACTGTGTGGTTTGGGACATTTTTCTTTTTTCACTTATTTTAATGGTCGGTCCTCATACTCCCAAATTGGGGCACTGCACGTGCACAGAGCAATGTGCTGTGACACCCTATATGAGTGGTGTCTTAACTAGTACTATTCCTATCAGCGGCGGGCGGGTGCGTGGTAACTTGAGAGCATGTGACCGAAGCTGAGCTGGAGGAGGATGGTGCGTCAAGGTTCTTAGCGATAGCTGTTGAAGATTGGGTGTCCTGTCTAAGCCAGTCAACTATGTCCTCAGAATTTTTCGGGTTCAGGGTACGTGGCCTCTGAACACTAGGCATTATTCCAGGGACAGTGGAAATCACAGCACCACGACCACGACGGCCCCTGCGGGGTGGCCTGCCTCTGCCTGTCATTTTTTTTTAGATAAGTGGTACTATCAGTGGTTGGCACTGGCAGTGGGCACACTACAGTCAGTGGAAGTGGGCCTGACACACACTGGCAGCAGGCAAGCAACTGAATTTAGACTACTGTCTAAAAATTAAATGCCTTATTTATCGGCAAGCTACTGTGCCACCCGGTATCAGTGGTTGGCACTGGCAGTGGGCACACTACAGTCTGTGGAAATGGGCCTGACACACACTGGCAGCAGGCAAGCAACTGAAATTAGACTAATGTGTAAAAATTAAATGCCTTATTTATCGGCAAGCTACTGTGCCACCCGGTATCAGTGGTTGGCACTAGCAGTGGTCACACTACAGTCAGTGGAAGTGGGCCTGACACACACTTGCAGCAGGCAAGCAACTGAAATTAGACTAATGTGTAAAAATTAAATGCCTTATTTATCGGCAAGCTACTGTGCCACCCGGTATCAGTGGTTGGCACTGGCAGTGGGCACACTACAGTCAGTGGAAGTTGGCCTGACACACACTAGCAGCAGGCAAGCAGCTGAAATTACACTAAAGTGTAAAAATTAAATGCCTTTTTCTATGCAAAGTCCTGTGCCAGCCGGTATGAGTGGTGGGCACTGGCAGTGGGCACACTACAGTCAGTGGAAGTCAGCCTGACACACTGGCAGGCAACTAACCTTAGATTAAAGTGTAAAAATTAAATGCCTTTTTTTGATGCAAAGTCCTGTGCCACACGGGATGACAGGGGTGGGCACTGGCAGTGGGCACACTACAGTCAGTGGAAGTCGGCCTGACACACACTAGCAGCAGGCAAGCAGCTGAAATTACACTAAAGTGTAAAAATTAAATGCCTTTTTTATGCAAAGTCCTGTGCCAGCCAGTATGAGTGTTGGGCACTGGCAGTGGGCACACTACAGTCAGTGGAAGTCAGCCTGACACACACTGGCAGGCAACTAACCTTAGATTAAAGTGTAAAAATTAAATGCTTTTTTTTGATGCAAAGTCCTGTGCCACACGGGATGACAGGGGTGGGCACTGGCAGTGGGCACACTACAGTCTGTGGGCCTGCAGCTCCTCACACACAGGCAGGCCAGGCAACTGCAATATGTATATAAAGGAAAAAAAAAAGCAGACTAATGTTGCAGCCCTAAAAAGGGCTTTTTATGGTGCTGTCAGGATGCTGTCCTTACAGCAGAGATCAGATGAGTCTTTCAGGACTGGAGTGGACACTGAATTCACTAGCCTAGCTATCGATTTCCCTATTAAAACAGCAGTAACTACACTCTCCCTCCTCTCACTAAGACTGCAAATTCCGAATGAATCTAAAATGGATGCTGTTCAGGAGATGGGAGGGTCTGGGAGGGAGGGTATGCTGCTGATTGGCTGGAATGTGTCTGCTGACTGTGAGGTACAGGGTCAAAGTTTGCTCAATGATGATGTATAGGGGGCGGACCGAACATCGCATGTGTTCGCCTGCTGCGGCAAACGCGAACAAGCTATTTTCGCCGGAAACTGTTCGCCGGCGGATAGTTCGGGCCATCTCTAGTTGAGACATGTCTAGACATGCAATGGTAAGGCCTCAATGGTAAGGTGTGTCTTTTTGCTGATGACACAAAGATTTGTAACAGGGTTGATGTTCCTGGAGGGATACACCAAATGGAAAAGGATTTAGGAAAACTAGAGGAATGGTTAAAAATCTGGCAACTAAAATTTAATGTCGATAAGTGCAAGATAATGCACCTGGGGCGTAAAAACCCAAGAGCAGAATATAAAATCAGTGATACAGTACTAACCTCAGTATCTGAGGAAAGGGATTTAGGGGTCATTATATCAGACGACCTAAAGGTGGGCAGACAATGTCATAGAGCAGCAGGTAATGCCAGCAGAATGCTTGGGTGTATAGGGAGAGGCATTAACAGTAGAAAGAGGGAGGTGCTCATGCCGCTCTACAGAGCACTAGTGAGACCTCATTTGGAGTATTGTGTGCAGTACTGGAGACCATATCTGCAGAAGGATATTGAAACTTTGGAGAGAGTTCAGAGAAGAGCTACTAAATTAGTACATGGATTGCAGGACAAAACTTACCAGGAAAGGTTAAAGGACCTTAACATGTATAGCTTGGAAGTAAGAAGAGACAGAGGGGATATGATAGAAACTTTTAAATACATAAAGGGAATCATCACGGTAAAAGAGGAGAGAATATTTAAAAGAAGACAAACTGCTACAAGAGGACATAGTTTTAAATTAGAGGGGCAAAGGTTTAAAAGTAATATCAGGAAGAATTACTTTACTGAGAGAGTAGTGGACGCATGGAATAGCCTTCCTGCAGAAGTGGTAGCTGCAAATACAGTGAAGGAGTTTAAGCATGCATGGGATAGGCATAAGGCCATCCTTCATATAAGATAGGGCCTGGGGCTATCCATAGTATTCAGCATATTGGGCAGACTAGATGGGCCAAATGGTTCTTATCTGCCGACACATTCTATGTTTCTATGTTTCTATGTTTCTATGTTTCTATGCAATACACACAGTAACAGTTTAGTTGATGGAATGACTGCAAGTGATAGGATGACAAGTGCTGTACAGTGCGGGTCTACAAAGAAGGTGAGGTATTTGGAGCTTCATTCCATGATTAAATTCCTTACATATGAAGAAAAACAGCCTAAATGAACCCATGAAAGGATTATTGCTGTATATTGTGATGATGCACCTTCCTGCTATAACATTTTCAGCCAAGCAGTTTAAATGGGGTAGGGAATCAATTGCAGATAAGCCCTGTTCAGGGTGTCCTATCAAGCATCTTTAGAGTAGGCCATGATTTTGGAAGATTGTCGGTTCAAGTGCTATAGCTCATGAATTTTTGTTGCCACTGTTTCCAGTAGTTTCATGATGTTTTGATGATGTCAAAGGTTAGTTACTGGTGGGTGCCACAAATGTTGATGCCTTAGGCTACTTTCACACTTGAATTATTCTTTTTCAGCATTGAGTTCCGTCCTAGGGGCTGGATACTGGGAAAAAAATTATCAGTTTTATCCTAATGCATTCTGAATAGAGAGAAATACGTTCAGGATGCATCAGGATGCATCAGTTCAGTCCCTCTTATGGTTTTTTGACGGAGAAAATACCGCACCATGTTTCAGTTTTGTCTCCGTCCAAAATTCCAGAACACTTGCCGGAATGCCGGATCCGGAATTATTTTCCATTGACATGTATTAGTGCCAAATCCAGCATTAAAATTACCACATTTCCGGATCCAGATCCATCTACAAATGCTGTCCTTTTGCATACAGATTGCCGTCTCCAGCAGGCAGTAGCAATGTAAGAGTGCATTCACATCACCGTTTAGCTTTCAGTTCTTCTGATCCGTCAGAAGAAGAGAGAAAAAAAGTAGGATCCAGTAAAAAAACGGATCCTGTTGCATCAGTTGTCATTTGTCTGAGCCATTTCCGTCTGAGATCTGTTTTTTACATGGGAAAAAACTGCATGCAGTACTTTTGTTTACATCTAAAAAAAACAGATATCAGATGGAAATTACTCAAACAGATGACAACTGATGAAACAGGATCCGTTTTTTTACTGGATCCTGTAAGAAAAAATGGATCCTATGAAATCCTTTGCATAACTGATGCAACAGGATCCTTTTTTTTTACAGGATCCTTTTTTTTTCGCTCTCTCTCTTCTTCTGACGGATCAGAAGAATGAAAAGCTAAACAGTGATGTGAGTGCATCCTAAAGGCTCATGCACACGGCCCAAATACGGCAGGTCTGCAATACGGATGCAGACCCATTCACTTGAGATGCAGTGCGGAAGCACGGATCGGTACCCCACTGAAGCACTACAGAGTGCTTCCGTAGTGTTTCTGGCTGTGCCTCCGCGCCAGGGGTGGACTGAGAACCCTCAGGGCCCCCGGGCAAAATAAATCAAGGGCCCCCTTCAAGGCCCCACCCATGTTTCACCTTCAGCCACGCCCATTCTCCACCTCTAGCCACACCCATATCCCGCCTCCATCCACGCACTACACAAGGAACAAAGGTGCAATAATTTATTAACAAGTGCAACATAAAGAACAAGTGTAAAAACCAAACTGTGCACAATAAATAAATGCACAAACCAAGACAAGTGCATTACAAAATCATAAATAGACAAAACCAGAGCATTACAAATCCTAAAGAGGCAATTACATATTAAAATAACTATAATTCAAATTCAGTGCAATACAAATAATAAAAACAAACAGAAGTGCCATGCAATTTTAGCTACATATATATAGCATTGGGCAGTCTGCACTGCAGTTTAAAAGAGAAGCAGAGAGCGGAGTTCAGAAGATGTCTTGCCAAAACGGTCTATGATTTTCTCTTTGTCTCTCTTTATCCTTAAAGAAACATCTTTCTCTATTGCAATTAGCATCAATGTCTCCAGATTTTGCTGAGTAAGCGTTGATCTAAGTCTTGATTTCAGAATTTTCAACTTTGAAAAACACCGTTCACAGGAGCATTGTGTGGTGCTTAGAGTGATCAGGTACTGTACTTGTATGCCATATAAAGAAATTCATAGGCCGAAGAGCATAATCTTCACTGAAATAACAGCTTAAATGCACAGGATGTGCACTTTTTTCTAAGAAAGCTTACAAACGGATGGCTCAGAGTCAGAGAAGTCAGGATCTTCTTCTCCAGCAGAGCTCAAGGTTTCATCATCACTGTCAAACAGTCCTCTGGAGAGATTTTTGTAACTTGATGCAAATGAAATCAATTCTTCACGAAGAACAAGGCCATCAATTTCAGGAACAGCTTTAGAAATGACATCAAGCTGTATTTTTCCGGAGAAGCCAGTATCTCCTCAAACCGGTTTGGGTCAAAACATGCAATCTGCATGTAAAGTTTGCCATGAGTGGCAAACCTGGTTCTCATACTTTCCAAAACTCTATCACAGATGACATTGTAGCATGAAACTTCAAAGCTGTGTTGTTGATTTGCAGGAAGTACACATCTTGTTGATCTAAGTCCTGTGAAAGATTTACTGATGGCAATGTCCTCTGCAGCTAGTTTATCATTCAGGTGATCAATGAAAATTGTTGCAGATCCATAGACTCCTGAAAAGTCTCTTGAAATTTTTCTAAACGGTTAGTAGCATCCTCAACCATGCGCCATGCCTGCATAATGTCAAGGGCTGGTGACTGGAAGTAATCTGACACAGGAGTAGTAATGTCAAAAATTCTTACAAATATAAAAGCTGTCAGGATGGTTTCAAATTTAAATAGGTTTTCATTTAACTTTAGTGCCTCATGACGAACCAAATTTCTAAAATCAGATGAACTACTTACATGCCTCAGAACAAGGATGAGGTCAGAATATAATTCATCAGAGTGGTTTTCATATGTTCCACAAAGTTTCGGGAGGGCTCTGGCTTTGCTTGACCACCTTGTAGTGCCAATTTTATCAAGTCTTTTCAGTTTAGCACTTCCAGTCTTGGCTTTCAGTTGGTCTTCCCAAATTTTAATCCTTTTGTAGGACTCAGAGAAAAAGGTGGACAAGTTACCAAGAAGTCCAAACAGACTCACTGCAGGAACACATATACTGCTTGCATCAGATATAACAAGATTTAGGACATGAGCATAGCACCATGTATGAATGTGACCAGGACGCAATTCTTTCATCAATGCTTGCAATCCTGTATATGTGCCACTCATGTTAGCAGCTCCATCAAAGGAATCACCAATACACTGCTCCAGATTCAGTCCAATGTCAGACAAAGAATCTCTGAGCAAATCATGTAAGCCTTTACTGCTTGAGTCCTCAACATTTAGAAGGCGTACCAATCGCTCTTTAGCTGTATCCTCCACAACATATCGCACAACAATGGCACATTGATCATGTGCAGAGACATCTTGAGTAGAATCCATTTGTACTGAAAACATCCCTGCATTGTTAACTTCCTTAACAATATCTTCTTTTATCATATCTCCAATGATTGTGAACAATTTTGTTATAGAGGACTTGCTTAAAAACGTGACAAATTTTCCTCGCCCTTTTTGAGATGGGTCACGTTTTTTGGCCGCTTCTGTAACTTTTACCAAATGGTCTTTAAGGCTGGGCTATATTCTGCAAGAAGTTTCACAGCTTCCAAGAAGTTTCCTCGATTTTCTAGATGGTCATCATCAAAGACATTAGCTGCAGACTCTGAATGGCTGTTCCGGTATGGCAATGCTTGGATTCCAACAAAAAAAAACAATATTAATGTTGTTGCTTAGAACAGCACGGCGCTGAAGTACCTGGTTGTGCCTCATAGAAAGCTGGTCAACTGAAAGTTTGTGCTTGACCGATTTGCCTTTGATATTGACCATATAGGCTTCACTAGCAAGTTTATGGCACTGGGACTGCTCATGCTCTGTGAGTCTTGTTGTAATATGTCTCCAGTCATTACAACCCTGTATCCAATGAGTATGATGACATTTTTCTGCAGAGTACATAAGGCAAATTGAACAGTGCAGGGTCTTCTTTTTGTCATTATAAGTAACCCATTTTCTATTAATATTTAATCCTTGTATACCTTTTCTGAAGTAAACAAGGTTTCCATTGAAAGGAATGTCATAAGAAGGCTGATTAGGATGAAATTCCCAGAACATTTCCATGGAGACTCCAGCCTTTCTCAAATCATGCGAATGAAGAAATAAATCCTCTGGGGAAGGTGATTTTTCCCTAAGAGGAGACAATTAACTTTCCTTCCTGGGCATTTTCATAGGAGGTTCTCGCTCTTTGGTCTCCTCTTCATCTAAAAGACGTACATTAAATGCTTCTGGAATTTCGGTTTCAGAAACAGAAGTTCCAGTCGCCACTGGTATTCCACCCGCTACATCCTGCTCTGGAACAGTTTTCTTTTGAAAAAATGTGTTGATTTTGCTGGTTGATGCTTCAATTTTCTTCTGTTCCTCTTTCTTTACCTTTCTCTTCATTGCACCACTTTTGTGTTTATAACCTTCTGATGAAGACATTGTAGTGCTGAAAATAACGACAACCTGTGTATGTAATGTGTCACAGGGATTAGACATGAGTCTCTTCTATAAGTTGTTGGTTAAAGTGAACAACCAAACACATCTAAAAGAAGTGTTTAACAGGGAAACTCAATGATTTTAGCTTGTGTTTTTTTAAATCTAGATTACAATAATGTTACATATTCCTTAGTGCATGAACAGTTTCCCACCAAACACTTGGACAATGTAGATCCAGAGTGAAGTGAACCACTCAACACTGAGAAAACTGAAAAGGACTAGTGCTCATTCCTGGCGAAGAAAGCTTACAAGATCCATCACATAAGTACACTAGGAGCAGAAGAGCAGAAATGTAAGTGCCATCCAAATTTGTTGGCAGACGCTCTCGACCAGTCAGACCCAACAAAATATGAATACTCAAAAATGTACCAATACCATGAGCAGAGGGTCAGGCTGCATGTACCTATGTGTCAAACCACAATGCAACGAGTCTTTCTTTGAAAAAAGAAGTAACACATGATCTGTCTCATGAAATAGATAGCCAGAGAATCATGGGAGTTGTAGTTCAGCAATATCTGGAGACCCGCAGTTTGAGGAAGCCTGCGCTAGGCAATTAACAATCCTGACACAGCCAGTAGATTCACACAAAGCGGACTAGGGGTTAAGGGGGTCAGCTCATAGAGGACGGTGTGCTTTCCTCCTACTTCACTCCCCCCCCCCCCCAACACAAAAGTCACCTTTAGGAGGGGGAATATGATTGGTGGTTATTTGCACACTCAGCATAAGCAGCAAGGAGTTAAAGGGGTTTGGGCAGTGGCGTACATGTACTGCAACCGTTTGTGGTAAGAGAAGTAATGACAAAATGGCGCTGGTAGCAAATGGGTTAAGATGTGGGGGATGTCCACAGGCAGGAGAGCTCCTGTCTTGCACTCGTTCAGCTGTGCTCACATACATATTGCGCCCTGTGTCCACTGTCCTGTGCCCACTCTGCTAAAGCCTGACATAGCCCATATATGCCTTATTGGATAATACATATACATTTTAAGAGTTAATAAATAAAATGTATTTCTTTAATGGGGGTGTGGCATGGGAGGAGCCAGGACAGGAGGTGGGATGGGCCAGGGGTCCCAATTCAGATTCTTGCTATGGGGCCCAGTGATTTCTTTGTACGCCCCTGACCTGCAGACTATCCTGCTCTAAAGATTTTACAATCCAGAGGCTGTAGCAATACGTCATCCTCTAGTGGCTGTCTACCAGATTCCTGGATTGAAACAGACCTTTGGTCCGATATCTGATGCTGGACATCCTCACGCTCCGTCAGATTTTTCCTGATATGAAAGCATGGATTCAATGGTTTCCTATAGGGAGATCTATTGCGTGCATGTCATTTGGCAAGCATTTGCACCTGCTCATTGTGGGACGTCGTTGTGGGTTTTGGCGCAGGGATCAGTTAAGTAAATGAAGGGTCTTTATTTAACAGGGAGGGGGGTACGAGGCAGAGGGAACGATCGTGGGCCATCGAGGGCGGCCTTTCTGGCAGAGGCTATCTCAGTGTCCTTTAGAGAGTGTGTTAGAAAGAATCCCCTCCAGGCCCCATTACAATGGAGTCAGTCTAATAGACTTGGATGGGGGTCTTTCTAACAGAGGCCATCTCAGTGTCCATTAGAAAGAATCCCCTCCAGCCCCCATTAGAGACTACAACGGAGGGGACTCTTTCTAATGGGCAATCAAGGGCGGCCTTTCTGGCAGAGGACATCTCAGAGAGTGTTTTAGAAAGAGTACCCCCCAGGTCACATTAGAGACTACAATGGCGTCTAATGGGTCCTGGAGGGGGGTCTCTCCAACACTATGGTTCCTATTCACAATATAACAACACAACATAGCTCACTGATACCTAGGCCAAGTTGGCTCCTACCCTAATTACGGTTGGTGGCTGGCAGGCTGTGGCTTGCTGATTGGCAGGCTGTGGGCTTGCTGGCTGTAGGCCTATGGCTGGCTGGCTCTGGGCCTGGCTGGTTCTGACTGGGCCTGAGGCCTGGCTGGCTCTGGGGCTGGCTATAATTAAAAATATAAATACCTAAATAACAATAACATATAAATATCATGGGTATCACCCCGACCGAAAATGCTCATACTATTAAAATAGAACAAAAAAATTCCAATACGTGGAATGGCATAACGGAAAAAAGAATCAAAATGGGCGATTTGCCATTTTTTTATTACTTCTCTTAACCAAAAATTTTTAATAAAATTTGATTATAAAGTCACGCACAATCCAAAATGGCAATAAAAAGGCCAAATTGTTCCACAAAATATGAGCCCCTAAACTGTTCAGTAGACATAAGTATAAAAAAGTTATGGGGGTCAGAATGTGGTGATATAAAAAAAATATATATTATTAAAAGTTTTAATTTTTTTTACAGTCTTTTGACATAAAAACCATATACATATGGGGTCTTGTTTTTATCGTACTGACCCAGAGAATGAAGTAAATGGGCCATTTTTGCCATAAACAAAACGCTGTAGGAACAAAATCCCTAAAACTGTGTAGGAATTGTCTAGTTTTTCCATTTCCACCCCATTTGGAATTTTTTTTACTGCTTCCCACTACATTTTATGCCACAATTAATGGCATTAGAAAGTACAACTTGTCTCGCAAAAAATAAGCCCTCATACAGCTATGTGACTGGTAATATAAAAAAGTTATGGCCCATGGAAAATAGGTTTTCTATTATATAAAAGAAAATGTTATCAGAGCTGGACACCTTTTTCCATTTGTTTCAAACAGTGGCGGAATGAGCAGTCACGCACTTCCCTGCTAACCTCTGTCCACTGTAGAAAGCCCCTCCAATTACCCAAGTTGGGCCACAACCAGCCTTTACATGTATTTTTCAGCAATTTACCCTGCCTGCCTGCAGTAGCTTGTGCCAGAAATTGGAACTTGGTCTAGGGTCTTCACTCACAGAGGTCAGCAGGGAGACCGTAAATGTAAAGTAGGCGTAGCTGCTCCGAATCCAACCGCCGGGCCCCATAGCCTGCTGCTGCCTGCCTCTGCTCGGTGATGGATCTGGATTGGTCAGATAAACCACAGGTGATATGGGATAAGTAGGCAGCTCTAGAAGACTGATGCATGTACTTGTGCACGACCGGTCACCCGAAAATTCACCCGTGACCGGTAGTGCGCAAGTACATGCATCAGTCTTCTAGAGCTCATGGGTGAATTTTCTCTGTACTGGGCCTCTTCCCGGCTGGGCCCTCAGACCATGTCCGAAGTGCCCGACCACTCAGTCCGCCCCTGCTCCACGCCGCAAAAAAGTAGTGCATGCAGTACTTTTTGTGCGGTTCAGACTGTTGGATGCTGATCACAGACCCCATTCAATTTGTGGCCAGCATACGGTCATGTGCATAAGCCCTAACTAAGAGAATTTAGACATGCTTAGAGATCCAGGAGACTTTTATTCTCAAATTATTACAGGTGATGAAACATTGGTGCACCACCATGATCCTGAGACCTTAGGATGCAAAAGGTGTTTTATTAGTAGAATTCATGCCAAACAAGATAACAATTACTGGAGACATGTATCCATCAACAAGGAAAGCATTACGTGAGGCAATCAAAGAGAAACATTGTAGGAAATTGTCAGCAGGTATGTTGCTGCTTCACCCCAATGTGCCAGCTCACAAGTCTCGCAAATAACAAGCTGCTATAATGGAGCTTAACCATCCACCCTACAGTCTTGACCTGGCTTCCAGTGATTATTTTCTGTTTCGGAACCTGATAAATTTCTGCATAGGCAATGATTTCCCTATAAGAATAGAGTCAAAGAGGGCATCTGATGTTGAAGTCAAGAGGGATTAAATTGAAAAACAGTAAGATTAATTTTCTCAGAAAATTTTGTCTTCATATTCAGGTAGGTAGTTTACTGAACACCACTTGTGTCTGTGTGGTTGGCTGTGAAGGATAGTCCCCAGCTGTTCAAGTTTAGGTGGGATACAAATAAGAGTGCTTCTTCTGGGCTGGCGTTCCAGATGACAGTCAAATCATCTATATACTGTTTGTAGAATACGATGTTCTTCTTCCAATAATGATGTTGTTTTCAGTGGGAACCCATCTGGCTATTCATATGACTGCTTGTGTGCCTGCATGTTGATTAACCCCATTGAATGAGGCTAACCCACTGTTGGATCTGCGCCATTCAAACTATACTCTGTGGCAGAAATCCTAGGGTCACCTTTGGTTTGCATGACAAATATATGTTGAATTTTTCTGATCTGTACTTCCTGTTGCAGTGATTTTCCTTATTTGCATTTTCGTTGTTTGCTTCCTGCTTTCCCAGAGCCATAACTTTTTTATTTCACATAGCTGTATGATGGCTTGTTTTTTGCTGGACAAGTTGTACTTTCTAATGCCACCATTTAATATGGCATACAATGTAGAGGGAAGCTGGACAAGACATCCAAATTAGGTGGAATTGGAAAAGAAATGCAATTCCGCAACAGTTTTATGGGTTTTGTTTTTACAGAGTTCCCTATGTGTTAAAATCGACTCGTGCTCTGCATTGTCTAGGTCAGTATAATTAACGCAATACCACACTTGTATAGCTTTTCTTGTGTTTAAATGCTGAAAAAAATGTTGGAAAACGTTAAATTTTTATACATCACCCTATTCTGAACCCAATAACGTTTTTATAGTTATGTCTATGAAGATGTTTGAGGGCTCAATTTTTGCGGGATGTTGAGGAAGGGTTGAAATATGTGCATATATATATGCATGCGAACACGTGCATGCATATATAATATATATGCATATTTAAATAGGCACATTATAGGATGATGTGCGCAGATGTGCCCAGCATCTGCGCACATCTGCCCTTAGTATTCCCCAGGGGCTCATTGCTGCCCCTATGGGAATTCACCACCTTATGTGCCCCTTGTTGGCCCCCTTTTCATATATGTCCCCTTTATATATATTCCCCTGAAATATATGCCCCCTTTCCTATAAATCCCCCTCCTATCCATAGGCCCCTTTAAAATGTCCCCTGGGTGACCTGAAACCAGGTGCATCAGTGTGAATGTGCCCCAAGCATTCACACTGATGCAATCTGGTTAATGGTACCTGAATGACCGGACAAGGGTCCGGTCATCCTGGTGACTACAAAGCATTCAGATTTAACAGAATCTGATTCCTTTGTTTTAACTATATCCTGCTGGAGATAATTATGCATAATAGAGAAAAGGGAGAAACCTCCCCTCCTTCTATTATGTGCATTCCGGCAGCGCGATTACTATCGCGTTGCCTGGAATGTAAATCGCTACAGGTGGGAGATCAAAGGCTTCTCCTGCCTGGCAGTGAGCGGCGCGGCCCTGCCGTCCGCAGAAGAAGGACCCCTCCCCCTGGCAACGAGCATCTTTGTTAACCCGTAGAAGGGCTAAGTATCATTACCCACTAACCCACCAATGCATATTAACCCTCTGCCTCCCCTGCTGAACCCCTGAGCCCCTCACCACTACCCACCAAAGCCCTGCTGCTGCATTACCCCTTATTGCTCCCCTGAAATAACCATTATACCACCAACGGTATATTAACCCCTTCAAACCCAGCCACTATACCACCAACTATTGAGCCTTGCTCAGAATTAACCGCTGCATACCAACCCCTGCAGACTGCATAATATATGGCCCCTTCTGGCCTGAATTGCCCCTTCAGCTCTGCTTTACCCCTACCTACCCAGCCTCCCTACAGAACCCCTGTACCCCATTCACCACTGCCCATATTCATACACCCATAATCCTATACCAGCTGTATTGCAGTCACTATTATACGGAATATCGTATGGAGCTGTTCAAATTGTGGTCACCGACACACCTTAACCAAAGGTATGAGGTAACGGGGAGGATGCAACCCACGAATGGCCAGTTTCATGATAAGGAGGAACGCCTCTTCATACTCAGGTCATCACTCTAGACGTCACTCTAGAGGTCCTGTCAAAGTTTAAGCCTACTTTACATGATGAACCTTTGTCATTGTGTAGTCGGTTTGAAGAGATGTACAGGAGGGTTACTAAGGATCAGGGTATCGAGATTCCACAAGGCATTGTGTGCATGTTTGTGGAAAAGTTCCCATACCTTGATACTGCAATCTGGCTGAGTACTGCTAGGGAGCCATCCCTCATGGATGCGGCCATGATTATTGAGCAGTATAGACAGGATATACTGCACAATAAGAAGTCCGTTAAAGTGAGGGAGCGTGTGCCTGTACACGTTAGATCGCAAGATGAACGGGTACAGCACACAAGGTTTGCATCAACTGTTTGCCCCACGGCCCAGCCATTGGAAAAGACAGAAAATATGTTGTTTCCTGTGCTTACGGACACATGAAAAGGAATTGTCCACAATGGTTAAAGACTAACTGGACAGATTCGGAGAAGACGGGCAATAACAATGGTTTCAGAATGAAATCTAATTTTGCCAAGTCAGTGGGGGAACAGGTTAATAGGAATCTGGGACATTCACCAAGTCAAGCACCAAAATGCTTGGCTGTCGTGAATGTCCCAGGGGGTGTGGAATCAAAAGATTCCACACCCAGTGATAAAAAAAAAAGCGCACAAGTGGCAGTATGTACCACACAGGTACCTACTGGGAGTCTGGTGGATATCGACTGAGGGTTAGGCGTCCCTCAAGAATTGGCACCAGTATGTCCTCTCATACTGGATTCTTCAGGGAGAACCCATATAAAAGCTAAAAGATAAAGAAACGAAATTCATGCTTGACACTGGTGCAGAAATTTCCATAACCAATATTAAACATGATTTACACCCCAACAGCCCTCAGTGTGTGGTGATCGGATTTGATCATCAACACCGGGCGGAGGGGATTGATAGCCCACAGAATTGAAGAGGTAATCGTCCAGATTACCAGGTGCACGACCCTCAGGATACCCATGTGGTATTACCCCGGTTCCAATAACATCATCGGAACCGATGTAATGACACAAAATGGGTGGATCCTAGATCTGGCAAATTTCATCCTGTGGAAGGGTCCCAGACGAGCCAAGGTGTTTGTCATCCAACGCCAGAGTCTGGGACCACCTTTGCCAGCAGTAGAGAATTCTACTGACGTGCTCGAACACAAGTGGCCTCAGGTCTCACACAATCCAGACCTTGAGTCTATTGTGTACGAGCATCCCGATCTGTGGGCCCAGAGTAAGAACGACTGTGGCAGACTGATTGGCGCTCCGGTGGACATACAGGGTCCTGACCCTCCAACCACCCTCCAACCCAATGCCAATAACGATTTACACCAGAGGCCACACATTCAATTATGGACACAGTCCAGGAATTGAAGACTAAGGGTGTGGTCATTGAGGGCAATTCAAAATGTAGCAATGCCCTCCGGCCAGTGAAGAGAAGGACACTAATGCATGGAAGCTCACCATAGATCTCCAGGTCCTTAACAAATACACCCCAATGTCCGCTCCAGTGGTGGCCCAAACTCCCGACATAATGGCCAGAATAGGCGGCAAAAGCCACGTATTCTCGACCATCGATGTTGCCAACGGGTTCTTCTCCATCAAACTCATGGAGTTATGCCAGTACAAATTTGCCTTTACGGTGGGGGACAAACAGTACATGTTTGCTATACTACCCCAGGGGTTCCACAGCAGCCCCACGTAATTTCATCAGGCATTGGCGGCTGTACTGAGTGTGTTCTCACGGCCGGAATGCCTTCTACAATATGTGGATGACTTGCTCTTGCATAGAGAAACCATGGAGGAACATTTGGTTCTGTTGAGAATGCTGCTGGGACTCCTGGCAAAGTCAGGACTCAGGCTGAGTCCCCATAAGGCAAATTTGGCCAAAGCAGAGGTAAATTTACTTGAGGTCCAAATTTCCTTTGGAACCAAAGGAATCATGACAGCCCGTGTGGAAGCCATGGTGAAGTTACTCAGGCCTGGCACTCTTCAGGATTTAAGAAAATTCCTGGGGCTGGCCAACTTCATGAGGGAATTGATAGAGAATTTTGCTGCCAAAGCGAAACCTCTCTATGAGCTCCTTCGAGGAGAAGAACCCTCAATCAAAGGTTGGTCCGATGCACAGGAGGAAGCCTTTTCAACTTTGAAAAGGGATCTCTTTTCGGCGCCTGTGTTGGCCACTCCACATCCAGATGGCTATTACAGGCGCATGCAGGGATGGAGTCAATCTCAGCGGTCCTTCTACAGAAAGTAGGATACGAGACCAGACCACTGGGTTATTTCTCCAGGTTACTTTAGCCCGTCGAACGAGGGTTCGATGAATGTGCCAAGCAACTGGCAGCCATACACTATGCCATTAAGACCACTGAGCATATTGTAGGCTTCCGGCCCCTCACCTTGCAAACTCCACATTCTCCATTGGCCCTCTTGCTCCGTGACACCCTCCCTGGAGTCTCCCAACAGAGACTTGGGAGATTGATCATGGATCTCAGTGGACGGAATCTGCAGGTGGACCACAAGGCCAAGTATGTTCTGTCCCAGTTGCTGAACCTGACTGGAACCGAACATGACTGTGGCCAACCAGAACTGGACGACTCACTACAGATGTTCAGGACTGACAGGCGTCCAGATGACAGAGTCATCTTTGTTGATGGCTCTTGATTCTATCAGGATGGGGAATATGTCACAGGTAGTGATGTCGCGAACATAAAATTTTCCGTTCGCGAACAGCGAACGCGAGCTTCCGCATATGTTCGCGAACGGGCGAACCGGGCGAACCGCCATAGAGTTCAATTGGCAGGCGAATTTTAAAACCCACAGGGACTCTTTCTGGCCACAATAGTAATGGAAAAGTTGTTTCAAGGGGTCTAACACCTGGACTGTGGCATGCCGGAGGGGGATCTCTGGCAAAACTCCCATGGAAAATTACGTAGTGGACGCAGAGTCGGGTTTTAATCCATAAAGGGCATAAATCAACTAACATTCCTAAATTGTTTGGAATAACATGCTTTAAAACATCCAGTGTGTGTATATGATCAGGTATGATGTTGTATCGATCAGGTAGTGTAAGGGTTACGCCCACTTTACAGACATTGACAGACCAAACTCCCCTTTTAATGCACCGCAAACAACCGCAAACAGTTCATTTGCACAACCGCAAACTCCCCATTTGCACAAGGTTGGATACCAAGTTAGCCACGTCCCGGTGATGTCATTGAAGATTTCTTCCTCCACCCAGCCACGTACAACACCAAGGGTCCCCGAAAGGTGAATTGAATTGATTTTTCGAACGTGGAGATGGTTAAAAACGCTGTCTCCCTCCTCTTTGTTTTTATCCACGGACCGGTCACTGCGTCTGCGCCGTGCAATTTACTGTCACACCCGATATGAGTGGTATTTTCTGTAGTACTATTCTCATGAGTTTAATCCCTCTAACGTCCCCAATCTGGGGGCCATTTATTGAATTGATTTTTCGAACGGGGAGATGGTTAAAAAAACGCTGGCTCCCTCCCCTTTGTTTTAATCCACGGTCACTGCGTCTGCGCCGTGCAATTTACTGTCACACCCGAAATGAGTGGTATTTTCTGTAGTACTATTCTCATCAGTTTAATCCCTCTAACGTCCCCAATTTGGGGTCCATCTATTGAATTGATTTTTCGAACAGGGAGATGGTTAAAAAAACGCTGGCTCCCTCCACTCTTTTTTAATCCACGGTCACTGCGTCTGCACTGTGCAATTTACTTTCACACCCGATATGAGTGGTATTTTCTGTAGTACTATTCTCATCAGTTTAATCCCTGTTACATCCCATATTAGGGATTGTCTTTTGTGAAAAAAAATTTAGGCCGGGTACCTTCGACTGCCTTCACAGTGACAGACCAAACTCTCATACACCAAACTGAATTGATTTCAGGAACCGGGAGATGGAAAAAGCAGCTTGGTCGGTCCTCTTACTCCCAAATTGGGGCACTGCGCGTGCACAGAGCACTGTGCTGTGACACCCTATATGAGTGGTGTCTTAACTAGTACTATTCCTATCAGTTTAATCCCTGTTACATACCCTATCCGGGGACGTGTGTCGAATTGATTAACCATTGTCGAATTAGCGAACCATTACGACATCATGAAATAATTTAGTTCTGAGCTCTGTACTTGCTTTGTATTGGAAATGATGGGGATTTTTTTAATTGTCTGCATTATTTCTAATAAACTATTAAGAGACTTTATTATCAATTTTTATTTTATGTATTAAAAACCCATACAACATAAAAAAAAGGGTAAATTAATGTTTTTTCTATGAAATATTATCCAGCCGTCCGATCGCTTTTGGTCTGACCATAATGAAGCAACGGCCTTATCATCTGGGGTGTGGCAACATTGCCAACACACTCATAGGGGTGATGATTGCTTCATTGTGATACGCAAGCCCCTTCACCACAACAAGGTAACGATCACGAAGGGTAATTGACACTTGTATGTGCCGTTTTGTTTTGGTTTGTTTTTGCAGCCACAGTGCTGCACCATAGGACAGAAAAATTAGGCATGTACACATGCCTGAAAAATAATGGCATTGTTGCAGCCGCTATTGTAGCAGCGGCCGGAAAATTTATGTTTTCCAGGCAGAAAAGTGACTAAAACATTGCGGCTTGAACCCTAGTTGGTGGTGGAGAATTCACGAAAGTCATCCGGTATGCAGACATTAAATACAGCAGCGTGGGTACCATTTTGAGGCCAAGGCATGTCATCAGGCCTTTTGTTAGTCAAATGTATCCCCCACTGTCAGTCCCTTCGGGATCCATGCATCATTCATCTTTATGAAGGTGAGGTAATCAACACTTTTTTGACCGAGGCGACTTCTCTCGTCAGTGACAATGCCTCCTGCTACACTGAAGGTCCTTTCTGACAGGACACTTGAAGCAGGGCAGGCCAGAAGTTCTATCGCGAACTGGGATAGCTCAGGTCACAGGTCAAGCCTGCACACCCAGTAGTGAAGGGGTTCATTGCTCCTCAGAGTGTCGATATCTGCTGTTAAGGCGAGGTAATCTGCTACCTGTCGGTCGAGTCGTTCTCTAAGGCTGAACTGAATTTAGACTACTGTCTAAAAATGAAATGCCTTATTTATCGGCAAGCTACTGTGCCACCCGGTATCAGTGGTTGGCACTGGCAGTGGGCACACTACAGTCTGTGGAAGTGGGCCTGACACACACTGGCAGCAGGCAAGCAACTGTTAGCTCTTTGTACACCGTGATTGATCATAACAAAGGTATACAGGCACTACAAAGGATTTTTAAGGACCACAATTATTTACAGGAGGAACACAGTGACTTCCTTTTGGAGACCATTCGATACATATTATCACATAATTATTTCATGTTTAATGATACTTATTATTTACAATTTACGGGGACTGCCATGGGCACCAGATTTGCCCCCAGCTACGCCAACCTCTTCCTCGCCGATTGGGAGAGGGAGGTGGTGGGGCCTAGGCTGGGGTCTAGTCTGGTGCTCTGGCGCCGTCACATTGATGATATTCTTTTTATATGGCAAGACAATAGGTTGTCACTCGATTCCTTCCTACTTGAAATAAATACGAATGATAGAAACTTGAAATTCGCCCCATCAATAGGAGACAATATAACAACTTTTTTGGACCTGGATATAACTATAAGAACAGCAAAAATCTTTTGTAGTACTCATAGGAAACCAGTAGCGAGAAACAGTTATTTACGTTTCTCCAGTTGCCACTTACCGAGATGGCTCACCAACATACCGATGAGCCAATTTAGAAGATTAAAGCGAAATTGCACAGACACAGATCAATTTGAAAAGGAAGCTGATATATTGACACAACAATTTAGAGAACAGGAATACCCGGTCCAAACAATTAATAGAGCACTAGAGAAAGTACGAAAAATGAATAGAGCAGAGTTCTTCCACCCGAAACAAAAAGACACAGTAGAAGAGAAGTTGCGGTTAGTTCTACCATTCCATCCTGGATATAAGAAAATAGAAGGTATAATCCAGAATCACTGGCACTTCCTATTAGAGGATAAGATGGTGGGCTCTATGTTAACAGAGCGACCACTTATAACCTATACAAAAGCAACCAACTTAGGGAGCAAAATAGCACCTACAGTAAGGGCAAGAAGCAATACCAACAAATCGAGTTCAAACTGGCTAAATGTGGACGGATTTTTTAGATGTGGACGTTGTATATGTTGTAAAAACACCTCCTTTCCTAGAAAAACAACTGAAGTGACATCCAAGCAGAATGGGTTCAGTGTCAAAATAAAAGGAACATTAACTTGCGCATCTACCAATGTTATTTATATGTTGGAATGCGGGTGTCATAAACAGTATATTGGCCGGACAATCCGGACTTTAAAAAAAGAGTAAGTGAACACATGGCCAATATTCGTAAGGGCTATGAATTGCACCCCTCTCCAAACATTTTAAGATCCACCATAATAGGGACCCGTCTACATTATCCTATGTAGCGGTAGAAAAAGTCACCAAACCGTGGAGAGGTGGAAATCATATTATGAGAATGTCACGACAGGAATCCCATAGAATATTTGAATTTGACACCCTCATCCCAAAGGGCCATAATGCTGATATGGAATTGTTTGGGTTTTTGTGAACGGAGGTGGGTGTGGGAAGGAGATGGACAATCCAATGTCTGGCTGTTTATCAGCACTTGGATTGCCCCTCCCGCCTGACGCCCCCTCCCCTTCCCCACATCCTAATATCTCAACACATTATCAGTATACAGATACCAAAAGTTATTAAGAAGTCTTTATACTACGTTGTACTTGTTCCTCTATTACTAACTTTTACTTATATGATTTTATGAGAATTCTGATACAGCAACCATGATTGTGTTATGAAAGAAACGTTTTAATATGTATGCGATTTTAAATGATTGCGATCTAATACACCGATATGCGGTTTTATTGCGGTTTTTATATGATGTAAAAGGATCCAGTCCGGTCTTTACCAATGACCGTCATCTGAATTGATGGGATTATAAAGGGCAAGGTTAGATCTGTAGGCACTACCACTGAGGAAGGGGTGTATACCCCGAAACGCGTATGGCGTGCCCTTGCAGATCTTGTTCCATGATATCCTCTGGAGGTTTTTAGGAATATTGGAAGCTATCCATCTGTTTTGCACTACCTCTTCAGCCTCACCTATAGCGGAAGGACTCACCTGCTATCGCAGAGGACCTGCACTACACCCGCCTACTCCAGTGACGATTGATCACATGATCCGCAGCCGGTCACGTGGGACGCCGCGTTAGACCGAACGGCTCGCACAGGACGCTGAACAGAGCTCCGATACGGACTGCCGGACACTTTCCATCCCAACTACAGGAGGGCGGTAATGTAGCCAAACGCAGGCACTCTCTATTATTATGTACTATCCCGCTGTGAGGTTTTCCTAGAGATTGCACGCTATCCTAGCGTTATTTCCATCTAAAGCCGACATTATCTCCTATCCATACCATCGGGTCGGACATCTCTCTCTAGGCAGACTATACATACCTATTCATCCGGGATCCACAACCTATACCACATGGTTTATTTTTAACATTGTTTATTTTAAGTGTATGATTTTCTATGGATTTTTTATGGGTGTTTTAATTAAACTATTGGTTTGCATCTGTGGTTCCCATCTATGAGTGCCCCCCATCTCCTTTCCAATTGCATTACTTTTCCGGCCTGGGTGTTGCCAGGGGTGAGCACCTTTCTATAGTAACGTGCTGAGTGAGCCGCTGTTACCTATCTCTAAGCAACTGAAATTAGACTACTGTCTAAAAATGAAATGCCTTATTTATCGGCAAGCTACTGTGCTACCCGGTATCAGTGGTTGGCACTGGCAGTGGGCACACTACAGTCTGTGGAAGTGGGCCTGACACACACTGGCAGCAGGCAAGCAACTGAATTTAGACTACTGTCTAAAAATTAAATGCCTTATTTATCGGCAAGCTGCTGTGCCACCCGGTATCAGTGGTTGGCACTGGCAGTGGGCACACTACAGTCTGTGGAAGTGGGCCTGACACACACTGGCAGCAGGCAAGCAACTGAAATTAGACTACTGTCTAAAAATGAAATGCCTTACTTATCGGCAAGCTACTGGTGCCACCCGGTATCAGTGGTTGGCACTGGCAGTGGGCACACTACAGTCTGTGGAAGTCGGCCTGACACACTGGCATCAGGCAAGCAACTGAAATTACACTAATGTGTAAAAATTAAATGCCTTATTTGATGCAAAGTCCTGTGCCACACGGTATGACAGGGGTGGGCACTGGAAGTGGGCACACTACAGTCAGTGGAAGTCGGCCTGACACACACTAGCAGGCAAGCAACTGAAATGACACTAAAGTGTAAAAATTAAATGCCTTTTTTTGATGCAAAGTTCTGTGCCACACGGTATGACAGTGGTGGGCACTGGCAGTGGGCACACTACAGTCAGTAGAAGTCGGCCTGACACACACTAGCAGGCAAGCAACTGAAATTACACTAAAAGTGTAAAAATGAAATGCCTTTTTTTGATGCAAAGTTCTGTGCCACACGGTATGACAGGGGTGGGCACTGGCAGTGGGCACACTACAGTCAGTGGAAGTCTGCCTGACACACACTAGCAGGCAAGAACTGAAATTACACTAAAGTGTAAAAATTAAATGCCTTTTTTTGTTGCAAAGTCCTGTGACACACGGTATGACAGGGGTGGGCACTGGCAGTGGGCACACTACAGTCAGTGGAAGTCGGCCTGACACACACTAGCAGGCAATCAACTGAAATTACACTAAAGTGTAAAAATCAAATGCCTTTTTTTGATGCAAAGTCCTGTGCCAAACGGGATGACAAGGGTGGGCACTGGCAGTGGGCACACTACAGTCTGTGGGCCTGCAGCTCCTCACACACAGGCAGACCAGGCAACTGCAATATATATATGGAGAAAAAAAAAGCAGACTAATGTTGCAGCCCTAAAAAGGGCTTTTTGGGGTGCTGTCAGGACGCTGTCCTTACAGCAGAGATCAGATGAGTCTTTCAGGACTGGAGTGGACACTGAATTCACTAGCCTAGCTATCGATTTCCCTATTAAATCAGCAGCAACTACACTCTCCCTCCTTTCACTAAGACTGCAGCTTCCGAATGAATCTAAAATGGATGCTGTCCAGGAGATGGGAGGGTCTGGGAGGGAGGGTATGCTGCTGATTGGCTGGAATGTGTCTGCTGACTGTGAGGTACAGGGTCAAAGTTTGCTCAATGATGATGTATAGGGGGTGGACCGAACATCGCATGTGTTCGCCCGCTGCGGCGAACGCGAACAAGCTATGTTCGCCGGGAACTGTTCGCCGGCGGATAGTTCGGGCCATCTGCACAGCGGGCAGAGCTGGAGGCTGTCAAAGAAGCTCTGCTTCTTCAGCCCCCAGGGAAATGGACTATATATAGCGACAGCTCATATGTAGTTCGATCCCTCACCCTGAATCTTGACATATGGAAGAGGAGAGGATTTGTGGACAGCCAAAACAAACCTCTGGCTCATGTGTTGGTCCTGAAGGAGATGTTGGAGTGGGGAATGGCACACATGGAGGAAGCAGCCATTATTAAAATCCCGGCGCATCAAAAAGGGGACGAACCTTTGATAACGGGTAACAACAAGGCAGGCGAGCTGGCAAAACTAGCGGCAGTGTCTGGTACCCTCCGGGTACTACCAACGTACCAGATTGCAGCACGTACCCATCTGAGTGACAGCCCGATGTCATTTTAAGAGGAACAAGCCAAAGATCCTCTTCTAATGACATACATCCAATCACCGCAACATCCCTGGTCTTTACAACAGGGGATCCTGTGTTACGATACCTGTGCTCAGCAGCTTCCTCTGCCGGTGGTTCTGCAGCATCTGCAAGCTGAGTTGACGTGGTTGAACCACCTACTGTTTGGACACCTTGGCTGGAATAAACTCTTGCCTTTCTTGAGAGAAAAATTATACTGGTCAGGAATGTCCAACACAGTAGAGGAGGTTACACAACGGTGCCTGGTGTATGCTCAGGTCAACCCAAGGGTGTCAGCCCTGAAGCCAGTGTTGCGGCAAGTTCCTCCTGCTGATGGTCCATGGTCCGTGATACAAATTGATTTTATCGGACCTTTGCCAACCGGGAGTCGTAACTGCCGGTACACACTGGTGGTAGTGGATGTCTTCTCAAAAAGGTAAGGTCATAAAAGCACTTTGTGGTCTCTTAGACATAAAGCAGAGGTTTCATGTGCCTTATCACCCTCAGTCAGCGGGCATTGTGGAGCCGATGAACTGGACCATCAAAACCCGGCTTTTCAAGGCAGTGCTGGAGAAAGGTTCCTCTTGGGTGACCTCTCTTCCAGCCATGCTAATGGATATTCGAGCCACCGGGCCTCCACTACCGGTATCTCCCCGTTTGAACTTATGACCGGACATAAAATGCCCCTATGTCTGCCTAACGAACCCCAAGTGTCGGAGCCCACGAAGAACGCCATCGCCAGAGACATGTTACTGCCTCATGCAGCGATACGGTTGCACAAACCGTATCTACATGGGGTAACACCAATGCCAGCTGTAGGAGAAATGGTCATGGTGAAAGTCTTCCGTCGGGCTGTCCCATGGGACCCAAACTGGGAAGGAACCTACAAGGTCCTTGAAGTAATGGGAGACACCATGCTGAAGGTACAAAGGCCTATCAGTAACAAAAAGAAATAATGTAGATGGCAGGAAGTCTTGTGGATTCACATCGACCAGGCCAAGGCCACCCGAGCCTCCCCAGCTCAATAACGCCTGCCGTTACGAGTTGGGTGAAGGGGGGGCTTGGTGGGTCCATGGTGGATCCATTACACTTATCACACTCTATCTAATTATAGACCACAAGAGGGAGACACGCCATGGGACCACATTGCCAGGGAAGAACTAGGCGTCCTCTGAACAGGATACGTATCCAGCTTGTGACACTTGTGGTAAGCATGCTGATAGCGGGCTCATCCTCTTCAGGGGAGGGCCTGGGGAATAACATTGGTATGGCCAACATATTACTTAATGGACCCGGCCTTTTAATGGTGGAATGTTTGAGTGGCAAAATCCTGGAACCATACGAGAACTTCACCTTTACACCGGGTCAATGGTATCTGTATGGTTTCCAGAGAGAGGGTTTTGCCAACGGTGTAATTCAGCATTATACCCCGGTGGAGAATGTGTCTGCCATACAACATGACTTACATGACCTCTGTCTCAAGGAATACAGTCATTTTCAGGACACAGACCCTACACCTATCAAATCCTTAAGGTGAGTGTCTAGGGACCCACACTTGCACCCTTACAAGCAAGTGAGAGCCAACACTACCAAGGAGGGTTTGCTGAGTCCTGAAGATGTCACTGGGGCAGAGTACAGCGGTTGGTACATCGTTAGAGCTACCTTCCTAGGGAAGGATAGCCATGACGGGTTAAGGGTTAGGACGTATTTTGATAGGCCCATTCCTGTAAAAGGCACCCTAAAGGCTTATTGTATGTTGAGGGATTCCCGGATGATTATTACCAGTGAATCTAGTTATGTACAGGGACATGTGTCCACAGATTACTTGCGAGTATAATGATGTTAAAGTTAAACTGCAGTGACTCTGGTCAGGCCATTTGGAATGATCAGAGTGGTCCGTTAAAACTGGAGGGCTTGTACCGAGCCACAGTTTTAAAGGTACGGACTGATGCCAAGCACCCTAGGTATGCTCAGTTAAAGGGATTGCCATCCATACGGTCTTTTATGATCACGATCATGAGAGACAACTGTGTTCCTGAGGTGACGGGATAATATTTCGTCACCTATGCCCACTGGGAGAAGGATACCCAGATTGTGATGGTGGACACTAATCCCTGGAGTTGGGATTTAGTGTGCAACAGGGTAGATACCCCTACAGTGGATGTATGGATGGATGGTACCCCTATGACTGAATAATACCGGGGTAGGTATATGTCTTCCCATTGGAAAGACCCCAGTGGCAGGGATATTAACTTTGACATCAATATAGATGGTTCGTTTAAGTGGCCTTTTTTCGAGGCAGCTGACGAAGGGTGCTAGACCTTTACTCAGTGGGTCTATCTGTCCCAATCAAAACCTGTAGGGAAGCTAGTGTTACAGGCTGGAGAAAACGAACAGTGGTATCCGTTCAAAGGAAGGTGGCAGATCTGTGTACCAGTGGTGAGGGTCCCCTACGATACAGAAGGTCTCCAACCGGTAAAACCGCATTCTGACTTTTGCACTGCCCCCATCCATCAATTGGCAGCTCCTAAAGCTCCCAACTGCCACCCCCTAAAAGATCATCACGGATGCCAAATTCATACTGTTCACTTGGAGAATTTCCGTTGATGACGTCAGAGTTGACCATTGGGATCACAGGTGTGAGGAGTTCGTTAGGAACCAAGTTGACATGGTAAGATGCTGGATAGAGGCAGGGCAAGAGGTAAGGAAAGATGACTCCCTACATAGGAAGAACAGGGGGAGGAGAGATCTAGTGGCTATGGGACTTGGTGGAGCCGCTTTGGGAGTGGGTGCCCTGAACACTATGGATATAGAAGTCCTGAGAAGTAAGCTTGGTGAGGTTGCGCGACACGCCGGGGAAGGATTCAAGACCCAGCTTGATGTAAACCACGTTTACAGCATTCGCACATAGATGCCACTACCTCTCTTTCTTTGGCTATACGTGAGAAGTTTAGGAGGTTAGTTGTGGGTCTCTTGGAGGAGCAGGATCGAGCTCAGCTCGCTCTGGCATGTATGCAAGTCCAAAGCGAACTCTCGGACAACCTTAAACATATTGTCTCAGCTTTACACAGCGGCCACTTCCCATTCAACCTCCATCAGCGGATAAGTCCACTGATCTCTCCTTTTGCTATCAATCATACTAACTGTTGGGTGGTTCAGTGGCATGGATGTCGGAATTTAACCTGCACTGCTTCATCCTTGGCACCTGTGTCCGGTCACCTCAGACAGGGATACAGTGCCATCAATATAGGAAAGGTGATGAACAACCGGACGGTACTTCATCCCCAGCTCCCCTCGAGCATTCTAACCTATGAAGAAGGCTATCCTTCTTTGTTTGACACTGAGGGATGCTGGTTGAGAGAGGATACCATCCTCTGTCAGGGTAGTCAGGATTGGGTGCTTAGGCAGCAGTGTTGGAACATCGAGCGGACCTGTGAGATGAAGGCCAACCCAATACTCTCGTCCTCTTTAAAATACTTGGGACAGGGGTATTGGTGTTGGTACCAAGGGAGTAACGCATCATACTCAAATTTACGGACTTAATTGCACCGAGCGAGGAGAACTCCTATCCATAGGCCTATCCATAGGCCTCTTTAAAATGTCCCCTAGGTGACCTGAATCCAGGTGCATCAGTGTGAATGTGCCCCAAGCATTCACACTGATGCAATCTGGTTAGTGGTACCAGAATGACTGGGCAAGGGTCCGGTCATCCTGGTGACTACAAAGCACTCAGATTCAACAGAATCTGAGTCCTTTGTTTTAATTATCTCTAGCGATGCTGGAGATAATTATGCATAATAGAGAGAAGGGAGAAACCTCCTCTCCTTCTATTATGTGCATTCCGGCAGTGCGATTACTATCACGTTGCCTGGAATGTAAATCACTACAGGCGGGAGATCAAAGGCTTCTCTCATCTGGTAGTGAGCGGTGCGGCCCTGCCGTGCACGTGTGCAGGGACGCTCAGGCTGGCGCGGTGACTTCATATCACTGAGCCGACCCACTTGTCCTTGCCCGTGGTGCGTGCCCGCGCGCCACCGTGTGGGCGGTTCGGATGTGCTCCCCTGCAGTAACCACTATACCACCACTGGTATATTAACCCCTTCAGACCCAGCCACTATACCACCAACTATTGAGCCTTGCTCAGAATTAACCCCTGCATACCAACCCCTGCAGACTGCATCATATTGGCCCTTGCTGGCCTGAATTACCCCTTCTGCTCTGCTTTACCCCTGCCTACCCAGCCTCCCTGAAGAACCCTTGTATCCCATTCACCACTGCCCATATTCATAGACCCATAATACTATACCAGCTGTATTGCAGTTAACCCCTTGGAACATACTGCAATACTGCTGTCCGTACTGCTGCCTGCTACCCTTGTGGCATTATTACCCCTTCACTGCTATATTTCCCTTTTGTTTCCCCCTAGGGACAGTCTAGCGTCAGGCGGGGTGGGTGGCTAAAGTGTGTGTGTGTGTAATTTGTATTAGTGTATATGTGTGTGTAGTGTATATATTAATGTATGGTGTGCGTCATGTACTGTAGGTGTTAATAAATATTTGCTTGCACCTGTTGTGTAACGTGTTTATTATTATTAGCAGTAGCTTGTTCAGTTAGGTGCACGCAGATAGCCAGTGACCAGTGTTAGGTGATCAGTGTATTTTAAGGTATAAATAGGCAGAGTTTATTACCGATATATGCATAAATATTGATAATTCATATTTCCCCTTTACATGGGACAATCTGTAGTTTTAGTTAATACTTTTTTGGGGTGTGTATAACTAAAACGGCAAATCAACCATTTTTATTTATTTTTTCATTACGCCATTCACCATATGGAATACGTTTTTTAATATTTTAATAGTACAGTTGTTTTCACACATGATGGTTTCTTTATTGTATATTTATTTTTATGTCTCCAAATGGACTCTAACTGGCAATTATCAGATTCCAATGTTTATAGAATAATGGAATTTGCCCCATTATTCTATATAGAAAGAGGTATATTACAGTTCAGTGCTGCCACCTGCTGGCCTGAACTGTAATATACAGGTAATAAGCCTATAAGCCTAGTACGGGCTCAGGCTCATTACCAGCATAGAACGCTTTCCCCAATCTCCACTGGGGGAAAGCGTTCCTGCCACAGAAGTGTGCACTTCCGGATTTTCCGGATTTTACTTCCCTCTTAGGCGTTGTGGTCAAATTTAACCACAGCATCTGAGAGGTTAAATGTTTGTGATTGGCATTACAGCGAAATTGCATACATTAGCCGTGGATGTCTGCGGTATGAAACAACAGGCACCCAGCCGCGATGGCGCTTGTTCCTCTCCAGAGTGGGCACCATTTTAAAAAACCCGACATCCACTGTACCCCTAGAATCCTTTAATTATTAGGTTGGATGGATAAGGTATCACAGAATGATCAAACCTTATTGCATATGCAAGAAGGGGGGACATGGTGTCTTGAACCCTTGAACTTGCATGTGCAATATGAATAATTGCAGTTTTCTTACCTGAGTTAAGGATGCCGTTGATGCAGTCCGACTGGATCCACGTGCAGAAGATGAGAAGCTTGATTGGAGATCCCTCTAACTGTCAGGCTCGAGGTTCCTATGAGAGATGAGAAGCAGTTAATCGATGCGCAGTAGCGTTGGACACAACAAAGAATCCCCCTCCCCCTTTTAAAAAAAAAGTCACGGTGTTTGTATGGGGTAATAGTCGCTAGTGGTGGAGCGGACAAATTGTTTTTTGTTAATTTTATGATAATTTATTAATAATTGGTTGGTAACTTTCGGATATAAATTTTAAAATGAATTAATTGGTTTACATAAAACACTGTGGCCTTATAATACCACTACAAAATATTAATAAATAGAGTTATTATTAATTATAATTCAGAGTTGTCTGCTTCATTATAATAGAGTTTTTATGACACCATGATAACTCTCACTGTAGCTTTTCTCAATTAAATGACAGACACTGTGCTCCCCTTCCTGGCAGCTTTGCTGCTTCCTGGCCCTGTCAATCAAAGAAGCCAGGGAGCTTCAGACCACATAAATTAGGGAGCTTGGATTAGTGTTGAGCGCGAATATTCGAATAGCGAATTTTTGTTGCGAATATCTGCACTTCACTAATTCGCTAATATTTCGAATATAGCGCTATAAATTCGCTATTTCGAATATTCTTTTTTTTTTTTAGTTATATTTTTTTCTTTCCCACTTCCCAAAAGTAGTTCTTACCTGTCCTGAGGATTCCTGGCTTCCAGGCTGCTCTAGTCAGTGCCCGTTGCCGCTTCTGCCGACTTCCGTGCTCATGGAGCTCATGGAACGTCTCCATATACTAAAATGTACTGTTGGATTTGAGGAATTACGTTAAAATCGCAATGCGATTAATTCAAGTTATATTAATCGCATTGCGATTACAACTTAGCACTGCTATCTTACATGGGCTAGAATTATAACGAATATGGAATATAGCACTAGCAGTGCTAAGTTGAAATCGCAATGCGATTACTTCAAGTTAAATTAATCGCATTGCGAATTCAACTTAGCACTGCTGCTATATTCCATATTCGTTAACTTCGTTCCTTCTAGCAAGCTGACCCATTATAAACCCAGCTCTAAGTTGAAATCGCAATGCGATTAATATAACTTGAATTAATCGCATTGCGATTTCAACGTAATTCCTCAAATCCGACAGTGCATTTTAGTATATGGAGACGTTCCCATGGTGATGGGGATGCTCCATGAGCAAGGAAGTTTATGGTTGGCTTGGTAGAATTAGCGAATAGCGAATATATATGACCAATGTATTCGTCATATTCCTCAAAACGAAGATAACAAAGTATTCTACATCTTCGTTTTAGCAACCTATTCGTCAACTTCGCTAATTCTAACTTTTGTTGAATCCAAGCTAGTGATGAGCGGCAGGTGCCATATTCGATTTCGACGAAATTCGCGAATATTCGAAAGAATATTCGTTTTATATTCGTCAAAATCGAATATTCGTCATTATTCTAGTTATCGCGATTAATATGCGATATAAATAATCGCGTATTGCGATTTTAACTTAAGGCTACTTACCTATTGGTTTCATATCATATAGAATTATAGCGAAGATGACGGATATGACGAATGTATTCGTCATATTCCTCAAAACGAAGATAACAAAGTATTCTCCATCTTCGTTTTAGCAACCTATTCGTCAACTTCGCTAATTCTAGCAATCAAATAGGAAGGTTGACTATAGAGACAGCTGTGTTAAATTCGCTATGCGATTTTTTTTTTATAGAATAATTATATTACTTGATATAATTATTATAATTATTCTATTTAGAAAAAAATATATATATAATCGCATAGCGAATTAAACACAGTTGTCTCTATAGTCAACCTTCCTATTTGATTGCTAGAATTAGCGAAGTTGACTAATAGGTTGCTAAAACGAAGATGGAGAATACTACGTTTTGAGGAATATGACGAATACATTCGTCATATCCGTCATCTTCGCTATAATTCTATATGATATGAAACCAATAGGTAAGTAGCCTTAAGTTAAAATCGCAATACGCGATTATTTAAATCGCATATTAATCGCGATAACTAGAATAATGACGAATATTCGATTTCGACGAATATAAAACGAATATTCTTTCGAATATTTGCGAATTTCGTCGAAATCGAATATGGCACCTGCCGCTCATCACTAGCTTGGATGCAACAAAAGTAATGACAAAAAATGTATCATAACTCGGAAATGGAGCCTCAATTCAGCAGTAGAAAAACGTTTTGTCATTCCAGCTTTGTCAGGGACATACACATGGTTTACCTTAAAACACTCCTTAAACTTCTCCCCTTACACATTTTCCCAATAAGTAGGATTGGAAAGGGGGGGGGGGGGGACAGGAGGGAGATAAGAAACACAATTGTATTAACTCAGTCTAGTTGTATCCATATTCACATGCGACTCTAGCTATAACACAGTCTATCACAATGGCTTCCCTTTCATTGTTACTTCCTATATTCACTGCAGTAAGGCGAGGGGGCACCTTTTCTTCCTTCGGTGAACACCCTGTTTTTGGGCTCCTGCCTGATGGTAGAGGCCTACCTTTTAGTTTCTATCTGTTATGATTTTATGTACAGTCGTGGCCAAAAGTTTTGAGAATGACACAAATATTAGTTTTCACAAAGTTTGCTGCTAATCTGCTTTTAGATCTTTGTTTCAGTTGTTTCTGTGATGTAGTAAAATATAATTACACACACTTCATACGTTTCAAAGGCTTTTATAGACAATTACATGACATTTATGCAAAGAGTCAGTATTTGCAGTGTTGGCCCTTCTTTTTCAGGACCTCTGCAATTCGACTGGGCATGCTCTCAATCAACTTTTGGCCAATTCCTGAACCTCTTTCCTTGAAGTTCTTCATGATCCTATAAATTGTTGATTGAGGTGCAATCTTAGTAGCCACAATATCCTTGGCTGTGAAGCCATTTTTATGCAATGCAATGATAGCTGCACGTGTTTCTTTGCAGGTCACCATGGTTAACAATGGAAGAACAATGATTTCAAGCATCACCCTCCTTTTAACATGTCAAGTCTGCCATTTTAACCCAATCAGCCTGACATAATTATCTCCAGCCTTGTGCTCGTCAACATTCTCACCTGAGTTAACAAGACAATTACTGAAATGATCTCAACAAATCGTCTTATACTCCAGAATGTTATGAAGAGTGATCAGATGATTTGGATAGTCCTTCTTTGCCATGAAAATTAACTTAATCCCAAAAACTTTCCACTGCATTTCATTGCTGTCATTAAAGAATGACAGCAATGAAATGCAGTGGAAAGGTTTTTTTGGGATTAAGTTAATTTTCATGGCAAAGAAGGACTATGCAATTCATCTGATCACTCTTCATAACATTCTGGAGTATATGCAAATTGCTATTAAAAAACGTAAGCAGCAACTTTTCCAATTTCCAATATTTATGTAATTCTCAAAACTTTTGGCCACGACTGTACACTCAAGCCCCATGGAAATGCATAATATTTGAGACCCACAGCATGTGTCCAAGAGCTTTTCATCTTGAAAACCAGATAATAAATAAACTATATCATAAGCTATGACTCATTACTGGCACAGCACGCATATTAATAACTAATAATCACGTTTGGTATAATGTGAGTATCACAGGGAGTCCAAATTCCCTACCTGTGAGAGCTGACATTCCCCCATAATAAGGATCATCCATTCTGGGACTCCTACACAGCTCATATTTGGTATTAAAATGCTCAGCATGATGAAACATGAATTATGAAAACATATGCACAATATGTCGAAGCCAGGCTGATTACCAGCGCCATAACATGTTCTGCACCCCCTCATTAACCGCCTTTTCATCTAGAATACATAGTCTCTTTGTACTTTTATTTAATTTATTTATTTTTTCTAATTTCTTTATATAATTTTTCCTATGTTTCTTGTATATCACTCTCCATTTTTATCTTACACAGTTTTATTAAGGATTATATATATTGTATAATGCAGTATCATGTTATTAGAGAAAAACGCATAGCATGTATCATGGTACTGCGGAAACATGATCTCACAGTCCGGTCCAGGTTTTCATGAAAATAATAGAGCTCTATATAAGAGCAATCGGTCCCATTTTTACATAACATCACAACCACCGAGGAAGAAACTATAGGTTTCGAAACGCATCTGGTGAAAGGAGAATCTGTGGTATTGATCCACATGGTGCATGCTTGATTAACATTCAACTGGAACTAGTGAAATTTACCATAATATCGCTTCACACACAGAGGCAGCGCAAGTCAGTGTTCTCACATCTTCACTGCGCTTGTGCAAGCAAGTGTGTCGGCACACGGGAGAACTACTAGACCGAAAACAGACATTGCTGTAATCTCCTTATATTGAAATTGAAAGATACAGGCGAAGTCGACAGCGGGAGCTGTTGAGAGATAACATGTCCAGGTAATATATACAGGGTATGTAACCTAACAACCTGAATGTTCAACCCAGCATTGGTGTCCAACACAAGCACTTAATATAAGGAAAACACAAGATTGTAGCCACTGAATATTGATCAGCATAAAGTCCTTTCATACTAAAAGCAAGAGAAGCGGAATGCATACTAATATATGAACTACTGCTGGCATCATTCAAATTATAAAAACCATTGAGGAGGGCTTCAACATGGCTATTGTAACTGTGAATGAGTAATTAAATATGCACCGATAGAGGATTTTATTATTATTTTTATATTAATTTTTATATATATTTTTGATACTGCAGCATTGATGAATTTTCTACAACCCTATTTGCGTGAGCTCTGCAATTAGGTTTAAAATACTTGGGACCAAGACTGTGAACTACTGATGAGTTTTGGATGTATTTTATATGTTTTTAGTTCGATTTGAATAAATAGCCTATTTCTATTTTACTGTGAGCCAGCCATTTGTATGTGATATTTAATTATGAAAACATGTTAGCACCCATCAGAGTGGACGGGAAGACATACATAATTGATAATTCACATTTGCCAGCTGAAAGAGGTGCAGTATGCACATTTAATGAATGCCTTCCAAGAAGGGTGGACCAAGAATACCCCTCTCTGCTCCCTCCTCTACCAAAATTGGAAAAAAAATGGGATTTTAGACATTTCTTTGACATAAAATGGGGATCCAGTTGACCTTACATTGTGTTCTATGTTCCCTCTATCCCCGGGACCAGAAATTGACTCTTATCAGGCCAGTTATCAAGTATAAAGAACTTTGCTGTTTTTATTCCCTTATTTTTATAACCGTTTCTGCACATCAATGTATGTCTTTTATTTCTTTTAATTTCTTGTGACCTAAGTACCATACATTTTCATTACATTAAAGCTAAATCTTGCCATAAAGTCTGAAACAAGCCCATTAAGCTCAATTTTAAGTGAATAAATGTGGTTTGTGTTACCATGTCTGCTATAAGAGTGGCTAGTGCTACTGTGAGCCTGCTTGCGCGTGGGGCACTGTGGAGTTTTCTATGAGCCCCTTAACCCCTTAGTGACCACCCATACGTGTTTTTACGGCGGTCACTAAGGGGCCTTAGGCTGGGCTGCCGCGTTTTTACGGCGGCCCAGTCTAAGCGCTGCACGGGTCCCCCGTGCAGCGGGGAGCGCGGGCCCGGCTCTCACATGAGAGCCGCGACCCTGCTCTAACAGCCCGGGCCGGCAGGAGTGCCGATCCGGGCTGTTTAACCCCTACATGCCGGGCGCAATGGCGCCTGCGCATGTAAAGGGTTGACAGAGGAGCGAACTCCTCTGTCACCCATCAGCACCCCGCAGATGCGATCGCGGGTGCTGATGGGCTGGGAAGCTCACCTTCCTTTCCGGCAGGGCCCTGAGCCTGCCCTGAAGTATTCACCAGCAGGCTATGCCTCTCTGGCGTAGCCTGCTGGTCAAAGGTAGACTAGCACTGCATTTAAAATGTAATGCATTATAGATATAATGCATTACATTTTAAAAGCAATCAAAATACTGTATATTATAGTCCTCATGTGGGACTATTAAGTAGTAAAAAATTAGAAAAAATACACATTTATTAAATAAAAAAATTCCATGAAATATAAAATATGCTTTTTTTCCATTGAAAATACGCTTTCAATGAAAAAAATTGCAAAAAATTTTTCCCCACATGTTTGGTATTGCCGCGTCCGTAACAACCGGCACTACATAAATATTACATAAATTATCCCCTATAGTACACGCCGTTAAAAATAAATAAAAAAAAGCCCGAATTTCTAATTTATTCTTAATTTTCACAGAAAAACGAAATAACAAGCGATCAAAAAGCGGAATTTACTAAAAATTATACCAATGAAAAATAGAAGTCGTCCCTCAAAAATCAAGCCCTCACACAACTCCATAGAAAAAAAATTAAAAAGTTATGGGTCCTGGGAAGTGGCAATGTAAAATCATTTTTTTTGTTAAAAAAGGGGTTTTATTGAAAAAAAGTAGTAAAACTTAAAAAACTATAAGTATTTGGTATCCCTGTAATCGTACTGACCCAGGGAATGAAAATATTATGTTACTTTTACCGAATAATGAACACCGTAAAATTTATAATGTACAAACGCAGTGGCAGTAGTACTATTTTTCCCCTTCTCCCTCCCAGAAAGAGTTAATAAAAGTTAATAACATAGTTATGTGTACCCCAAAATGGCGCTATTAAAAACTACAACTTGTCCCGCAAAAAACAAGCCCTCATACTGCTATATAGACGGAAAAATAAAAAAGTTATAGCTCTGGGAACGAGACCATGAAAAGAGGACGAAAAACGCTTGGTCATAAAGGCCCAAACAGGCTTGGTCACTAAGGGGTTAATAATTTGTACATTCATTTAAATATTAAAGATGGTGGCAGCGTGTTCGGGCATGCAAGACTGAGTGTGTGAAATAAATCATCCCTTTGTAGTCACATACATGCACCCATATACTTCTATTATGACGGAATGAAAACTGGAATGCCTCTAAAGGTGTCCTTTTACCATGTTATAACAGAAAATAATAAAGTGATGTCCAGGTAAAGTTTGTGTCCCAAACCCGAACTTTGACCTGAAGTTTGGCCGAACCCAGCAAAAGGAACTTCCACAGGTTCCCTCATCCCTGTTTGAGACAGCTAAAGCCACCTCATCCAAAAGTGCTCTAGAGAAACGAAGATTAGTAGATTCAGAATTTACAAGGCCATACATTGGTGTCAGACAGAAAGCCACTCTGCATGTTTGGAAGAGAGATATTTTGTTGCTATGAGAGGAAACATTGCAAACTCACCCTTCCACGCTTTGACATGGTTTGGCCAGCCATAATTTTATTCTGTGCCCCTTAGCCTGGGAATCAGAGAAACATGTACTAAGAGCCTCAATTGCATGCCTACAGTTCTGCTGAGAAACATAAGAGATAAGGAGTACCACAACCACAAAGACTGCTGCTATCCATACATTGCTATTGGGGAAGAATTACACTGTTTACTTGGAATTTTGCATTGATACTGTCGGATGTACTACTACTCTTATTCTGCACTTTAGTAAACATGTTCACCACAACTGGCCTGGTTACCATTGCCGCCCACCAGCCACTGCTTCCACACTCCTGCCTTGAATTTCCAAACACCAGGACACCCCAATCACCATCAGGCGGGAGGGTGTACACTAGTGATGAGCGAGCATGCTCGGGCCGAACTGGTGTTCGGCTCGAGCATTGCCATGCTTGTGTTCAGCCGTGTATTCGGCCGAACACTGCATGTGCTCGTGTGCCATTGAGCAAAATGTAAGTCAATGGTAGAACCCCAGGCACCCTCTGCTTGGATGGGGGGGGGGAGGCTTCGGGGACAGCCAGCTTTTTTCAGATCTGAGTTTTCACTATCGTAAAAACTCAGATCCGATTATATATTCTAACACAGAGGCGTTTCCATGGTGATGGGGACATTTGAAGTTAGAAAATACCAACGGGCGCATACATACCAGCCCCCTGCTGCCCGGCAGAGATCAGGTGGTTTCCCCACTGCAGGGAGCTTATATCTCGGTGTACATCACTGAGCACTGCATAAACATGCATTAACTAGTCAGCTGTAGTAAATTGCACAAATTAGTTACACTGCACCAAAGTGAATGTTACTTGCGCTGCAGGTTCTAAAAGTGGGTTGGGCTGAGAAAAACCTATTATATATGCCAATTTTAAAGAGATGTTTGTAAGTATATTACAGTTTTTAACCCAATATCCTAAGGGTACCTCACTATTCGTGTGATTTTTTTGGTGAAACCACAGTGACGGGTGTGAGGAGCACTTGAATGTTGAAGTTACCGATTTCCAGTGCCAGTATATGTGGATGGATGTGCTGAAGCGGACAATGTTAATAGGGAGCAGTGCCGTTCTACCATTGTTTCTAGTCAGCTGTAGTACTGTCCTTCTGTATGACAAGCAGTAAACAGGCACCAGGAGAAGTACAGAGTGTAGAGTTGAGCGAACACCTGGATGTTTGGGTTCGAGAAGTTCGGCCGAACTTCCCAAAAATGTTCGGGTTCGGGATCCGAACTCGACCCGAACTTGACTCCGAACCCCATTGAAGTCAATGGGGACCCGAACTTTTGGGCATATAAATGGCTGTAAAATAGCACTGGAAAGGGCTAGAGGGCTGTAAAAGCAGCAAAATGTAGGTAAATTCCCTGCAAACATATGTGGATAGGGAAATGACTTAAAATAAGATAAAATACAGAAAAATAATAAATAAACATTCTAAACTTGAGACCAAGTGAGGGACAATGGCACCTGTCACCCAGCAAACAGAGGATGTGGCAGCAACGCCACCACATCTGTCATTGTCACCAAGCATCTTCACTAAATCCCATGGAAGTGTTCAGCTATCAGCTGTCCATCTCCCAAACACTGTAGAGAAAAAGAAATAGAAAGAGGAAGTACCCCCCTACCCATGGCTCTGAATGCCTTATTTCAAACTTCCTGGTCCTTTGAAATGCTGTCAGTCTGTCTGGTGGACAGTTTTAAAAACCTTATGGCGGTGGCTGTCCCACAGTATGTGTATCCCAGCCGCTGCTACTTTTGCAGGTGAGCCATCACTTCCCTGCAGAACCAAGTGGCGGACAAAATCAAGTGTGCACTGCGCAATGCTATCTGGGGCAACGTCGACATAACCAACAACACAGTGGGTAAATGTAGCGGCTGGCCCAAAGGCGGATAGCCTTTTTGTTAATGTCCTTCCACACCCAAGGATTGCTGCTCCTACTCGGCTTCCTCCTCCTCTACCACCTCCTCATCCGCTCTGCGTAACACCTTCACCACCCAGAGCAGCACAGCCAGGGGGAAACAACAGCAGGTTGTTTTAAAACTTGTGTGTTTGTGGGATAAACCCCACAATGCGCAGGAGCTGTGGACAGGCATGGAACAACAAACCGATCATTGGTTGCTGCCACTGAGCCTCCTGCCCGGCCTGGTGTTGTGCACTAATAGTCGAAATATACTAGCAGGTCTGGGCCTAGCCGGTTTGACGCACATCCCTGCCTGCCACATGTGCTGAATTTGGGGTGCAGAAATTCCTAAACACCAGATGGTGAAAATCAATTCAGTTAATCAAACACACACAACACCCCCCCCCCCCTTTCACTTAAACCATTAACAAACTATTTACAAATTTTCCTAAAAACATATTAAAATAACTATAATGCAGCTAAACTTACTATATAAACAAACAAAACTATATACACGCCTTATCCTTAACTTAAGGCTAGTGACATACAAGTGGCTCGAAGGGTGGGTTCCTGCACCAAACAGCCTCACACCCTACACATCCAACACCCCCACCCCCTTTCACTCAAACCATTAACAAACTATTTACAAATTTACTTAAAACATATTAAAATAAATATAAGGCAGCTAAACTAACCATATAAAGAAACAAAACTATATACATGCCTTATCCTTAACTTAAGGCCAACCAAATACAAATGGCTTGGAGGGTGGGTATCTGCACCAACATAGGCTCTGGCCTGGAACACAATTGTTCAGCCAGGGCACGGTTCTGGAGGATGAGGAAGAGTAGTAGGAGGAACGCTGGGGGATACAGAGGACACAATCGATATACCTCCCTCAAAGAGGATAGCTTGTCCTTGCCTATGGGCAGCATGGCAGACATGAGCGACTACATGCTGCAGTGCCTGCGCAACGACCGCCCAGTTACTACAACATTCTAACTTGTGCTAATTACTGGGTGGCCACCCTGCTGCATCCCCATTACAAGGACAACGTGCCGTCCTTAATTCCCTCACTGGAGTGTGATAGGAAGATGAGCCCGCTAGTAGACATGCTGCTGATGGCATTCACACCTGACACCGGGGACTCAGTGGAAGCACAAGGTGAAAGCAGAGGAGGAGGAAGAATTTGCCAATGCAGCTGGGTCACTACCAACACCTCAGAAGGCAGGGTTATCATGGGCAAAATGTGGAAAAGCTTTGTCATCACAACACAACAACCTGCACCATCAGCAGATCTGGAACATCTTAGCAGGAGGCAGCATTTCAGCCACATGGTGGAACAGTACACGTACTGACTGATGGGTCTGCCTAGGGGAATAGCTACAGGGAAGCAGGGAAAGCAACTTCTTTGTGCCGTGACCTATAAAGGGCCCATCCAGGAGGAGGAGGTGGACTAAAGGACTTTGTCAGGGCCCCATCAACAGTATTATACAATGAAATTATATTCAGTGGCAGTATAGACAGAGTAAAAAGCGAATGGAACAGCTGCTGGGCCTGGTCTGAGAGAGCGATCTTTAGTAGCCACAGGCATGGTGGTGGCATGATTGGAAGGGGTTTGCGCAAAAATTACTGGGAGAGGGGGGGCCCATTCAAAAATTTGCTGTGGTGCCCAATCATTTCTAGCTACGCCACTGGGTCTGGCCCATTCAACTCCTGGGTCTTCAAATTGGGCACATTTCCTGAGGTTGCCATTTACGCCTTGAAGATGCTGGCCTAACCTGCAGCCACTGTATTGTCTGAACGTGTGTTTAGCACGGTAGGGAGTGTTATCAAAGACAAGCGCAGCCGACTGTCCACAGACAATGTGGGCAAGCTTTCGTTTATTAAAAAGAACCAGGCATGGATCCCACAGGACTTATTTGTACCTTATGCAGAATAGACATGTATACCGGCCTCACCCAACCACTGTAATACTACCGTGCACTTACACTTTGTTTTATTTTTTATATCTTCCCAATGTTTTGTGGTCTACGCTAATTTATTTTAAAAAATAAAAAAACTGTAATTGTGACTACCTTTGGCTTCACAGCCCAAAAAGGCTTCATTTCATGCAAGAATGTAACCGGCAATTGTAAGTTCCCTGTCAGTTATGCAGTGTAGGGGTTTGTACCTGGCAAAAATGGTAATATTTCATCAAACAAGTTAAAATATATCCTTTGCCGGACACTATTAAACTTGGCCAGCCACAGCTGGAACCACCGATTTACGGTATTGTTATTTTGGCAATTGAATTTCACCCCAGAACAAAATCTATCCTTTGCCGGACATTATTAAACTTGGCCAGCCACAGCTGGAACACCAGATTTATGGGATGGCTATTTTGGCAATTGAATTTCACCCCAGAACACAATATATCCTTTGACGGACACTATTAAACCTGGCCAGCCACAGCTGAGACCACTGATTTAAGGTATTGCTATTTTGGCAATTGAATTTCACCCCAGAACAAAATCTATCCTTTGCCGGACAGTATTGAACTTAGCCAGCCACAGCTGGAACCACCGATTTACGGTATTGTTATTTTGGCAATTGAATTTCACCCCAGAACAAAATCTATCCTTTGCCGGACACTATTAAACTTGGCCAGTCACAGCTGGAACACCAGATTTAGGGGATTGCTATTTTGGCAATTGAATTTCACCCCAGAACAAAATCTATCCTTTGCCGGACACTATTAAACTTGGCCAGCCACAGCTGGAACACCAGATTTAGGGGATTGCTATTTTGGCAATTGAATTTCACCCCAGAACAAAATCTATCCTTTGCCAGACTGCAGACAGTATTACACTTGGCCAGCCACAGCTGGAACAACAGATTTACAACCAAGCCCCTGATTTAGGATTTGGAAAAAAATAAAAATAGTATTAATGGATTGATGGACTTGGAGGCAGCTTGTGCTGGTGCCCCACAAGACACAAAATGGCTGCCGATCACCCCAGAAAAAAATGACAGAAAAACGCTCTGTGCAGCCTAAAAACCAGTGAGCAATTAACTAACAGAAGTTGAATGATTCACAGCTGTAGATCGATCTCTTCATTAGGTGTTTTTGCTGAGTTTTCCCTGCCTGATCTCGCCCTCACAGCAGCTGCATCCTATCCCTACACTAATCAGAGCAGACGTGCGGTGCTACATGACTTCAGCTTAAATTGAGGCTGGGTCACATGCTGCACTTAACCAATCACAGTGATGCCAATAGTAGGCATGGTTGTAATGGCCTCTTTGGGCAAGTAGTATAAAGCTTGTTTATTGGCTGCTTTGCAGGCTTTCAAAATGCGCCATTGAAATCTCTGAATACCGAACCCGAACTTTTAAGTAAATGTTCGGATCCGTGTCATAAACACCCCAAAATTCAGTACGAACCCAAATTATACAGAGTGGGCTCAGCATGCATGTTGGTACCTGCATTCCCTGAATTTAATAAAGGCCATTTTGGCCAAAAATGATAAAAATGCTAAAAAACAGAGTGGATCCAGCATGCATGTTGAACCTGCACTCTCTGAATTTTATGGTGGCCGTTATGCACATAACAGGTAGCATTTAGTGTTCCCGTCTTACAGAGATCGCCTTGACGTTTGGCAGACGGACCCAAATAATTTTGTACAAAATGTATTTGCCAAGAATCTCAAATTTACAAAATAAGCATAGGATTAGCACCAGAATATTTTCTATTACTATGGAATTATTTAACTTTATTTGGTTTGCAGTTGCTTAAGGCAGTTAACAGGCGTCACTCTTAAAATCAGTTCACACTTTGCTTATTTGGTCAGATGCGGGTCCAAAACTGATCAAATTACTCAAATACAGGTCAATGTTAGCGTCAGGTATAAAGGACTTAACCATGCAGTGGCCCAAGATTCTACTATAGAGTAAAAGAGCACACTCCTTTTACACCATCAGCTGATTCCACATACAGATGCCTCCACTCTAACCTGATCTCAAAACTTGAAGTGGTGTCAATTTTGTCCTGAATGCAAAACAACTTAATATCGCGAGACTGTAACTAAACTCTAGATGACTGTAAGACACATCACAACCACTGGGTGGTGAGTGCCCCACATTTAACATAGTAACATAGTATATAAGACCGAAAAAAGACATTTGTCCATCCAGTCCTGTTTCCTACAAGTTGATCCAGAGGAAGGCAAAAAACCCCTGTGAGGCAGAAGCCAATTTTCCCCACTTAAGGGGAAAAAAATTCCTTCCCGACTCCAATCAGGCAATCAGAATAACTCCCTGGATCAACAACCCCTCTCTAGTAGCTGTAGCCTGTAATATTATTACACTCCAGAAATACATCCAGTCCCCTCTTGAATTCCTTTATTGTACTCACCATCACCACCTCCTCAGGCAGAGAGTTCCATAGTTTCACTGCTCTTACAGTGAAGAATCCTTTTCTATGTTTGTGTACAAACCTTCTTTCCTCCAGACGCAGAGTATGTCCCCTCATCACAGTCACAGTCCTGGGGATAAATAGATGATGGGACAGATCTCTGTACTGACCCCTGATATATTTATACATAGTTATTAGATCTCCCCTCAGTCGTCTTTTTTCTAAAGTGAATAACCCTAATTTTGATAACCTTTCAGGGTACTGTAGATCCCTCATTCCAGTTATTACTTTAGTTGCCCTCCTCTGAACCCTCTCCAGCTCTGCTATGTCTGCCTTGTTCACAGGAGCCCAGAACTGTACACAGTACTCCATGTGAGGTCTGACTAGTGATTTGTAAAGTGGTAGGACTATGTTCTCATCAAGGCATCTATGCCCCTTTTGATGCAACCCATTATCTTATTGGTCTTGGCAGTAGCTGCCTGACACTGGTTTTTGCAGCCTAATTTGCTGTTTATTAAAATTCCTAGATCCTTTTCCATGTCAGTGTTATCGAGTGTTTTACCATTTAATATGTACGGGTGACTTGCATTATTCTATCCCATGTGCATAACTTTACATTTGTCAGTGTTAAACCTCATCTGCCATTTCTCTGCCCAAGCCTCCAATCTATCCAGATCCCTCTGTAGCAGAAAACTGTCCTCTTCAGTGTTAATTACTTTATACAGTTTAGTGTCATCTGCAAAAATAGATATTTTACTGTGCAAGCCTTCTACAAGATCATTAATAAATATATTGAAGAGAATAGGGCCCAATACTGACCCCTGAGGTACCCCACTAGTTACAGTGACCCAATCTGAGTTTGTACCATTAATAACCACCCCCTGTTTTCTATCACTCAGCCAGTTACTCACCCACTTAGACATTTTCTCCCAGTCCGAGCATTCTCATTTTATATACTACTAACCTTTTATGAGGTATAGTGTCAAATGCTTTGGAGAAGTCCAAATATACGACATCCATTGATTCGTCGCTGTCAAGTCTAGAACTTACCTCCTCATAGAAGCTGATTAGTTTTAAGCAAATATATTTGCTGCATTTGTGGGAGGGGAGGCGGATCACAAGGCTAGTTACATGCACCTGCGGGCCTATGCTGGCTGATTGCTAGGCTATTTACAGGCTCCTGTGGGCCCAGGCTGACGCCGATTCAGCTGATTTCACTACCTCTGGGTCAGCTCTAGGATACTGCAGCATGGTGTGGAGGCTCCTTACGGCTGGACGATGGCAGAATCTCTCAGGAAGGCACTGGTATTCTAGTGATGAGCGGCAGGTGCCATATTCGATTTCGACGAAATTCGCGAATATTCGAATGAATATTCGTTTCATATTCGTCGAAATCGAATATTCGTCATTTTTTCTAGTTATCGCGATTAACATGCGATTTACATAATCGCATATTGCGATTTGTACTTAAGGCTACTTTCCTATTGGTTTCATATCTAGAATTAGCGAGGATGACGAATATGACGAATGTATTCGTCTATTCCTCAAAACGAAGATAACGAAGTATTCTACATCTTCGTTTTAGCTACCTATTCGTCAACTTCGCTAATTCTAGCAATCAAATAGGAAGGTTGACTATAGAGAGTGAGACAGCTGTGTTAAATTAGCTATGCGATTTTTTTTTTTTATAAATAGAATACTTATAATAATTTTATCAAGTAATATAATTATTGTATTAAAAAAAAAAATCGCATAGCGAATTTAACACAGCTGTCTGAGTCAACCTTCCTATTTGATTGCTGCTAGAATTAGCGAATAGCGAAGTTGACGATGACGAGACGAATAGGTAGCTAAAACGAAGATGTAGAATACTTCGTTATCTTCGTTTTGAGGAATATGACAAATACATTCGTCATATTCGCTATTCACTAATTCTACCAAGCCAACCATAACTTCTGTGCTCATGGAGCGTCCCCATCACCATGGGAACGTCTCCATATACTAAAATGTACTGTCGGATTTGAGGAATTACGTTGAAATCGCAATGCGATTAATTCAAGTTATATTAATCGCATTGCGATTTCAACTTAGAGCTGGGTTTATAATGGGTCAGCTTGCTAGAATTAACGAAGTTAACGAATATGGAATATAGCAGCAGTGCTAAGTTGAAATCGCAATGCGATTAATTTAACTTAAAGTATTCGCATTGCGATTTCAACTTAGCACTGCTAGTGCATAGCATTAGCTATACTCCATATTCGTTAATTCTAGCCTATGTAAGATAGCAGTGCTAAGTTGAATCGCAATGCGATTAATTTAACTTAAAGTATTCAGCATTGCGATTTCAACTTAGCACTGCTAGTGCATAGCTATTAGCTATACTCCATATTCGTTAATTCTAGCCTATGTAAGATAGCAGTGCTAAGTTGTAATCGCAATGCGATTAATATAACTTGAATTAATCGCATTGCGATTTCAACGTAATTCCTCAAATCCGACAGTACATTTTAGTATATGGAGATTCTCCCATGGATGGGGACGCTCCACATGAGCACGGAAGTCGGCAGAAGCGGCAATGGGCACTGACTAGAGCAGCCAGGAAGCCAGGAATCCTCAGGACAGGTAAGAACTACTTTTGGAAAGTAGGAAAGAAAAAAATATAACTAAAAAAAAACAAAAAAAAAACGAATATTCGAAATTGCGAATTTATAGCGCTATATTCGAAATATTCGCGAATTAGCGAAGTGCCGATATTCGCTAAAAAAATTCGCTTTTCGAATATTCGCGCTCAACACTATGGTATTCATGGTAGGATCGGAATGGTTTTCACGGGACCCACGCTGTGGTCCGCGATATGTAGCGCAGCTGCATCATGTGCAGGCTCATTCACGCCTGGGCAGCGACAAAGTGCCAGGCGAGTGCTGGCATTCACTGTATAATCACACTTGTTGGCACGAGACCCACACTGCGGTTTGTGATTCGTAATACTCTGGGACGAAGCAAAGTTGGGTGCTAATGGTCAAGTGACTGTTGTTAGTATTTTGTCCGGCTGTTTAGGGGATTGTTGAGGGCTATTGCATATAGTTATTGGTGTTGCATGCGCCTAGAGTAGGTATGGTCGCATGTTTTCTGATATCTGTATCATACGGGACACGGGTCTCCAAGCTACACACGCTGTGTTTAAGTGATGGTATTATTTAGTTATCTCTCTGGAAGGGTCATGTCATGTATCAAGGGTCATAAAAAAAAAAAAAAAAGTTCATGTTTTCTGTCACCGTTGTACATGTGGGGCGCACGTCCGCAGTTAGCGCCAGACACGCAAGGTGTTGGTGAATGTGTATCAGTGGCCCATATATAGGGCCACTAGAAGGTTGATAAAGGCGCCTGTATTTGAGTGCTGATGCTCTGGTTAGTGTGTTTAATCTATAAATTCTATGTTTTGGGCCCGCATGTGTCAGCGGTTCTGTGCTATTGTGTTGATTAACCCCTTAAGGACACGGCCCTATTTCACCTTAAGGACCAGGCCATTTTTTCAAAATCTGACTAGTGTCACTTTATGTGGTGATAACTTTAAAACGCTTTTACTTATCCAAGCCATTCTGAGATTGTTTTTTCGTCACATATTGTATTTAATGACAGTGGCAAAATAAAGTCGAAAAATTTCATTTTTATTTATAAAAAAATACTAAATTTACCAAAAATTTTGAAAAATTTGCAATTTTCCAAGTTTCAATTACTCTACTTCTATAATACATAGTAATACTGCCAAAAAAAGTTATTGATTTACATTCCCCATATGTCTACTTCATGTATCGATCATTTTGGGAATGCCATTTTATTTTTTGGGGACGTTACAAGGCTTAGAGGTTTAGAAGCAAATCTTGTCATTTTTTAGAAATTTTCAAAAACCCACTTTTTAGGGACCAGTTCAGGTCTGAAGTCACTTTGCGAGGCTTACATAATAGAAACCACCCAAAAATGACCCCATTCTAGAAACTACACCCCTGAAGGTACTTAAAACTGATTTTACAAACGTCATTAACCCTTTAGGTTTTCCACAAGAGTTAATGGCAAATAAAGATAAAATTTCTGAATTTCGATTTTTTGGAAAATTTTCCATTGTAATCCATTTTTTCCAGTAACAAAGCAAGGGTTAACAGCCAAACAAAACTCAATATTTATTGCCCCGATTCTGTCGTTTGCAGAAACACCCCATATGTGGTCCTAAAATACTGTATGGCCAAACGGCAGGGCGCAGAAGGAAAGGAGCGCCATATGGGTTTTGGAAGGCGGATTTTGCTGGACTGGATTTTTGACACCATGTCCCATTTGAAGCCCCCTGATGCACCCCTAGAATAGAAACTCCATAAAAGTGACTCTATCTAAGAAACTACACCCCTCAAGAGTATTCAAAACCAGTTTTACAAACTTTGTTAACCCTTTAGGTGTTCCACAAGAGTTATTGGCAAATGGAGATGAAATTTCAGAATTTCAATTTTTTGTTACCTTGCCTCAAAAAAAGTGTAATATAGAGCAACCAAAAATCATATTTACCCTAAAATAGTACCAACAAAACTGACACCTTATCCCGTAGTTTCCAAAATGGGGTCACTTTTTTGGAGTTTCTACTGTAGGGGTGCATCGGGGGGGCTTCAAATGGGACATGGTGTCAAAAATCCAGTCCAGCAAAATCCGCCTTCCAAAACCCATATGGCGCTCCTTTCCTTCTGCGCCCTGCCGTTTGGCCATACAGTATTTTAGGACCACATATGGGGTGTTTCTGCAAACTACAGAATCGGGGCAATAAATATTGAGTTTTGTTTGGCTGTTAACCCTTGCTTTGTTACTGGAAAAATGGATTAAAATGGATAATTTGCAAAAAAAATTTTTGTTATTTACATAGTTGAACTGACAGGTTATATTGTGTGCTATTTCTATAGAGCAGGTTGTTACTGACGCGACAATACCAAATATGACTACTTTTTGGGGTTTTTTGTTTCAGTTTTACATAATAAAGCATTTTTTAAAAAAATGATTTTTTAGTGTCTCCACATTCTGAAAGCCATAGTTTTTTTTTTTTTTTTTGCGATTGTCCTAGGTAGGGGCTCATTTTTTGCGGGATGAGATGGCGGTTTGAATGGTACTATCTTGGGGTGCATATGACTTTTTGATGACTTGCTATTACACTTTTTGTGATGTAAGGTGACAAAAAATTTCTTTTTACAACGTTTTTATTTTTTATGTTTACAGCGTTCACCTGAGGTGTTAGGTCATGTTATATTTTTATAGAGCAGGTCGTTACTGAACGCGACGATACCCAATATGTATACTTTTTTTTATTTATTTTGGTTTTACACAATAATATCCTTTTGAAACAAAAAAACATGTTTTAGTGTCTCCATAGTCTGAGAGCCATATTTTTTTCAGTATTTAGGCGATTGTCTCAGGTTGGGTATAATTTTTACGGGATGAGGTGGTGGTTAGATTGGCACTATTTGGGGGTCATATGACTTTTTGATCGCTTGCTATTACACTTTTTGTGATGTAAGGTGACAAAAAATGGCTTTTGACAAAGTTTTTTTTTTTTTTACAGTGTTTACTTGAGGGGTTAGGTCATGTGATATTTTTATAGAGCAGATTCTTACGGACGTGGAGATACCCAATATGTCTACTTTTTTAAAATTTTTACATTTAACACTAAAAGCATTTTTGAAACAAAAAAATCATGTTTTAGTCTGAGAGGCATAGTTTTTTTATTTTTGGGCAATTGTTTTATGAAGGGGCTCATTTTTTGTGGGATGAGATGGCGGTTAGATTGGTACTATTTTGGGAGGCATACGCCTTTTTGATCGCTTTGTATTACACTTTTAGTGATGTAAGGTGCCAAAAATGGCTTATTTACACCATTTTTTTTTTTATGGCGTTCACGTGAGGGGTTCAGTCATGTGATATTTTTATAGAGCTGTTTTTACGGACGCGCGATACCTAATATGTGTAGTGTATTTTATTTTTTTACTTTTTATTCAGTGATTTGTGTTTTACTTTTTTTCACTTTTTTCACTTTTTACATTTTTTTGGACCCAGACCCACTTGGTTCTTGTAGATCCAGTGGATCTGGTGTCTATATAATACAGTACAGTACACTATATAGTGTACTGCACTGTATTTTTACTTTTACAGTCTGGTCAGACTTCTGCCTTTAGCAGAAGTCTGACCAGAGTTACTATACCATGGCAAGCAGGACGCTTCTGAAAGCGTCCTGCTGCCATGGTAACCATCACCCACTGCCATTAGAGAGCAGTGGGTGATGGATGGGGAGGAGGAGCTCCCTCCTCTGCGATCCCATCCTGGCGGGCTGCATAGGCACAGCAGCCCCCGATGGGAGAGGGAGGAGCTCCCTCCCTGTTAACACCTTCCATACCGCGGTCCGTCCGGACCGCGGTAAGGAAGGGGTTAAACGGCTGGCATCTGCAGCACAGATGCCAGCCGTTTTCTATCAGAGTGCCAGCAATGTGCTGGCACTCTGATAGAACCACTAGACACCAGGGAATTATTACAAGGGAGGCGGGCGGGGATCGCTATTGCGATCCCGCCTGCCGCACCGCCCGCCTCCCGCACCGCCTCCCGCCTCGCAACCACCCCGACCTTGCCATAGCAAGATTGGGGGCTGCAGGGGGTTAAAATAAATATCTTTGCCGCAATTAACTCTCTGATCAGAGATAGCTAAAACCGCTGCAAACCGCAGGTCTGAATTGACCTGCGGTTTGCAGCGATCGCCGATACGGGGGGGTCACATGACCCCCCTCGGCATTAGAACATGGTTCCTGCTGATCTACATCAGCAGGAACCATGTTGCTACCGCGCCCAGATCAGGCACAGTAGCAGTTTAAACACAGGGCGTACATGTACGCCCTGTGTCCTTAAGGACTCGGACATTAGGGCGTACCTGTACGCCCTGTGTCCTTAAGAGGTTAATTGGCGTTGTATCAGGGTTTATGTTCAACCACGTTTGTTTTCTTACAGGAACACGAGGTGGTGTTGTGGTGACCATCATTTAAATAAAAAAAAAAAAATAATAATCCTGCAGCGTTATGTGGAGGTTCATTCGCACTCCTGGGCAATGGCAGAAGGTGCCAGGCGAGTACTGGCATTCACCGTGGGATCGGACTTGATTACACGGTCTGTGACTTGTAGCGCTCTGGGGCGAAGGGGGTTGGGCACTAATGGTAGAATGATCATGGCTAGGTTTGTTTCCTGCAAAAGCTACGTCTGTGTGTCTGCATTTACATTTTGTCCTATACTCCATTCACTACCAGAGCTGCGTTCATGCTTCTGTTGTATCACGTTAATACTCTACTCACTTTAGATTGCATTCATACGGCTGCTTTATATCATGCTCAAACTCAGATCTGCACCCATACCATGTGTTGGGCACTACTCACATCCAGAGCTGCAGTCACCCACCTGTTCTTACACCATGCGTTATACACTGCTTCTACTTATAGCTACATTTTCCTTTTATTTTGACATCATGGTTAGCCAGTATTTTCACTAGGGCAGTCAGCACACCTCTCTGACACTGCTCTCCCGATAAACATAATAGCTGCGTTCTTTTCAGGCTTGCTTATTTCCTTGTTGGTTTGTAAAATCCGAAGGCCTACTTCTACTTTTTCTGTTCATTTAAAAAAAAAAAAAAAAAATGTTAAAATTAAATAAAATAAAAATATATATATATATATATATATATATATATATATATAAAGTTTATTTTTTTATTATTTTTGGTGTTTCAGTCCTGGTTTGCGGTTACTTAGACCGGTCCGCTTTACTTCTGGTTCATATTCACTCAGATTGGTCCCTTGCCCCAGTTAACCAAATAGCTTTTCAGCGGTCAGTGGCCCAATTGGAGTACGTTTCCTACTATGTTTTACAAATCCTTTATTTGTCAAGATAAGGGTCCTCTCTTAGCGAATTGTTAGGCCTCTGGCTCTTCGTTGTCTCCCATCTGTTCAAATTCACGGATGGTTAATTTTTATTTATGCACGTGGTTCGCTTCACTAATGTCTATGCATATCCCATCGGGTCTGGCTCACATTTAATTACTTATCGTCACTGTAAAGTCATTCAGTTCAGTCTCTTGGCTTCGAGGGGTCTCATGGCTTCGGGGGGCCCGATGATCGCTTCGGCCTCATGGCTCCGGGTGGCCCTTTGACCGTCCTTCATGTTGTGCGTTAGGGGTACCATATGGTTGTAGGCTGTTTAGCGTCTTAGGTTCCCTGTCAGAGGGGTTCATGGTTACGCGAGTTCCCAAGTCATACTGGTGCTGCTTAAGTGCTTTATAAAAAAAAAAAAAATAATAAATCTGCCATTAGTCTCGCATGTATGGCTCCGCCATTAGTCTCCCACGCATGACTTCTCCGTTTATGTTTTACTCACATGACTCCGCCATTAGAGTCTCACGCATGACTTCTCAGATTTAGAGTTACACATATGACTCCGCCATTTAAGTCTCTCGCGCATGGCTTCTCCAAATAAGTGTTACACATATGACTCCGCCATTATTGTCTCTCAAGCAATGCTTCTCCGATTAAGTGTCCGCCATTAGAGTCCCTCACGCATGGCTTCTCTGATTTAGTGTTTGACATATGACTTCGCCCTTAGAGTCTCTCACGCATGACACCGCCATTAGTCTCTCACGCATGGCCTCTCCGTTTTATGTTTTACACACATGACTCCGCCGTTATAGTCTCTCATGCAATGCTTCTACAATTAAGTGTTACACATATGACTCCGCCATCAGTCTCTCACGCACGGCTTCTCCGATTAAGTGTCCGCCGTTAGAGTCTCTCACTCATGGCTTCTCCGATTTAGTGTTACACATATGACTTTGCCATTAGAGTCTCTCACGCATGAATTCTCCGTTTGTTTTACACACATGACTCCGCCATTAGAGTCTCTCACGCATGGCTTCTCCGATTTAGTGTTACACATATGACTCCGCTATTAGAGTCTCTCACGCATGGCACTGCCATTAGAGTTTCTCACGCATGGCTTCTCCAATTAAGTGTCCGCCATTAGAGTCTCTCACGCATGGCTTCTCCGATTTAGTGTTACACATATGTCTCCGCTATTTGAGTCTCTCACGCATAGCACTGCCATTAGAGTTTCTCACGCATGGCTTCTCCAATTAAGTGTCCGCCATTAGAGTCTCTCACGCATGGCTTCTCCAATTAGGTATTGCACATATGACTCTGTCATGTGTCTCCCACGCATGGCTTCTCCGATTTAGTGTTACACATATGACTCCGCCATCAGTCTCTCACGCATGGCTTCTCCAATTAGGTGTTGCACATATGACTCTGCGATTTGTCTCCCACGCATGGCTTCTCTGATTTAGTGTTGCACATATGACTCCACCATCAGTCTCCCACGCATGGCTTCTCCAATTAAGTGTCCGCCATTAGAGTCTCTCTCGCATGGCACTGCCATTAGAGTCTCTCACGCTTGGCTTCTCCAATTAAGTGTCCGCCATTAGAGTCTCTCTCGCATGGCTTCTCCGATTTAGTGTTACACATATGACTCCGCCATTAGAGTCTCTTACGCATGGCACTGCCATTAGAGTCTCTCACGCATGGCTTCTCCAATTGAGTGTCCGCCATTAGAGTCTCTCACGCATGGCACTGCCATTAGAGTCTCTCACGCATGGCTTCTCCATTTAAGTGTCCGCCATGAGTCTCTCACGCATGGCTTATCCCATTAAGTGTTTTACATATGACTTCGCCATTAGAGTCTCTCACGCATGGCCCTCAGTTTATGTTTTACTCACATGACTCCGCCATTAGTGTCTCTCACGCATGGCATCGCCATTAGTCTCTCACGCATGGTTTCTCCAGTTAGTGTTTGACATTTGACCTCGCCATTAGTCTCTCACGCATGGCACCGCCATTAGAGTCTCTCACGCATGGCTTCTCCAATTAGTGTTTTACATATGACTTCGCCGTTAGTCTCTCACGCATGGCTTCTACGATTAAATGTTTTCATATATGACTTCACCATTTGAGGTCGGCCTCGTGGTCCCACTACAAGTAGTTTCCATGTCTTTGTCCGCCACTCGGGCTGAGGGTGTTGGTGTCGGGCCTAAGTCCTGGGTATCGGTCAGTCTTTCAGTAGGAGGTACAGTAATAAGGCGCAATTCACAATGTCTCACAGCTACAGACTCGACAAGTCCTATCACGACTACAGGCACAGCATTCATAGTTATTACGACCTTAAGCTTATTTCCTGTCACAACTGCAGGTATGGTGTGTACGTTCTCTGTCCTCACTACAGGCGACATTAGCTCGTTAATTGAAATAGCCATATATCCGTGTTGATGGTTCCCCAGGCCTGGTGTGTTAACATATTCCGCTTAACCTACTAATAGAGTAAGAAGACATACGCCATGTTCTAACTTTTGGGGCCTTTATATATATATATAAGGTGTGGCCTGGGGAATAAGTAGAGGTGTAGTAGTTTGCAACCAGGAACAGTTGGTGCCCGGTCAGGGCCCTCGGCGAATGCTTGAAATTCATCTAGGCCTTCCAACAGATTCACCATTGTTTGTTTCAGTCTGCAGCTCTCAGGATCCAGACCTTCTCGTAATATGTGAACAAAAAGGTATAGTTGTGGTGGCTCACACTGGATGGGTATATGGAATAGGTGCCACAGCCCTAGTCAGAGGTACACCACCCCTCTGTTTGGAAATTCAGTAAAGTTAGCTTGGTGGGGCGTGCACTCAGCACCTGGACAACATAATACCGTTGGACAATATTAAATTTATAAACATTTAAATTTATTCAGCCGCGGTCTATAAAACATATAACAAATGAGTAAAAAACAGATAAAAATAAGAAAGCAATAGCTATTGCAAATCACCACTAATTAAAGATGCATCATAGAAGCAGTAATGAGGCGCCAAGGGACTGGAGTCCAAAAATGTATATTGTTACAATGTTCTTAATGTATCAAATGGATGTTGTCTGATTCAGATTGAAGTAATAGTTTTGGGCTTTAATCCCTCCGATCTTAGTCCAATCCTCAGGGTAAGTATATAACACTTCTTTATCATAGATGGAATTTGGAATAATAATCCACACAAGTCTTAGGGTATCAAAGGTGCTGGCTTACCTCTCCACGAGTTCGCACGGAGTTCGCACGCTGCAGGGCGACACCCCGAACTCAGTGTTCCAGGATCGGCGTCTCCCGCTGTACAGCGTGCAGTTCAGGTATCGCAATCTCGCGAGAATAGAGAATCGTATTTCGTACAGTCCAGCTATCGCGATCTCGCGAAGGTAGAGGATCGTGTTTTACCTCTTTGCCTGGGGAGAGGGCCAGTTCGATATTCCAATATTATATCTTTCCTTTACTTGATTTTTCGCATGGCCATGCTCAACGGGTTGGGGGTCTTGTCACAAGAATAGGAAACAAGCCCATACGCGTTTCGGGACCCCCCTGGTCCCTTCCTCAGTGGTGTCGCCATGCTTGTGTTCCCCCACAAGTGTCGTAGTCTGGCCGTTTTCCGACACTGCGACACTGACTCGGACCAAGACTCCCACCCCATTACATCATTTGGAGTTGCCAGACAAGACATTTAGGACTGTATAAACCAATAGACAAATATTGAGAAATATAAAGATCCTTAACCGCTACAGGACCGCCGCACGCAGGATTGCGTCCTGGCGGCGGCCCTGTAGCTCTGATCGGACGCATCTAGGCATCATCTCGCGAGACGCGAGATGACGCGAGGACGCGCCCGCACATGCGCAATGCGCGCCATCGGCGAGCTCGCATGTAGTTATACTACAGCCTGCCAGCGCCCGATCGTGCGCTGGCAGGCTGTATATGGCAGAAAAAATCGCAGATCAGGCGTTGTTCTGTGAACAGCGTCTGATCTGCTGCTACCCGCTTCTCTGGTGGTCCCTTTGCTTGGGACCACCAGAAAAAATATCAAAGTGCACCAATCACCACACAACCCCCCACCCACCCACCACCCCCTGTCACTGATTAACCCCTGATCTCCCATGTCACCCCTTGATCACCCCTGTCACCCCCTGTCACTGATCACCCCTGTAAGGCTCATTCAGATGTCCGCATGTGTTTTGCGGATCCACGGATCCGCAAATCCGCGGATCCATAAACTACGGACACCAGCAATGTGCTTTCCGCATTTTGCGGATCCGCACATTGCCAGAACTATATAGAAAATGCCTTTTCTTGTCCGCAATTGCGGACAAGAATAGGACATGTTCTATACTTTGCGGATCTCCAATTACGGATCCGCAATTACGGATCCGAGCGGGACAAAGTCTGTCCCCATAGAATTGAATGTATCCACAATTCTGTTCCGCAAAATTTTGCGGAACAGAATGCTGAGCGCTGAATGATGCCTTAGGGTCCCTTAGCGATCGCAGCTTTATAGCTTTTCCCTCTTTTTTTGCACATTTTTAGAGATTTTTTCATCCACATTGATCAATGTGAATGGAAAAATCTGTGACGTTCATTTTTTCTTTCAGCGCAGAGGCTGAGACGGAAAAAAATTCTCATTACCCGTATGCTCAATATACGGAGAATCGCAAAAACTCCTAATTCTGGCCATACGTGTAATGATTGCGGAGACCCCTAAAATGCCAGGGCAGTACAAAAACCTCACAAGTGACCCCATTTTAGAAAGAAGACACCCCAAGGTATTCCGTGAGGGTATGGTGAGTTCATGTAAAATTTTATTTTTGTCACAAGTTAGTGGAATGTGAGACTGTAAAAAAAAAAAAAAATACCATTTCCGCTAACTTGTGCCAAATTTTTTTTTCTGTAAACTCGCCATACCCCTCACGGAATACCTAGGGTGTCTTCTTTCCACAATGGGGTCACATGTGGGGTATTTATACTGCCCTGGCATTTTAGGAGTCCTAAGCGTGAGAATCCAAATGCGTAAAAATGTCCTGTGAAATCCTAAAGGTACTCATTGGTTTTAGGGCCCCTTTGCGCATCTTGGCTGCAAAAAGTGTCACACATGTGGTATCGCCGTACTCAGGAGAAGTAGGGCAATGTGTTTTAGGGTGTATTTTTATATATACCCATACTTTGTGTGAGAAATATCGCTGTAACGACAACTTTTTAATTTTTTTATTCAAAGTTGTCAATTTACAGAGATATTTCTCTCACTCAGCATGGGTATATGTGAAAATACACCCTAACACATCGCCCTACTTCTCCTGAGTCATGACATACCATATGATGTACTTTGCAGCCAAATCGCAAAGGGCCCAAATTAATTAGTACCTTTAGAGATGGCATTTTTACGCATTTTCTTCTCACGCTTTAGGGCCCCTAAAATGCCAGGGCAGTATAAATACCCACATGTGACCCCATTTTGGAAAGAAGACACCTCAAGGTATTCGCTGAGGGCATAGTGAGTCCATGAAAAATTAAACTTTTGTCAAAAGTTAGCGGAAAGGGAGACTTTGTGAGAAAAACAATAAAAATCAATTTCCACTAACTTGTGCCAAAAAAATTCTTCTATGAACTCGCCATGCCCCTCACGGATTACCTTAGGGTGTCTTCTTTCCAAAATGGGGTCACATGTGGGGTATTTATACTGCTCTGGCATTTTAGGGGCCCTAAAGTGTGAGAAGAAAAATGCGTAAAAATGCCCTCCTAAAGGTACTCATTGGAATTTGGGCCCTTTGCGCATCTTGGCTGCAAAAAGTGTCACACATGTGGTATCGCCGTACTCAGGAGAAGTAGGGCGATGTGTTTTGGGGTGTATTTTTACATATACCCATGCTGGGTGAGAGAAATATCTCTGTAAATTGACAACTTTGAATAAAAAAATGTAAAAAGTTGTCGTTTTCAGCGATATTTCTCACACACAGTATGGGTATATATAAAATACACCCCAAACGCATTGCCCTACTTCTCCTGAGTGCTGGCGATACCCATGAGTGACACTTTTGCAGCCAAATGCAAGAGCCTAAAACCAATGAGTACCTTTAGGATTTCTACAGGCCATTTTACGCATTTGGATTCTCACGCTTAGAGGCCCTAAAATGCCAGGGCAGTATAAATACCCACATGTGACCCCATTTTGGAAGAAGACACCTCAAGGTATTCTGCTGAGGGCATAGTGAGTCCATGAAAAATTAAACTTTTTGTCACAAGTTAGCGGAAAGGAGACTTTGTGAGAAAAACAATAAAAATCAATTTCCACTAACTTGTGCCAAAAAAAATTCTTCTATGAACTCACCATGCCCCTCACGGATTACCTTAGGGTGTCTTCTTTCAAAATGGGGTCACATGTGGGTATTTATACTGCTCTGGCATTTTAGGGGCCCCTAAAGCGTGAGAGAAGCGGAATCAAATGCGTAAAAATGCCCTCCTAAAGGTACTCATTGGAATTTAGGCCCCTTTGCATCTTGGCTGCAAAAGTGTCACACATGTGGTATCGCCGTACTCAGGAGAAGTAGGGCAATGTGTTTTGGGGTGTATTTTTACATATACCCATGCTGGTGTGAGAAATATCTCTGTAAATTGACAACTTTGAATAAAAAATGTAAAAAGTTGTCGATTTTCAGCGATATTTCTCACACTAGTATGGGTATATATAAAATACACCCTAAACACATTGCCCTACTTCTCCTGAGTACGGCGATACACATGATGACACTTTTGCAGCCAAGATGCAAAGGGCCTAAAACTAATGAGTACCTTTAGATTTCACAGGCCATTTTACGCATTTGGATTCTCACGCTTTAGGGCCCCTAAAATGCCAGGGCAGTATAAATACCCCACAGTGACCCCATTTTGGAAAGAAGACACCCCAAGGTATTCTGTGAGGGGCATGGCGAGTTCACAGAAAAAAATTTTGGCACAAGTTAGCGGAAATTGATATTTTTTTTGTTTTTACAAAGTCTCATATTCCACTAACTTGTGACAAAAATAAAATTTTACATGAACTCACCATACCCCTCACGGAATACCTTGGGGTGTCTTCTTTCCAAATGGGGTCACATGTGGGTATTTATACTGTCCTGGCATTTTAGGGCCCCTAAAGCGTGAGAAGAAGTCTGGAATCCAAATGTGTAAAAATGCCCTGTGAAATCCTAAAGGTACTCATTGGTTTTAGGGCCCTTTGCACTCCAGGCTGCAAAAAGTGGCACACATGTGGTATCGCCGTACTCAGGAGAGTGGGGCAATGTGTTTTGGGGTGTAATTTTATATATACCCATACTTTGTGTGAGAAATATCTCTGTAAACGACAACTTTTAAAAATTTTTATACAAAGTTGACAATTTACAGAGATATTTCTCTCACAACTATGGATATATGTAAAAATACACCCCAAAACACATTGCCCTACTTCTCCTGAGTACGGCGATACCACATAAGTGACACTTTTTGCAGCCTGAGTGCGCAAAGGGTCCAAATTCCAACGAGTACCTTTAGCTTTTACATGGCGGCTCACAATTTAGCCCGCCCAAAATGCCAGAACAGTAAACACACCCCACAAATGACCCCATTTCGGAAAGTAGACACCCCAAGGTATTCACTGAGGGGCATAGTGAGTCCGTCTGAGATTTTTTTTTTGCCAGAAGTTTGCAGAAATTGAAACTTTTTTTTTTTCTCAGAAAGTGTCATTTTCCGCTAACTTGTGAAAAAAATGAAATGATACATGAACTCACCAAGCCCCTCCGTGAATACTTTGAGGTGTCTTCTTTCTAAAATGGTGTCATTTGGGGGTATTTATACTTTTCTGACATTCTAGCACCTGAAGAAACATGACAGGCGCTCAGAAAGTCAGAGCTGCTTCAAAATGCCGAAATTCACTTTTTGCACCATAGTTTGTAAACGCTATAACTTTTACCCAAACCAATAAATATACACTTATTGGACTTTTTTTATCAAAGACATGTAGAACAATAAATTTAGAGAAAAATTTATATAGAAATGTAGTTTTTTTAAAAATTTTACAACAGAAAGTGAAAAATGTCATTTTTTTGCAAAAATTTCGGTAATTTTTGATTAATAGCAAAAAAAGTAAAAATGTCAGCAGCAATGAAATACCACCAAATGTAAGCTCTATTAGTGAGAAGAAAAGGAGGTAAAATTCATTTGGGTGGTAAGTTGCATGACGGAGCAATAAACGGGTAAAGTAGTGTAGTGCGGAATTGTAAAAAGTGGCCTGGTCATTAAGGGTGTTAAAGCTAGGGGGGCTGAAGTGGTTAAAGTGGGAATGAAAGTTCTGTTATACAAAATATGTTCTCCTGCACATATGCAATAGCAAAGAAACAAAGGGAGACATAGGTCTGTCTATAGAGACCTTTGGGACATTGTTCTGCATAAAACGCACCAATAAGAAAAAAACCGCATCAAAACCGCATGTGAACAGGGATGTGTTTTTTTCATCATAATGATGCTCTATTTGCGCTTTAATGCAGTATATTAGATTATATCACTAATATTATATTTTTTACATATGTTTTTTAAATTTTTTTACTGTTTGAACCTCACCGGTATCAGAATATAAAGTGTTGAGATTATTAGCAGTATATTGAATGCTTAAGAGTCTGAAAACTGAGAGCCATTGAGTATATCTCAATGATACAAATGAAGGATCCAAAGAAGTGGACTTTCAACTCCATCCTTTATGTTTAACCCAAGTGGGGTATAAAAATGGGGGAACACAAGCATGGCGACACCACTGAGGAAGGGACCAGGAGGGTCCCGAAACTCGTATTGGCTGTTTCCTATTCTTGTGACAAGACCCCCAACCCGTTGAGCATGGCCATGCGAAAAATCAAGTAAAGGAAAGATATAATATTGGAATATCGAACTGCGCGAACTGCGCGGGTTCGAACGCGCTGAAAAACACCCGACGCATAAACAAGTACTTGAGCTTTTTTTGGGGCGTTTGTCGCTCGTTTTGGCCCATAGACTTCAATGGGAACGCGCAACGCTTGTATTTTGTGCGTTTTTGACACTGAAAACGCGCGTTCGAATGCGCGTTTATGAATTTGCAACATGCTGGAAAGGCCAAACCCCAGCTCTGATTGGCCAAACTTCATATAGACAGGGATATTTGGTTATTGAACAACACTGCAGTCAATCACACAAACGCGCACAAAAACGCGCGACAAAAACGCGCGTCTCAGAAACACTCAGGTCTGAACCCAGAGTAATTCCCTTAGGATACGGGGGTGTATGCCATCCGGTCCAGGCGATTTGTCTATATTGATCTTTTTAAGTCGCTGTTGTACTTCTTCTTGGGTCAGACAGGGCACTTTTAATGGGGAATTTACTTTTACATTCTGCATTTCATCTGACAGTTTATTTTCCTCAGTGAATATAGTGGAGAAAAAAATGTTCAATAGTTTTGCTTTATCCTCGTCGCTCTCTGCAACTCCCCCCTCATTGCTATGTAGAGGGCCGACTCCTTCAGATTAATATTTTTTACTATTTATATAATTGAAGAACATTTTAGGGTTAGTTTTATTCTCTTTGGCAATTAATTTCTCGGTCTCTAGTTTGGCAGTTTTTATTAGTTTTTTACATATTCTATTTTTTTCCTTATAGTTTATCAGAGCTTCTTGGCTCCCCTCCTGTTTTAGTGATTTATATGCTTTTGTTTTGTCATTTATTGCTTTTTTCACGGTTCTATTTATCCACATTGGTTTCTATTTATTTCTTAGCCTTTTATTTCTATAAAGTATGCATCGATCACAATTAGATGTTACAATGCTTTGTCCCAGTTAGTTAGGCCTATGGCCTCGCTTAGTTGGCTTCATTTTGCTTTTCTGAAGTTTGGTATTTTTGTTCCTCCCTTTAGAAACTCATTTGAAGGATAATTGGAAGGTTATTACTTTATGGTCACTATTTCCTAGGTGTCCCCCAACCTGCACATCTGTTGTTCTATCAGGTCTATTGGTTAATACTAAGTCCAGTATGGCCGTCCCTCTGGTCGGGTCCTGAACCAGCTGGAAAAGGTAATTGTCTTTGGCTATTGCAAAGAACCGTTTCCTTTTTGGGATGTACAGGTTTCAGTTTCCCAGTCTATATCTGGGTAGTTGAAGTCCCCCATAATAACGACTTCATTATGATTTGCAGCCTCGTCTATCTCGTTTAGTAATAGATTTTCTGTGGACTCTGGTATATTAGGTGGTTTATAATACACTCCTATTAGTAATTTATTATTGTTTTTTGCTCCATGTGTTTCTACCCACAGTGACTCCACATGTTCATGTCCCTCAGAGATGTATTCTCGAATTATGGGATTTACACAGGACTTCACATAGAGGCAGACCCCTCCACCTCTCCGGTTTTGACGATCCTTTCTAAACAGATTTAGCTTATTGCTCAGGCTGCTTTTTCTTCTGTTTAGAGAACAGAGAAGCCTGCCTCAGATATGAGATATTTATCTGCAGACACAGCTACATTTGGTGGGATCTATTGAGAATATTAAGTGTTCAAAAGTCAAACACATGAGAATAAAGGAACACTAAATCCAGAATCCAAACATCATGTGTGATACTGCCTGCTGAGCTGGTTATCAAATCCTATCATGGGCAATACTGTCTGCTGTGCTGGGTATCTAATCCTATCATGTGTGATACTGTCTGTTGAGCTGTGTATCTAATCCTACCATGTGTGATACTGCCTGCTGAGCTGTGTACGTAATACTATCATGTGTGAAACTGCCTGCTGATCCGTGCATCTAATCCTATCATATGTGATACTTTCTGCTGATCTGGGTATCTAATCCTATCATGTGTGATACTGTCTGCTGAGCAGTGTATCTAATCCTATCCTGTGTGATTCTGCCTGCTGAGCTGGGTATCTAATCATGTCATGTGTGATGCTGTCTGCTTAGCTGGGTATCTAATCCTATCATGTGTGATACTGTCTACTGAGCTGTGTATCTTTTCCTATCCTATGCTAAACTGTCTGCTGAGCTATGTATCTATTCCTATCCTGTGTGATACTGTCTGCGGACCTGTGTATCTAATCCTATCACGTGTGGTACTGCCTGATGGGCTGTGTATCTAATCATATCATGTGTGATACTGTTTGCTAAACTGGGTATCTAATCCTATAATGTGTAATTCTGTCTGCTGAGCTGGGTATCTAATCCTATCATGTGTGATACTACCTGCTGAGCTATGTATCTAATCCTATCCTGCATGATACTGTCTGCTGAACTGTGTATCTAATCCTATCATGTGTGATACTGCCTGATGGGCTGGGTATCTAATCATATCATGTGTGATACTGCCTGATGGGCTGGGTATCTAATCATGTCATGTGTAATACTGCCTGCTGAGCCGGGTATCTAATCCTACCATGTCTGATAATGTCTGCTGAGCTGTGTATCTAATCATATCATGTGTGATACTGCCTGCTGGGCTGTGTAACTAATCATATCATGTGTTATGCTGTCTGCTGAACTGGGTACCTAATCATATCATGGATGATACTGTCTGCTGAGCCATGTATCTAATCCTATCCTATGTTAAACTGTCTGCTGAGCTATGTCTCTAATCCTGTCCTGTGTGATACTGTCTGCTCAGCTGTGTATCTAATCCTATCATGTGTGATACTGCCTGCTGGGTTGTGTACCTAATCATATCATGGGTGATACTGTCTGCTGAGCTGTGGATATAATTCTATCTTGTGTGATGAGCTATGTGTCTGCTGAGCTATATATCTAATCCTATCATGTGTGATACTGCCTGCTGAGTGGTGTATCTAATCATATCCTGTGTGATACTGTCTGCTAAGCTATATATCTAATTCTATCATGTCTGGTACTGTCTGCTGAGCTGCGTATCTAATCATATAATGTGTGATACTGCTTGCTGGGATGTGTATCTAATCATATCATGTGTGATACTGTCTGCTGAGCTGGGTATATAATCCTATCATGTGTGATACTGCCTTATGATATGGGTATCTAATCCTAGCATGTGTGATACTGTCTACTGAGCTGTGTATCTAATCGTATAATGTGTCATACTGCCTGCTGAGCTTGGTATCTAATCATATCATGGGTGATACTGCCTGCTGGGCTGTGTATCTAATCACATCATGTGTGATACTGTCTGCTGAGCTGTGTATTTATTTATTTATTTTATGCACTTATATAGCGATACTATATTCCGCAGCGCTTTACAAACATTAGCATCACACTGTCCCCAATGGGGCTCACAATCTAAGTTTCCTATCAGTATGTCTTTGGAGTGTGGGAGGAAACCGGAGAACCCGGAGAAAACCCATGCAAACACAGGGAGAACACAAACTCCATGTGTATCTAATTCTATCTTGTGTGATGAGCTATGTGTCAGCTGAGCTATGTATCTAATCCTATTGTGTGATATTGCCTGCTGAGCTGGGTATCTAATTCTATCCTGTGTGACACTGCCTGCTGAGCTATATATCTAATTCTGTCATGTGTGATACTGTCTGCTAAACTGGGTATCTAATCTTATCATGTGTGATACTGTTTGCTGAGCTGCATATCTAATCCTATTATGTGTGATACTGTCTGCTGAGCTTGGTATCTAATCCGTTCATGTGTGATATTGCCTGCTGGGCTGTGTAACTAATCATACTGCCTGCTAGGCTATGTATCTAATCCTATCATGTGTGATACGCCCTGCTGAGCCGTGTATCTATCCCTCTCCTGTATGACACTGTCTGCTGAGTTGCTTTTCCAACCCTATCCTGTTTGACACTGTCTGTTGTGCTGCGTATCTATTCCTTTTATGTGTGATTCTGCCTGCTGAGCTCTGTATCTAATCCTATCATGTGTAATACTGTCCTTTGAGCTTTATATACAATTCTATAATATGTGATACTGTCTGCTGAGCTGGGTATCCAATCATATCCTGTGTGACACTATCTGCTGAGGTGTGTATCTAATCCTATCATGTGCGATACTGCCTGCTGAGCCATGTGTCTAATCCTATCCTGTGCTAAACTGTGGACACGCAATGGGCCTAAGGGTCATTTGAAATTCCCAGCTTTTCCTGTCTCTATCATTCTTAAAATTCCCTCTAGAGAGGAATGTTTTATGTTAAGGAACAGATATGAGCAGGAGGTCAGATGGAGGGAGAGATAAGAATTTCCTTGCTGGGTGCAGGGGTTTTCGGATGTTTTAGGCAGTGCAGGAAAATAGGGTTAATAGTTGTGGGAGGCAGAAACATTGTTTGCAGTGAATATTTCATTAGTTATAATTCTGGTATAATTTGATTTTTTGCATTTAGGAAATTTGCATTTTGGATGAAGACAAATGTCTCTGAAGAACTAAAGCCTTAACCTGGGTTCACACGAGCGTATCCGGATTAGGTCCGGATGCGTTGCGGATGCGTTGAGTGAAAACTGTGCGATTTCACAGGCAAAGCCATTCAGTTTTGCCTGCGATTGCGTTCAGTTGTTCAGTTTTTTCCGCGCGGGTACAATGCGTTTTGATGCGTTTTCACGCACGTGATAAAAAACTGAAGGTTTACATACAACATCTCCTAGCAACCATCAGTGAAAAACGCAACGCACCCGCATTTGCTTGCGGATGCAATGCGTTTTTCACGCAGCCCCATTAACTGCTATGGGGCCAGAGCTGCGTGAAAAACGCAGAATATAGAACATGCTGCGATTTTCACGCAACGCAGAACTGATGCGTCAAAAACAACGATCATGTACACAGACCCATAGAAATAAATGGGTCCAGATTCAGTGCGGGTCACATCACGCATTGCACCCGCGCAGAAAACTCTCCCGTGTGAAAGGGGCCTTACATTTAGGGCTCATGCACACAATCATATGTATTTTGCGGTCTGCAAAAACGGATCTTCAAAAAATACGGATGATGTCCCCTAATAGAACAGTCCTATCCTTGTCTATAATGCGGAAAATAATAGGGTATGTTCTACTTTTTTGCAGAACGGGAATATGGAAACTGAAGTTGGTTTGGGCCCCTCCTGTTTCACATAAGTTAGTCACACATAATTATTTTTTACGTATGGTGGCTATGATATGCAACTATATTGTCATAAATTTAGCGGATGGTCTATATTCGGGCGGAACAGGTTAGCTTTGTACAAAGTTCCAGCGGAACCATTAGGACAACACATATTTCCTCCCGATCACATGATATGATGTGGAGGATCACATAATCGGAAGAATTGGCCGTGGCATTCATGTCTTTGTGATGCGACGGAATGTGCCGATAGTAATGTGGATGATGTGCGCTACTTCCGGCTCTGGAGGTGAACATCACTGGTCTCTCACAGGTGCAAGCATTTTTTTAAAGGGTTATTGTGGGTATATATAGGTGTGGGGCGTACACAAGACTTCAGCATTCCCCTGATGAAGCAAAAGGCCTCTTGCATACGACCGTTGGTGTTTTGAGGTCTGCAAACCGCAGATCCGCAAAACACGGTAGCTGCTCCGCATTCTGTTCCCCAATTTGCGTAACGAAACGAGGCCCATTGTAGAAATGCCTATTCTTGTCCGCAAAACGAACAAGAATAGGACATGCTCTATTTTTTTGCGGGGGCACGGAACGGAGCAACGGATATGGACAGCAAACGGAGTGCTGTCCGCATCTTTTGCGGCCCCATTGAAGTGAACCGGTCTGTGTTGGAGCCGCAAAATATGCAGCTCAGACGCGGACCACAACAACGGTCGTGTGCATGAGGCCATAAGAGGCGAAACGCGCGTCGGGATTGAGGAGTGATGGCACACTTTAAGCACTTTATGTGAGTGGGATAAATTATAGTTTATTGCATTCATGTATGACCTTTTATGAAATGTGATGCTGTCTACATTATGGCTGATGCACTTTGCATTAATCGCTGCTATTATGTGATGTCTGGTATGCTTGTGACCAGATTGACACTTTGACATTACCACTCTCTATTATTAATTGTGCATGTGTTGCTTCTCTTAGGGGCTGTTTCATAGCCCTGTATGTAGCTTTCACCACTTAAGGCCTCATGCACATGAACGTATTTTGGGCCCGCGTCCGAGCCGCATATATTGCGCCTTGGGCACGGACCCATTCACTTCAATGGGGCTGCAAAAGATGCGGACAGCACTCCGTGTGCTTTCCGCGTCCTTTCTCCGTTCCGTGGCCCCGCAAAAGCATGTCCTATTCTTGTCCGTTTTGCGGACAAGAATAGGCCTTTCTACAATGGGCCGCGTTCCGTTCCACAAATTACGGAACGCATAACAGCTTCCGTGTTTTGCGGATCCGTGGATTGAGGACCGCAAAACACCTACGGTCGTGTGCATGAGGCCGAACTTGTATGTTTTATGTATTTTATATATGAGATGTTTAATAAAGATACATTATTATGACATTGACATAGAACGGCCTGTTTTGGTGAATATATTTATTAGTGTTGAGCCTGAATATTCGAATAGCGAATTTTAATCGCAAATATCGCAACTTCGAGAATTTGCGAATATTTAGAATATAGTGCTATATATTAGGAATTTTGAATATTCGTCTATTTTTTTCATCTAAACCCATTACTTGCCTGCTTCTTGCTTGTGGGCCAATGTGATAAGGCTGGAATATCGTAGTCTGTGTGATATTTACGTAGTGAATTAGAATATTCTTCATTATAAAATTTATTTCATCTTATGCGAAAAATCGGCAATGTAATCTGCGCATTAATTAAGTGTGGGTTATAGGCAACTTTCCCATTGGGTTGGCTTGCTAGAATGGCCTCTCCAATTAAGTGTTACACATATGACTTCGCCATCAGTCTCTCATGCATGGCTTCTCCAATTAGGTGTTACGCATATGACTTCGCCATCAGTCTCTCATGCATGGCTTCTCCAATTAGGTGTTACACATATGACTTCGCCATCAGTCTCTCACGCATGGCTTCTCCAATTAGGTGTTACACATATGACTTCGCCATCAGTCTCTCACGTATGGCTTCTCCAATTAGGTGTTACACATATGACTTCGCCATTAGTCTCTCACGCATGGCACCGCCATTAGTGTCTCTCACGCATGGCTTCTCCGATTAAGTGGTTCATATATGACTTCACCATTTGAGGTCGGCCACGTGGCCCCACCACAAGTAGGTTTCATGTCTTTTTCCGCCACTCGGGCTGAGGGTGTTGGTGTCGGGCCTAAGTCCTGGGTATAAGTCCGTCTTCCAGTAGGAAGTACAGTAATAGACGCAATTCACAATGTCTCACGTCTACAGACACGACAAGTCCAATCACGACTACAGGCGCAGCATACATAGTTATCACGACCTTAAGCTTATTTCCTGTCACAACTGCAGGTATGGTGTGTACGTTCTCTGTCCTCATTACAGGCAACATTAGCTCGTTAATTGAAATAGCCATGTATTCGTGTTGATGTGTAGTGTACGGGAGCTGTAATGCCCGTCACTACAGAAGGGTCACTTGTGTGCGGTTGTTCCCCTCAGTTATGAGGAGATTGGTGTAATACATCTTCATGTAATGCAATACTGTGTATTTCCCTGTTACTGTGATATTTGCCATGTGCAGGCCTGCTAGGGGTGTCATTCCAGCTCTAAGACGCTAGAGGGAGCTAGGGAGCCCTAGTTTATAAATAGGCCCAGTCAGGGGAAGAAAAGGCAGATTAGACTGAGTCTAAGTTAAGTGCAGGCCATGAGCCTGTGAAGTCCAGCTCAGGCCTTGAGCCTGTGAAGGCAAGGCCCAGGCCTTGTACCCGCTGAAGTCAGCCCAGGCCCTATCGCCTGTGAGGGTCCAGCCTAGGAAGATTCATGCCCTAGGAGGAGCAGTCCAGACCCTAGAACTAGTGGAGAAGTGTTGCCTCCTTAGTCAAGCTGCAAGCAGGACAAGTATCCCTGGAGAGAGAGGACAGTTGCCTGAAGTGTGTTGCTGCATTAAGAGTAAGATTAAAGCCCGATCTTAGGAGGCCTGTCTTGAAGATGGCCCTTTGGGACTGTGATTACTAACTTGAACCACTTCTGTGACTGTATTGTAACGTGTGGAACATTCTGGAGCTGTACTTGATAACTGTTCAACTGTTTGCAACTACGTTCAGTAAAGTTATCCCGTTATTTAAAGATACAGAGATTCCTCAATCATTCCACCTATCACTACACGGTGTGCCACCGTTCAATTGGCACTGGCGTCACGACATTCATCACCTGCCTGTTCCAGTGCTGACCCGATTGAAGACGACAGTCAGTCCCAGGTTAGTGGGTTGCCCTGCACTGCAAAGCCAGCATACCTAAAGCTACACTACTGACCCCCTGGGACACTGCAGATGGTTCCCCAGGCCTGGTGAGTTTATACATTCCACTTAATCTACTAATAGAGAAAGACGGCATACGCCATGTTCTAACTTTTTGGCCCCTTATATATAAAAGGTGTGGCCTGGGGAATAAGTAGAGGTGTAGTAGTTTGCAAGCAGGAACAGTTGGTGCCCGATCAGGGCCCTCAGCAAATGCTTGGAATCCATTTAGGCCTTCCAAGAGTTTCACCATTGTTTGTTTCATTCTGCAGCTCTCAGGATTCAGACCTTCTCGCAATATGTTCACATGTTGTTAGTATACATTAGAGTAAATCTGATTACCGGCCACTCCTTCAATCGCATCAGCCACCTCCAAGAACGATGTGCCGGTTCACATGACAAAGAGGTAAGGTAGATGGTAGTCACTGTGGTATGTACGATATATTTCGCACCTTTATCGGGAAATGTCTTTTACGTTCAAAGTGGGTGTAGTAATGGTATGTGTATATTTTACTCTAACCTAAGGTCTGCTCTTTTTGGCCCCTTTAGGCTGCCCTACAGCAGCAGTTATGGCACAATTCTACTGCTTGTTGAAGATGGGGTTAGATAGGTTAGGTACACCTTTCTGATAGCCGATCCGACCACAAATATATATATATATTTAATATATATATATATATATATATATATATATAAAAGATGAAAATATGGACAGCACTCCAAAGATATAAATCAATCGTGAGGTTTATTCACCCAGGTGGTGAGGAGCGACGTTTCGGCTCACATGAGCCTTTCTCAAGCATTGAAACAAGTGAAAATGCATACCATATATACGTGATTCTGTTGCAATCAATTAAACAAATCAATCATTGGTGATAATCAATCAATACAGTGATAGTACAGAAAATTCAACAAAAATCAATTCACATGATTAAAATACAGTGGACATGGGCGTGTATAACATAATTTGCCTCATAAATAAAAATAGTGCAATTACATAGTGTAAAAACAGTGTAGATTTCCATCATATTAATTAATGTCCAGGTGTACATACTTGTGCTGATTAATAACAGTCGTGGTGATAATCCAAAACCAATAATTGGGAAGAAGGATCGGTCTGCATGGATAATGGCGTCCACCATATGCAAACTTATCGTCACAAACATAAAAGACAAGCGAATCAACGGTGCATACGTCATCCAGGGGCGCTGTGCGCCACTCGCGCTTGCGCACTGTGTTAATGCGGCCCCGTCAGCCATATTGGGTAAGGGTATAAGATCCTGGACATCCGCGCGTGCGCGGACACAACTTGTGGCGCAATCGCCATCTTGAATACTGGAAAAGAAACTGCAAGTGCCCTTAATTATAAATATCAAGTACACAGGTATCGTTTTGTATAGCCAGTGGAGGAATGCCACTATTGGGTCCGGCAGGTAGGTGGGAGGCTCTCCCCTGCCGAGCAAGCGACCCTACCAGGGAGCGGTTATGGAGGAGGAGGCACGCCAGTGTCACCACGCCCGGTCACCACAATACCTGCCATATACGGACCATTTAGCATATGAGGGTTCTCCTCATTCTGTGTAAAGATAGAAAAAAGGGCACCACATAGTTTGCAAGTAGTTATAGTAAATCACACCTATATGATTCGCTGTCTAAAAAATCAATAAATTGATTAATAAATTAATAAATTAATGGTGGGGGACATTCTTCATGCCAGGGACGATCCATTACTTCTCCAATGTATAAAGTGATTATCTAAGAAAAAAGAGAAAAAAATTGCTTAATATAACATCTTTTCACTTTTCCAATCCAACACATCTTTTAACAGTCGGATGCATAACTCGCAATATATACTGGGAGGAGGGTGAGCCAGCGATTATTCACCTATACATTTATCTATATTCGATATTCAACCCATTAGGGTGTAAGCTATTAAGGGTATATATCCAGTATAACTCTCTTTTTTTAAGAAGAGATATCCTATCACCACCTCTTCTAGGCATGCTTACTTGTTCTATAATCCAACATTTTAATTGATTTTCCTTATGTTTTTGTCGCACAAAATGTCGGGATACCGGTAAATCTGTCCAGTTTTTCCTAATAGTATTGCGATGATTATTTAATCTTGTTTTTAAATCGGTTGATGTTTCCCCAACATAAAGTAGATTGCACGACAGGACATAAATGACAAAAGAAGAATTACATGTTAGATGGAATTTAATAGGGAAACTATGTATATATAGTTTCCTATTAAATTCCATCTAACATGTAATTCTTCTTTTGTCATTTATGTCCTGTCGTGCCGTGCAATCTACTTTATGTTGGGAAACATCAACCGATTTAAAAACAAGATTAAATAATCATCGTAATACTATTAGGAAAAACTGGACAGATTTACGGTACCCGACATTTTGTGCGACAAAACATAAGGAAAATCAATTAAAATGTTGGATTATAGAACAAGTAAGCATGCCTAGAAGAGGTGGTGATAGGATATCTCTTCTTAAAAAAGAGAGTTATACTGGATATATACCCTTAATAGCTTACACCCTAATGGGTTGAATATCGAATATAGATAAATGTATAGGTGAATAATCGCTGGCTCACCCTCCTCCCAGTATATATTGCGAGTTATGCATCCGACTGTTAAAAGATGTGTTGGATTGGAAAAGTGAAAAGATGTTATATTAAGCAATTTTTTCTCTTTTTCTTAGATAATCACTTTATACATTGGAGAAGTAATGGATCGTCCCTGGCATGAAGAATGTCCCCACCATTAATTTATTAATTTATTAATCAATTTATTGATTTTTAGACAGCGAATCATATAGGTGTGATTTACTATAACTACTTGCAAACTATGTGGTGCCCTTTTTTCTATCTTTACACAGAATGAGGAGAACCCTCATATGCTAAATGGTCCGTATATGGCAGGTATTGTGGTGACCGGGCGTGGTGACACTGGCGTGCCTCCTCCTCCGGTAACCGCTCCCTGGTAGGGTCGCTTGCCTCGGCAGGGGAGAGCCTCCCACCTACCTGCCGGACCCAATAGTGGCATTCCTCCACTGGCTATACAAAACGATACCTGTGTACTTGATATTTATAATTATGGGCACTTGTAGTTTCTTTCCAGTATTCAAGATGGCGATTGCGCCACAAGTTGTGTCAGCGCGCGCGGATATCCATGATCTTATACCCTTACCCAATATGGCGGACGGGGCCGCATTAACACAGTGCGCTAGCGCGAGTGGCGCACAGCGCCCTGGATGACGTATGCACCGTTGATTCGCTTGTCTTTTATGTTTGTGACGATAAGTTTGTATATGGTGGACGCCATTATCCATGCGGACCGATCCTTCTTCCCAATTATTGGTTTTGGATTATCACCACAACTGTTATTAATCAGCACAAGTATGTACACCTGGACATTAATTAATATGATGGAAATCTACACTGTTTTTACACTATGTAATTGCACTATTTTTATTTATGAGGCAAATAATGTTATACACGCCCATGTCCACTGTATTTTAATCATGTGAATTGATTTTTGTTGAATTTTCTGTACTATCACTGTATTGATTGATTATCACCAATGATTGATTTGTTTAATTGATTGCAACAGAATCACGTATATATGGTATGCATTTTCACTTGTTTCAATGCTTGAGAAAGGCTCATGTGAGCCGAAACGTCGCTCCTCACCACCTGGGTGAATAAACCTCACGATTGATTTATATCTTTGGAGTGCTGTCCATATTTTCATCTTTTTTATATTGGGTAAGCCTATTCCCCGATTGGACTTTGCACCCTATTCTTGTTTCATTTTTGGTTGGTGCTCTCATCATTTTCTACATTTTATATATATATATATATATATATATATATATATAGAACAAAAATAGGACTGCACGCCTGTAGATAATCCAAAACAGTGAAGAGACTTTATTCAACCATGAGTGGCACTTATGGGTGAATAAAATCTCTTCACTGTTTTGGATTATCTACAGGAGTGCAGTCCTATTTTTGTTCTATATTGGTGGGTAAATACCTATTCCCAGATTGGGGCTCTGCACCCGCTTTCTACTTTTTTCTTGGATGGTGCTGCTGACTATTTTTTCTTATATATATACTTATAAGTAGAGATGAGCGAACACCTGGATGTTCGGGTTCGAGAAGTTCGGCCAAACTTCCCGAAAATGTTCGGGTTCGGGATCCGAACTCGACCCGAACTTTATCCCGAACCCCATTGAAGTCAATGGGAACCCGAACTTTTGGGCACTAAAAAGGCTGTACAATAGTCCAGGAAAGGGCTTGAGGGCTGCAAAAGGCAGCAAAATGTAGGTAAATTCCCTGCAAACAAATGTGGATAGGGAAATGAATTAAAATAAAATAAAATAAATAAAAATTAACCAATATCAATTGGAGAGAGGTCCCATAGCAGAGAATCATGCGTCATATCACCCACCACTGGAGAAGGCCACTCTCATTTATTTCGGCCCAGCACCCAGACAGAGGAGAGAGGTCCCACAGCAAGGAATCATGCGTCATTTAACCCACCACTAGAGAAGGCCACTTTCAGTTATTTCAGCCCAGAACCCAGACAGAGGAGAGGTTCATTCAACTTTGGGTTGCACCGCAAGATCATGGTAAAGTTAGAAAAATGAGGATTAAATAATGAAGTGCCCCGGAGTACAAGAATACATGGTTGAGGGGGAGGCAGTTATAAATGTCTTTTCTGCACAAGAGAGGCACAGGTCCTATGGGATCCATGCCTGGTTCATTTCTATGAACGTCAGCTTGTCCACGTTGGCTGTGGACAGGCGGCTGCGTTTGTCAGTAATGACACCCCCTGCCGTGCTGAATACACTTTGAGACAAAACTCTGGCCGCCGGGCAGGCCAGCACCTCCAAGGCATAAAATGCTAACTCCGTGGACAATTTGGAGACCCAGAAGTTGAATGGGGCCGAACCATCAGTCAGTACGTGGAGGGGTGTGCAGACGTACTGTTCAACCATGTTAGTGAAATGCTGCCTCCTGCTAACATGTTCCGTATCAGGCGGTGGTGCAGTTAGCTGTGGTGTGGAGTCAAAACTTTTCCACATTTCTGCCATGCGAACCCTGCCCTCAGAGGAGCTGGCCGTGACACTGCTGCATTGGCGACCTCTTGCTCCTCCTCTGCCTTCGCCTTGGGCTTCCACCTGTTCCCCTGTGACATTTGGGAATGCTCTCAGGAGCACGTCTACCAGCGTGCGCTTGTACATGCGCATCTTCCTATCACGCTCCAGTGCAGGAAGTATGGTGGGCACATTGTCTTTGTACCGGAGATCCAGCAGGGTGGCAACCCAATAGTCGGCACACGTTAAAATGTGGGCAACTCTGCTGTCGTTGCGCAGGCACTGCAGCATGTAGTCGCTCATGTGTGCCAGGCTCCCTAGAGGTAAGAACAAGCTGTCCTCTGTGGGAGGCGTATCGTCATCGTCCTCCGTATTCCCGCAGCCACGCACCAGTGATGGGCCTGAGCTGTGTCGGGTGCCACCCTGCTGTGAACCTGCTTTATCCTCATCCTCCTCCACCTCCTCCTCATCCTCCTCGTCCTCCAGTAGTGGGCCCTGGCTGGCCACATTTGTACCTGGCCTCTGCTGTTGCAAAAAACCTCCCTCTGAGCCACTTCTAACAGACTGGCCTGAAAGTGCTAAAAATGCTAAGCGTTTTCTCAAGGAGACATAGAAGTGGTATTGCAACGCTGATAACGGTCTCATCGCCACTGGCCATGGTGGTGGAGTACTCGAAACAGCGCAACAGGGCACACAGGTCTCGCATGGAGGCCCAATCATTGGTGGTGAAGTGGTGCTGTTCCGCAGTGCGACTGACGCGTGCGTGCTGCAGCTGAAACTCCACTATGGCCTGCTGCTGCTCGCACAGTCTCTCCAGCACATGCAAGGTGGAGTTCCACCTGGTGGGCACGTCGCATATGAGGCGGTGAGCGGGAAGGCCGAAGTTCCGCTGTAGCGCAGACAGGCGAGCAGCGGAAGGATGTGAACACCGGAAGCGCGCACAGACGGCCCGCACTTTATGTAGCAGCTCTGACATGTCGGGGTAGTTGTGAATAAACTTCTGCACCACCAAATTCAGCACATGCGCCAGGCAAGGGATGTGCGCAAACCCGGTAGTCCCAGAGCTGCTACGAGATTTCGCCCATTATCGCACACCACAAGGCCGGGCTTGAGGCCCACCGGCAGAAACCACTCGTCGGTCTGTTGTTCAATAACCCGCCACAACTCCTGCGCAGTGTGGGGCCTGTCCCCCAAACATAAGAGTTTCAGAATGGACTGCTGACGTTTACCCCGGGCTGTGCTGAAGTTGGTGGTGAAGGTGTGTGGCTGACTGGATGAGCTGGTGGAAGCAGAGGAGGAGGAAGCCGAGTAGGAGGAGGAGGCTACAGGAGGCAAAGAATGATGCCCTGTGATCCATGGCGGCGGAAGGACGTGCCTTGGGAAAGAGCCTTGGGCCTAGCCGCCACTACATTTACCCAGTGTGCAGTTAGGGAGATATAGCATCCCTGGCCATGCTTACTGGTCCACGTATCTGTGGTTAGGTGGACCTTGCCACTGATGGCGTTGCGCAGTGCACACTTGATTTTATCGGATACTTGGTTGTGCATGGAAGGCACGGCTGTCTTGGAGAAGTAGTGGCAGCTGGGAAGAACATACTGTGGGACAGCCATGGACATCAGCTGTTTGAAGCTGTCTGTGACCACCAGCCTGAATGACAGCATTTTAAAGGCCAGTAGTTTAGAAATGCTGGCATTCAGGCCCAGGGCTCGAGGGTGGCTAGGTGGGAATTTACGCTTTCTCTCCAAGGTTTGTGAGATGGAGAGCTGAACGCTGCCGTGTGACATGGTGGAGATGCTTGGTGACGCAGGTGGTGTTGTCGGTGGCACATCCACGGTTTAGTGGGCGGCAGGTGCCAACATTCCTCCCGAGGCAGAGGAAGAGGCTGAGGCAGCAGCAGAAGAGGGAGCAGGGGGAGCCTGAGTGAGTTCCTTGCTTTGAAGGTGTTTACTCCACTGCAGTTCATGCTTTGCATGTAAATGCCTGGTCATGCAGGTTGTGCTAAGGTTCAGAACGTTAATGCCTCGCTTCAGGCTCTGATGGTACAGCGTGCAAACCACTCGGGTCTTGTCGTCAGCACATTATTTAAAGAAGTGCCATGCCAGGGAACTCCTTGAAGCTGCCTTTGGGGTGCTCTGTCCCTGGTGGCGGTGGCCAGTAGCAGGCGAAGTCTCTTGGATGCGGCTGTTCTGCTTTTGCCCCCTGCTCCCTCTTTTGCTACGCTGTTTGCTCGGTCTCACCACTGCCTCTTTCTCTGAACTATGATAGTCAGTGGCATGAACACACAGTCTTCCTCCCTGACCTCCTGTTCGGTCTGCACACTGCAGAAAGAAGCAGCAGTTGGCACTTGTGTTTCGTCATCATCAGAGACATGCGGACTGCGATGAGATGGTATTCCCATGTCCTCATCATCAGGAAACATCAGTGGTTGTGCATCAGTGCATTCTATGTCTTCCACCACTGGGGAAGGGCTAAGTGGATTCCCTTGGGAAACCCTGCCAGGAGAGTCTTCAAACAGCATAAGAGACTGCTGCATAACTTGAGGCTCAGACAGTTTCCCTGATATGCATGGGGGTGATGTGACAGACTGATGGGCTTGGTTTTCAGGCGCCAACTGTGCGCTTTCTGCAGAAGACTGGGTGGGAGATAATGTTGTGAACGTGCTGGATCCACTGACGGCCACCCAATTGACTAGCGCCTGTACCTGCTCAGGCCTTACCATCCTTAGATTGGGCTCCACCAAATATCGCTGTAAATTCTGGCGGGTACTGCAACCTGAGGTAGTTGGTTCACTAGGACGTGTGGCTGTGGCATAATGGCCACGTCCTCTCCCAGCACCAGAGGGTACACTAACACAACCACGACCGTGTCCGTGTCCCTTACTAGATGTTTTCCTCATTGTTACCGTTCACCAAGCACCACAATAAGAAAAAAAAATATTTGGCCCAATGTATTGATTTCAAATTCAGGCCTTTTTTTACAGGAACCTAACACTATCTGCCTATTTATTTATGTAGCGTATTACACTAATCCAGGCACAGCAGTAACCACTGATTTAGGGGAATATCTCTTTTAGGGCTAGTACTTAGGCCCTGGATGAAAGGTATCCTTTTATGGACAGATTTAAACTAGGCCTGCAACAGCTAGAACACCAGATTCAGGGTATTGCTATTTTGTCAATTGAATTTCACCCCAGAACAAAATATATAATTTGCAGGACACTATGAAACTTGGCCAGCCACAGCTGAAACCACTGATTTATGGTATTGCTATTTTGGCAATTGAATTTCCTCTCAGAACAAAATATATCCTTTGCAGGACACTATTAAACTTGGCCAGCCACAGCTGAAACCACTGATTTACGGTATTGCTATTTTGGCTATTGAATTTCACCCCAGAACAAAATATATCCTTTGCAGGACACTCTGAAACTTGGCCAGCCACAGCTGAAACCACTGATTTATGGTATTGCTATTTTGGCAATTGAATTTCACCCCAGAACAAAATATATGTTTTGGCAGGCACTATTAGGCCTCTTTCACACGGGCGTCATGTTTGACGCCCGGATAAGAGGCGGGTGCGTTGCGGGAATATGCGCATTTTTCCCGCGCGGGTACAAACGTTTGTAACGCGTTTTGCACGCGCGTGAGAAAAAACGCCATGTTTGGTACCCAGACCCGAAGCCGGACTTCATCACTGAAGTCCGGTTTCGTGTCTTCTGGAGAATTGATTATTTTCCCTTATAACATGGTTATAAGGGGAAATAATAGCATTCTTAATAAATAATGCATTGTTAAATGAAGTTGAGGGGGTTAAAAATAATAAAAGTTAACTTACCTTAGCCACTTGATCGTGTAGTTGCGATCTGTCCCCTCTTTCCCTGCAGCATCTAAGATCTACAGGACCTGTGATGACGTCACATCACATGGTCCAATCACATGGTCCATCTTACCATGGTGATGGACCATGTGATGTGAGGTCATCACAGATCCTTTAGATCTTAGATGCTGCATGGGAAGAGAGGAGAGATCGCGACTACGCGATCAAGTGGCTAAGGTAAGTTAACTTTTATTATTTTTAACCTCCTCCACTTCATTTATCAATGCATTCTTTATTAAGAATGCTATTATTTCCCCTTATAACCATGTTATAAGGGAAAGTAATAGAGATTGGGTCCCGTTGCTAAGCAACAGTGCGGGAAAATTGCAACGCATCCGCACTTGCTTGCGGATGCTTGCGATTTTCCCGCAGCCCCATTCACTTCTATGGGGCCTGCGTTGCGTGAAAAACGCAGAATATAGAACATGCTGCGATTTTATCGCAACGCAGAAGTGATGCGTGAAAATTACCGCTCATGTGCACAGCCCCATAGAAATGAATAGGTCCGGATTCAGTGCGGGTGCAATGCGTCCTCCTCACGCATTGCACCCACGCGAAAAACTCGCCCGTGTGAAAGGGGCCTTATAGTTTGCTAGCCAGTGCTGGGACACCAGATTTAGGGGATTGCTATTTTGACAATTGAATTTCACCACGGAAAATAATCTATCCTTTGCCAAACAGCAGACAGTATTATACTTGGCTAGCCAAAGCTGGAACACAAGATTTAGGGGATTGGTATTTTGGCAATTGTATTTAACCCCTTAATAAATATAGAAATTGCTATTCTGAGTTTCTAGGGGTGACAATTAGCACAGCCAAGCCCCTGATGTAGGATATAGCAAAAAAAAAAAAAAAACGAGTATTGATGGATTGATGGACTTGGTGGCAGTTTGTTCTGGTGCACCATAAGTCACAAAATGTCCGCCGATCACCCCAGAAAATAACTGACAGAAAAACGCTCTGTGCAGCCTAAAAACCTGTGAGCAAGTAACTAGCAGAAGTTCAATCATTCACAGCTGTAGATCGATCACTTCATTAGGTTCTTTTTCAGACTTTTCCCTGCCTAATCTCGCCCTCACAGCAGCTGCGTCCTCTCCCTACACTAATCAGAGCAGTGTGACGTGTGGCGCTATGTGACTCCAGCTTAAATAAAGGCTGGGTCACATGCTGCACTTGGCCAATCACAGCCATACCATTAGTAGGCATGGCTGTGATGGGCTCTTAGGGCAAGAAGTAAAACGCTAGCTGAATGTCCGGGTCCGTGTCCCGAACACCCCAAAATTCGGTACGTTCTCGAACTGTTCGCTCAACACTACTTATAAGTAAACCTAAATGTTGCCAGTAATCTAAACCTTAACTCTGCATCAATAGATGACTCATGCCTATTTATGAATATTAATTATTGATATTAACCCAAAATATTAATAATTAATATTTCATTTAACACACAGAATATACATTATATTTGCAATGGGGATGTGCTTATGTAGCATGGCAGAAATGCTGTTTGTTTTAAAAAAGACTTGCTTCAAAAAATTCTTGTAAATTGTCTTCTCACACAATAAAACTATTTGGTAATTTACACAATCTTATAACTTGCAACTTTCTCAGACTGTAAAATTTATAAAGTGAAATACAGTTGGAAAGGGAGACGTCACAATGGCTGCAGGGATGCTAGTAGTTGTTTATGGCTCTTCTGTGGCTGGACTCTGTGTGCCGTAACATCACCTGTGCCCTGACCAACGCAGTCATTGGGAAGGTCCACTTAACGACTGACACATGGACAAGTGCTTTTGGCCAGGGATGCTACATTTCCCTGACGGCATGCTGGGTGAATGTTGTAGAGGCGGGGAGCAAGTAGTACCCTAGGATGGCGCAGGTACTACCGACACCAAGGATTGCTATCAGTGTTTCCGCAGTCACCTATGTTAGAGGCTGCAACTCCCCCCTTCTCCTCCTCCACTTCCACCTCTGAATTATCATCTTGCAGCACCAGTCAGCTATCAGTCAGTAGCTGGAAGCAGTGTAGCACTGCAGTGGGGAAGCAGCAAAGGCCGTGCTTAAAATGATCTGTTTAGGTGACAAACAGCACAAAAGGGACCAGACTGAGCTGTGGCTTTCGCCACTCAACCTACAACCAGTCATGGTTGTGTCTGATAAAGGCCGTAAGTTGGTGGTTGCTTTGGAGCTCCACAAGCTCACACATATACCATGCCTAGACCACGTGTTCAACCTAGTGGTTCAGCGGTTTCTCAAAACCTACCCCAATTTGCCTGAGCTACTGGTGAAGGTGTGTGTGCCCATTTCCGCAAGTCATCGACAGCTTCCGCCAGTCTGGCAACACTGCAGGAGCGCTTGCAATTGCCAGCTCACTGACGTGAGCACGCGCTGGAACTCAATGTTCCACATGTTGGTCAGGCTTTTTGAGCAGCAGAGGCAGTAGTGGAATACCAGCTGTAACATGGTGGTCACCTTTCCAGTCAGCTTTCCCTCTTAACAAGCGACGAGTGGGCATTGATGTCTGACCTTAGTGAGGTTTTAAGAAACTCTGAGGAATCAACACAGAGGGTGAGCGGAGATAACGCTATTATCAGTGTAACCATCCCACTTCTGTGTCTACTTAAAAGCTCGCTGCTCAAAATTAGGGCTGACGCTTTACATGTGGAAGAGGTGGATATGGGGGAAGACATTACACAGGGTGATAGCCAGACCACCCTCAGTTTGTCTTCTCAGAGCAAATTGGATGATGATGATGAGGAGGAGCAGGAGACGGTTGCCTCCGCTACAGAGGGTAGTACGCATGGAAGTTTTATTTCATCTGTTCAGCGTGGATGGGTAGAAGAGGAGGAAGAGGATGAGGAGCTTGAGAGTCATTCTCCTGATGAGGACAGGGGAGTCTTGTCTGTTGGGACTCTGGCACACATGGCTGACTTTATGTTAGGCTGCCTTTCCCGTGACCCTCGCGTTGTACGCATTTTGGCCAACACCGATTACTGATTGTTCAACCTTCTTGACCCCCACTACAAAGAGAACTTCTCATCTCTCATTCCTGTGGTGGAGAGGATGAGCAAAATGGTGCAATACCAAAAGGTCTTTGTGGAAAAATTTCTCCAAATATTTCCAGCTGACAACGCTGGCTGCAGAGTACGTAGATCCTTGGCCAACCGAGGAGGGGAGACGAAGGGAACATACAGCAGTTCCAACAGAGGCAGGGCAACACTCTCCAAGGCTTGAGACAGTTTTATGACCCCACGCCAGCACCCTAATCCTGATGCGAGCCTAGTGTCACAAGGAGGGAAAAATTTTGGAAGATGGTGAAGGAGTACATAGCAGTACTATTTCTCTTTATGTGTGAGACTCCCTTTCAAATGTTCAAAGAACAATATATCCCTTATATAAAAGGTATCTTCAAGGATTGATACGTCAGCTCTCTTTGTATCACATTACTGATATCATGTGTGGGTTTTATGTCTGCTTTGGGAATAATTAAAGGGCCCCCTTTTATATATTTTTATTTCTATTTTCCTTTTATTATTGACATTTGTATCTGGATATGCGGACTTCAAAGTATACTGTTTTTAGGTTCAAGTTTTTATCATGATTTATGATAAGTGCTTATTGTTAATTTTTGATCTATGTGGATTTGTGTACCTAAATAATATGATGCATATGGATCTGCATACTAGAAATTGAAAATTATGAGCTAATAATTCTATATGGACACTATTGAGGAATTGTTATGAGGAATCCGGTCCAGCTTTTTGTCCCTACACAATAGATGGGGAGCACCTATAAAAGAGTTCACATTGCACACTATTATTGACCACTGAAGAAGGGGGCTGACCCCCGAAATGCTTTTGAGCTTGTCAATAATAGTGTGCCAACAGTATATGCAATACAAGACCTTCTAAGTGTAAGAAGAATTGAAATTTCTTCTCTTCCCTCCCTGCTACCAGTTGATCCGGATGTTCAGAAGCGATCGTGGCATCCGGACACTAGGACCTACAGCGCCTCCCCCATTGAGAACGCTCCGCTTCCTCCGAGGTCACGTGGCACGCCGCGGGTGTCAGGCGGTTGCGCTTCAACACAGCACCGGGACTACCAAAGGCTCACAGTGCTTATACCAGCAAGACACCTGGGATGTACCGGACTGTTATGTAAGCTACTAAAGTCCCATACTGCATACTTCCGATGCATCAGATTTTCAGCTGGCATTGAGACATCAGCAATAGTTCTTTAGTACTACAAATTAAATATACCCCTGCTGCATCCGACTGGTAATTAACAGGTTATTGAACATTAGCAGACACCTGTATTAATATATCACTACACTACCACCGGCCGCACGGTTACGTGGAGTGAGTTCTGAAATAATCAACTACTGGGACCCCGTAGTGTTTTCATTATTGGACATACAATTCGGATACTCAATGTAATTATCCGCACAAGAACTTTAATGAGATGGAACTTGCAAATATTATCCAATGCATTTAGCTTGTTGTTTACACCAGCCTAACCTATTGGCATTGCTGAATCTACAATGCACGTATCATATCGTTTAGAGTTGTTATTTTTATTGTGGTTGTATTTATTTTTATTGTGGTTTTATTTATTAAATTATAAATTAAATTATGTGGCCTTAAAATATTTTTAATGTGGTCTGCTCCCGCATGATAAGTGTGCCCCTGTTATTCTATTCTGCTTTTTGGACGTTAGGCCTTGGGTGTAGCCAATTGGGGTGAGCACCTTTTTCCATTTGCCACTATTTAGTGTACCCGCCGTTTTCTACGTAGCAGACCATGACGGCGTCCTCAGTGATCCCTTTGTGCCTTACAACTATTGGGTGTCCAAGCTGGACATGTGGCACGAACTGGTGCTCTACGCCTTGGAGGTGCTGGCCTGCCCCTCTGCCAGCGTTTTGTCAGAGGGTATATTTATTGCTGCTGGGGGCATTATAACTGATAAGTGCATTCACCTGTCAACTGAAAATGCTGACCGGTTGACTCTTATAAAAATGAACAAGGCCTGGATTGCCCCTAACTTCTCTACTCCACCAGAGGAAAGCGGCTGAACATAAAGCCACTAAATGTGGCTTTTATGGTGTATTGAATACACTGTACTCTCATGCACCCCTTCTACCACTAAGAATGTATATGGTTCAGTCTCCCTTTTCTCGTCCTCCTCCTCCATCATATTAACATGCTTATTAGGCTGCCCTCGCTCCTAATGTTTTAAAGGGTCAGCTCAGCAGCGGGCCCTCACCCATAATGTTTTTAAGGGTCACCAGCAGGCCCTCACCCATAATGTTTTTGAGGGTCACCAGCAGACCCTCAACCGTAATGTTTTTTAGACTCAACAGCAGGCCCTTGTTCATAATGTTTTAGAGGGTCACCAGCAGGCCCTCGCCCCTAATGTTTTAGATGTTCAGATCATCAGCAGGCACTTGCCCCTAATGATTTACAGGGTCAGCTCAGCAGCAGGCTTTCGTCCATAATGTTTTAGATGGTCAGATCAGCAGCAGGCCCTCGCCCCTAATGTTTTAGATGGTCAGATCATCAGCAGGCACTTGCCCCTAATGATTTACAGGGTCAGCTCAGCAGCAGGCTTTCGTCCATAATGTTTTAGATGGTCAAATCAGCAGCAGGCCCTCGCCCCTAATGTTTTAGATGTTCAGATCATCAGCAGGCACTTGCCCCTAATGATTTACAGGGTCAGCTCAGCAGCAGGCTTTCGTCCATAATGTTTTAGATGGTCAGATCAGCAGCAGGCCCTCGCCCCTAATGTTTTAGATGGTCAGATCATCAGCAGGCACTTGCCCCTAATGATTTACAGGGTCAGCTCAGCAGCAGGCTTTCGTCCATAATGTTTTAGATGGTCAGATCAGCAGCAGGCCCTCGCCCCTAATGTTTTAGATGGTCAGATCAGCAGCAGACCCTCACCCCTAATTTTTTAGATGGTCAGCTCTGCAGCAGGCCCTCTCCCCTAATAACAGCCCCAGAAATAACCAACAGTGCAGTGCGTATATATTTTTCTTTTTTTAATGAATTACGCCCCAATACACTTTCAACAGAAATCACTGCAACAGTGAAGTGCATATATATTTGTGGTCGTCGTGGCTACCAAGAGAGTGCATCCTATCCCACCTGAGACTATCCCATCCCTAAGCAGTTAGAGTTGTGCTGCAATTGCGACGTAGCAGGGACACCAGAAAGAGGGCATTCCCTTCAAGAGTAACCGACAATACGGGTGGGTTGGTGGGGAAACACTGGAGCGACGTACAAAGTGGGAGGGACACTGGGAGGCAGCCACTCCCCTCCCACAAATACAGGCCAATGAATCGGCCTTTACACTTGTGGCTACCAAGAGAGTGCACCCTATCCCACCTGAGACTATCCTATCCCTAAGCGGTTAGAGTTGTGCCGCAACCGTGATGTAGCAGGGACACCAGAAAGAGGGCAAAAAGGCATACTGAGTAGCAAGAGTAATTTATTACAGCATAAATCACAAAACCAAACTTTGGAAAGCTAATGACATCTCAGTTTTGGGGTGAGGTATGTAACGAAAAGAGTGGAGTGTCGGTACAAAGTACACGTTTGATCACCAAAAGATTAGTACAGCATAACAAGGGGGTGATACATATCAATGATCTATGACTAAGTGAAATAAAATGTAACTTTTAATTTATACTTTAAAAAAAATGGCCCTTAACTTGATAGTGATACATAAATGAGACACAAAATACGACTGGAACCTGCGTTTTTAGGTTCCAGGAGGATCCAAGTTACAAATGTGCACGACGGCACCCAGGTATAATGGGATTAAACCGGTGGTCTTACCGCACCATGTAGATCCGTCCTTAAGTCATGCACTGGGCTCCTTACCGGTATATATGGAGCTCTCAGAGTTTAATATCCAGGCGTTCCGATGTAAGGCAGGTGAGAGAAGGTACATAACTTACCCTGGTAAGCCCTGCCTGAGACTACGATAGCCCTTATACCCCTGCCGCGGTCCCCTGCGGCCGGGTATACACCGGAACCTACCCCTGGAATTGATCCGCCCTAATAGGCCCTTTGCTGCCAGGTCCCTACATGCATGTTTCGCAAGGAGTATTGCTCATCAGGGGAAACATAGGGATCCCTAGATAAAAAAAAAAAAGGAGAAAGGAAATCCAAGGCGTGCTGAACGTGGAGTAAGGACAACTGATGCCGGTCCCACTCAGGCATCTGCGGCTGGATGTAGCCTGTATGGCGCTAATTCGCGCTGGTATTTGAATCCTGTGTCCAAATCGAGGCTTGGATGACGCACCTCCCAGACGTGGAGCGCTGCGTGTCAACAGGCGCATGCGCAGCAGCATCCAGTCGATGTGGGGGAAGCGTCAAACCCGCGCTAGTGACTTGAATAACTTCACAGCGCTCGGTCTCGCCTGATATCGCGAGACTTCAAGTGCGGTTGCCAGGAGACAGGGACGCTTCTCCCGGCCATCGCTCCACGTGCATCTTCTGTTATGGAGACGCGCTCAATTAAGAATGGCATTTTATGCAAGCCAGGTAGAACCTGAAATTTGAGCTGAGTAGTCCTCAAATATTGAGCCGAGCCGCTGATATCAAGGAATTAATCGGTGCAAGAGCTGTCAAAGAGGAAGTGGTAAGGTTTGGTTTTTTAGAAGTAATTTTATACAAAGCAACTAAAACTAGTCTGTTCATTTAGACCTGTAGGTGAAGCTGTTCTCAGGGTAAAAATCCAGCGTGTTTCTCGCTGGAGTAGGAGACGATCCCAGTCCGCGGAGAGCAATTCTTTCAATGCCCATTGCTGTAATACATTTGGGGTTTCCCTGGTGACACTCATGGATATGCCTGGACACTGGAGTGTTCCTCTTGTTTTCAATGTCATTAAGGTGCTCCCCCCAGCCTGCGACACAGCTCTCTCCTAGTTTTCCCAATATATTCCTGCTTGCATGTACAAGTGATCTTATAGATCACACCCAGGGTTTTACAATTGATAAATTCCTTAATAGGAAAGGACCGCTGTAAGTTTGTGCTGTAGAACGTTTTGCCATTCACCATGATACTGCAAGCCACACACCCTCCACATCTGTAACAGCCTACTGTTTTCTGGTCCAGCCATGTACCCCTACCAGGGGATGGGGTATAGTGGCTGTGCACGAGGGAATCTCTGAGGCTGGTGCCCCTTCTGAATGTAATTTGGGGATATTCATTAATGACCTCCCTCAGATCTGGATCCACCATAAGTACCTGCCAGTGTTTTTTGAGAATCCCTCTCATGCGATCCGTACTCCCATCAAAGGTTGTTATCAGACGGATCTTTTTCTCTCCTTCAATCTTATTTCTGGGTATAACTAGGTCTACACGATCTGTCGTGACTGCCCTACGGTATGCTTTCCTCAAGATTTCATCTGGGTATCCTCTACTCAGGAATCTTTCTCTCAGGTCGTTCGCCTGTCTCCTAAATGCAGTCTCTTCAGAGCAGTTACGCCGCAGGCGCAAATACTGACCAAATGGAATGCCTCTTTTCAGAGGAATAAAATGGCTGCTGCTCCAATGTAAGACGGAGTTTGTGGAGGTAGGTTTAAGAAATATAGTTGTTGATTGCTCATCTGGTCCCTTACGTGAGATAGAGATATCCAGGAAGGGGAGAGTCTCTGTACTGGCCTCATAGGTGAATCTGAGGCCAATATCATTGCATTTCAGTTCTACCACATAATCTGCAAAGGATGGTAAGGTGTCGTTCCATATTACAAAAATGTCATCGATGTAACGGACCCATAGTCCTATGGGTCCGGTACTCGATGACATTATGTCCGTAAATACCCTGGTTGGCTCCCACCAGCCCAGGAGCAGGTTGGCATAAGCCGGCGCACAGGAACAACCCATGGCCGTGCCCCTGAACTGGTGGTAAAGCTTAGTGCCAAACAGGAAAAAGTTGTGGGTTAGCAGGTATTCCAATAACTTCAAAGTGAACTTGTTATGCGCTGTATACTGACATCCCCTCATGCTGAGGTAGTATTCTACTGCTCTCAATCCTGCAGCATGGGGGATGGAGGAGTACAGCGCCTCAACATCAATACTGCCCAAGACAGCCCGTTGTTCCACATTGATGCCCTCCAGTCTCTTCAAGAGGTCCATAGTGTCTCTCACGTATGACGGAAGGGACACTACGAAAGGCATTAGGAATTTTTCAATATAGATGCCGATATTTTGGCAGATACTCCCAATGCCTGAGACTATTGGTCTCCCTCTTAGGGGGCTGGTCCCTTTATGTACCTTGGGAAGGCTATAGAATGTTGCAACAACTGGGTTTTTAGGGTACAGAAAATCAAATTCATCTTCAGATATAAGTTTTTCAGTTCTGGCCTCTGAGAGAATACTTCTAAGTTCTGATAAGTATCCCTCATAATTGTTTTTGTCCTGTAGGATATGTTCACACATCAATCTGTATCTGTCAGAATCCAAAATCACTGTGTTGCCCCCTTTGTCCGAGGGCTTCATGGTGATCCCAGAATCATCCCTAAGGGATTTAATTGCTCTCCATTCGTCCCTATTACAGTTTGGAGCTTCAAGGGATGACGGGATTTTCCGTAAATCTGCTGAAACTAGTTGCAGGAAGGCGTCAATACACGATACATCGCCCAAGGGGGGCATTTTGGGACTCTTGTTCCTCAGTGAGGTAAAATGACCCTACCCACATCTGACAGCATATTAGTGGGTATTCCTAGTTCCTGACATTGTCGTTTATCCCTATTCTTAAAGAATTTATGCCATCTCAATTTTCTGGCAAATAAATGCAGGTCTTTGGTCCATGTAAAGGCATCAAAGCATCGTGTAGAAACAAAGGACAGACCTTTACTTAACACTACAGAGAGGACGGTTCTAAGTGTTAAGTTTATAACTTGGGGGCCTGTTGCTCCCGAGTTTTGGATCTGTTCCTTAACGGGTATGTTGTTGCTGGATCTAAAAAACCGGACGCTTGACCTCTGCCACGGCCCCTACCTCTTCCTCTCCTATACGTGTATTTATTTCCCTTGCTATAAGTACCCGTCTCTTCTCTTTCGCGATCGGAGAAGTCTGTCTCTGTGATAGACGAATCAGAGGCAGCCTCTTTAGTAGTTATTTTATCCTTCAGTACAGAATAAGCTTTATTTTCTTTAAACTGTGCAAGATCCTTAGTGAACTGCTGGTGCTTGCGTTTACGGAGATAATACTGATATTTTTCAATGGATGCTTGCAGTTGTTTTTCTTTGTTATTAAACTCTGGATCTTCCGAGAATGACTTAGTTATCTCAATTTAAGTTTTTAATTTTTCTCCAAGACTCTCTAGGTTGATCCTCTCTTCTTCAAGCAGGAGAGTCATAAATTTAAGGGAGCTACTAGTAGCTAGCTCCTCCCACCGATTGCTGAATCCCGAACTTCTCTGTCTAGGGACGGGAGTGAGGGGAATTCTTAATCCTCTTGGTACAATGCTATGCTTTATATAATTATCAAGGCTTTGTACCTCCCACCAACTAGATAGATGTTCCTTGTATAGTTTATTTAATTCTTTAAAAGCTGTCTTGAAGGAGGGAGTAAACTTTTTCTGTACATAATTGTCAGAGAACACTTCCTTGGCTTCCACCAGCCAGGACTCCACATTGAGGCCCGCTGCCAAGAAGCCTGCCATGCCACAATTCAAAACCGCAAGAGTGGAGTGTCGATACAAAGTACACGTTTGATCACCAAAAGATTAGTACAGCATAACAAGGGGGTGATACATATCAATGATCTATGACTGAAATAAAGTGAAATAAAATGTAACTTTTAATTTATACTTAAAAAAATGGCCCTTAACTTGATAGCGATACATAAATGAGACACAAAATACGACTGGAACCTGCGTTTTTAGGTTCCAGGAGGATCCAAGTTACAAATGTGCACGGCGGCACCAAGGTATAATGGGATTAAACCGGTGGTCTTACCGCACCATGTAGATCCGTCCTTAAGTCATGCACTGGGCTCCTTACCGGTATATATGGAGGTCTCAGAGTTTAATATCCAGGCGTTCCGATGTAGGGCAGGTGAGAGAAGGTAGAGAAGGTGGAATTGATACGCCCTAATAGGCCCTTTGCTGCCAGGACCCGTTAAGGAACAGATCCAAAACTCGGGAGCAACAGGCCCCCAAGTTATAAACTTATCACTTAGAACCGTCATCTTTGTAGTGTTGAGTTTTCTAAGTAAAGGTCTGTCCTTTGTTCCTACACGTCGCTTTGATGCCTTTACATGGACCAAAGACCTGCATTTATGTGCCAGAAAATGGAGATGGCATAAATTCTTTAAGAATAAGGATAAACGACAATGTCAGGAACTAGGAATACCCACTAATATGCTGTCAGATGTGAAACTGCTTGAGAGTTTGCAGGAAGGAGGCAATGAGTCTTTAGGAGAGGGTCCTTTTACCTCACTGAGGAACAAGAGTCCCAAAATGCCCACCTTGGGCGATGTATCGTGTATTGTATCCAGTGTACAGGCATATCCATGTCCCCGCTGAGGGGACTGGGATCGTCTCCTACTCCAGCAAGAAACACGCTGGATTTCTACCCTGAGAACAGCTTTACCTACAGGTCTAAATGAACAGACTAGTTTTAGTTGCTTTGTATAAAATTACTTCTAAAAAACCAAACCTTTCCACTTCCTCTTTGACAGCTCTTGCACCGATTAATTCCTTGAGATCAGCGGCCCGGCTCAATATTTAAGGACTACTCAGCTCAAGTTTCAGGTTCTACCTGGCTTGCATAAAATGACATTCTTAAATGAGCGCGTCTCCATAACAGAAGATGCACGAGGAGCGATGGCCGGGAAATGCGTCCCTGTCTCCTGGCAACCGCACTTGAAGTCTCGCGATATCAGGCGAGACCGAGCGCTGTGAAGTTATTCAAGTCACTAGCGCGTGTTTGACACTTCCCCCACATCGACTGGATGCTGCTGCGCATGCGCCTGTTGACACGCAGCGCTCCACGTCTGGGAGGTGCGTCATCCAAGCCTCGATTTGGACACAGGATTTAAATACCAGAGCGAATTAGCGCCATACAGGCTACATCCAGCCGCAGACGCCTGAGTGGGACCGACATCTGTTGTCCTTACTCCACGTTCAGCACACCTTGGATTTCCTTTCTCCTTTTTTTTTATCCAGGGATCGGACCAGCCAGCCAATGACCTAACTTCTGGATGATGTGCGCCGGTACCTAATTTCTAGAGGCCGCGGACGACGCCCCTATACGGAATGAATGTCCTGAGATCGTAGCTGGGTCGCCGCCCAGACTGGCGACTAAGAAGCGTATGTGGGACACAGACTGGTGAGTAGTGAGCGGTTATACCCCAAAAGGCAACAGGTGACTATCCGGCCTGTGACCTACTAAGGCAGCCTGCAACTGTTGGAAAACTCTAACAGGGCACCATCGGTGGGACATGGTGAAAAAGACACGGGGATTGGAGGACCCGTCTGAGAGGTCTTGGACGATAGCAGCGCGTAACCCTGAAGATTCTGGACCAGCTGGCTGACTGTGAGAAACTTACTACTATTAGGGGAACAAGTAAACTACCCAGGCCTCAAGAAACCGTAAAAGGCTAAATAAATAGCAGATTTAAGCACTAAGCTGGGCAGAACCCCGAAAGGACTCCTATCCAGTACGTCAGATAGGATACGGAACAGCTGACCCGTGACAGCTTGTCTGCGTACCTGACCTCCTGGTCCACATCTGCTTAACCCTCTCAGAGTTGCTTTGACAGCATGAACGGAAAACAATGAACCCCGTTCAGGATGACTTACGGAGAGGAAATGCTGCACAGGATTTCACCGTATTGTGGGATAACTTGAAATCTGAATGACAGTACCCTATGAAGGTGAGAATGTACTCTACAAAATGGGAATCTCCTTGAGGGCACTTATCTTGGAACTTGCAATAAACCCTCCACCCAGTCATTTGGCTAGTAAGGTGTGGGCTGTAGCCAGGTGACTAGTTAAACTAGTATTAGCAATTTGTGAGGAGGGACAGTAGCACCCGTAACATCTGCCTCTGGCATGACCTGCGAAAATAGGGAGAAATTAGCCCTCGATAAAGCGTCAGCTGGCATATTTTCAGAACCTGGCAAATGCGTACTTCTGACACAAAAATGTCAGGGAGAGTTGAACAAGACGCCTCAAGAGACACATGACATGTGACGTTTTAGATAAACCACTAGTTAGAATATCTACCATTGCGGCATTGTCTGTTACAAACAAAACGGTGAGATTCGTCTAACTGCTGCCCCAAATATAGGCGCCACCACTATAGGGTACTGCTCGAAGAGTGCTGAGGTTAGCAGGAAACCCGGGATCTGACTAACCTTGATTTGCCACTCACCTGCGACCCAGTGGGTGCCAAAAATAGCAGCAAAACCTGTGCTAGCAGCAGCGTTCGAGAAGACTACCGGAGACTGGCTAGACAACTCGGGGATAAACAAGGACACCCCGTTCCACTGGCTGAGGAAGTGGCCCCACATGTGTAGGTCAGCTAAGGCCTGACTATCCAGACGTACCGGGCTGTCCTGGTTTGGAGCGGTAGCGAGAAGCGCCAACAAGCGGGAGATGAATGACCTGCCTTGTGGGATGATCAGCATGGCAAAATTTAACATACCCAGTAACGACTGTAAATCAGCCTTAGTGACTACAGTTGTAACTGAGAACCTATGAATGACATCCCTGATCCTAACTAGCTTGTCCGACGGCAACCTGGCTAACATGTCTTGCGAATCTAACTCAATGCCCAGGAAAGTGATGACTGTGGATGGGCCCTCTACTTTCTTGGGGGAAATTTGGACACCTAATTAAGAAAAATAACTCAAAAGTTTCCTCAGACCTAGGGGGGCTGACCCCATCCTCTCGATCAGCAGGAAATCATCCAAGTAATGGATAACATATTCACAGCGGATCTTATTTTCTAATACCCAGTGGAGGGCCTGCGCCAACTGATCAAACAACCACGGGCTGCTCTTAGAACCAAAAGTGAATTTGGTGGAAAAGTAGTATCGGTCCTTCCACTTAATGCTGTGCCACTGCCAGAGCGCTGGCATGATAGAGAGTAACTTAAAGGCATCTGAGATATCAGCCTTGAACAATGCTGTTCCAGGTCCTAATCGCATGATAATGGCAATAGCCTGGTCAATGGAAAAATGCCTCATGCCCACTTCCTCGGATGGAATAAGGGAGTTAAGACTGGGAACATGTGATCCATGTGGGGCTGACAGGTCTATGATTAGCCTCTCCTTCTTACTAAACTTACCCGTGACCACCCCTGAAAGGGGACCGATCAAAAAACCCTTATCTTACTAAGGGTAGAGAGGCCCCAGATGGTACTAGAAGAATTATGGGACTACTACAAAAAGTTGGAGAAATGAGATCGCCTTCTCTGCTTCTCACTTTAGATGCAGAGAAGGCGTTTGACCGTATTCATTGGGGATATGCTTCAGCAGTGCTTGATAAATTTGGCTTCAAAGGTTCTATTAAGAATGCCATTATGGCTTTATACTCGAAACCATCTGCTAGAGTACTTGCAAATGGGTCCCTCTCGTCCCCATTTTCAATCACAAATGGCACTCGTCAGGGATGTCCATTATCCCCGTTTTTATTTCTTATGGTGATGGAGCCTTTTGTCGAATTAATAAGAATGGCAGAGACAGTGACTGGAATTCCAGCAGGCAATAGATAACACAAAATAGGACTATTCGCAGACAATGTGATTTTATCTCTGTCGAACCCCCTTTCATCTCTGCGGACCACTATGCAAATTATTAGGGACTTTGGAGAAGTCTTGTACTATAAAATTAATGAATCTAAATCTCAAATTTTGGCGGTTAAAATCCCACCTTCTCTACGATTAGCAATCACTACTAAATTCCCCTTCCAATGGTCCAATTCCTCGATCACATATTTAGGTATTCAGCTATGCTTTCCTCTCTCGAAATTGGTCTCATGTAACTATGATGTGTTATATAAGTCTCTTCAAGATGATCTGGATCACTACGCCCAACTAAATCTCACGTGGATGGGACGCATTGTTATATATAAAATGATGATCCTCCCTAAAATCATTTACTTGTTTCGTACACTCCCTATCCCATTGCCAATGAAGGTCCTGGGGAAATTTAAATCACAGATGCTCTCTTTTATATGGAACAAAGGCTCACATAGATTAGCCGCCTCTATATTATACAACCATAGGCGACATGGTGGAATGGGGGTCCCGAATCTACAGGGATATTATGAAACTTTTATTTATAAACAGCTCAGATTTTGGTGTAACCACAATGAACCTACTGGCTGGCAGATGATTGAGTCTGACCTTAATAAAGGACGATCACTATATTCTCTGCTTTTATACCATGCTTTGGATTCTACCGCCCCCCTTCCACCAGCATTATCTCTAAAAGTATTGATCCAAATATGGAAAAGGCTTTTACACCAAACTCGCTCGATTTCTGCCCAGACGGTCATACAACTACCTATAGAAATCCTTCAATATCACATTCCTGACATAGATGTGAGAGGGTGGCGTACGAGAGGTATAAGTTTATTGAATGATTTCTATGACAATGATACACCGATTTCATTCTCCGACCTGCATATCTCTCATGGGATCCCTCAGTTGTTTCACTCATGCACGGATAATGCACTTTCTAAAGGACTGGCCCAGCAGGGAAATCACGCTTCCAACAATCCTATACAAATTTTTGGTACCCTCCCAGGATGTATCCTATTCACCTACGTGTGAAATATATAAAGTGGTGATAGCAGACCTTACTTTGACAAAAAAAGTTCATTTTCTTAACTGGGAGAAGGATCTCAAATCCTCCTTCACTGCAGCTCAGTGGCGAGAGGCAATTAGATGCACATATCAGGCCACTAAATGTTCAAATTTGTTGGAGTGCTACCATAAATTACTCACACGATGGTACTTCACCCCTGTTAAACTCAGCAGATTTTACCCTAATTTGGATAGCACATGTTGGAGATGTCAGAATGCATATGGAGACCTTTTACATATTTTCTGGGAATGTGGGCCCATGCGTTCTTTTTGGTCCAGAGTAGGAAACCTAGTGAGGGAAGTGACAGGGTCCACTCTCTCTTTAACTCCGGCTTTGACGATTCTCTCGTTAGGTATGGAGGGGATCCCGCGTCATATTAGACTAGTGACTTGCCATATATTATTAACAGCCAAACTGTTGGTAGCTAAACGTTGGAAATCCCCATCCTGTCCCTCTATGAATGAGCTTATTGATAAAGTTTCAACACATGTTATCTATGAACACCTTTGGGCAATAAGGACGAACAGACTTCCCCAATTTCAAGCTGCTTGGTCCCAGTAGCTTAATAAATTTCCTTCCCCTTCTTAAGTGAGGCTTAAAATTTCTAAACGCCTATCCATTTCAATATCTTCCTTTTCTCCTGTAAATCATGAGCGCTCTTTATTCAAATGAAAATCCCAGATTCTGTAAGGCTGGACTGGTACTTTTGATCTTATGTTTGGCCATTATGTTGTTTCTCTTTTTTTTTTTTTTTTATGTTATTATCTTGTTTTAGTTATATTTTATTATATGCTCCAGGTATTACAGCTTACAGTTGGTTCTACGTAGGCAGTATCCGAGCGGATACTGTAGAACTGTAGCTTTAACATTTATCTAACAAGGGTTACCTGTTGAGTGGCTGCGTCCACACCTCTATGTCCTGATTCTTATTGTGTGGTTGTGCCCACTCATTTGAGATTGTTTTTGTATTATGAAAATATTCAATAAAAAATTTTGAAGAGAAAAAAAAAAAACCCTTATCTAACTCGATCTTTATTAGCTTATCAACAGTGCTAGGATTCTTCTCGGCTGACTGAAGATTTCTACACTCGTACGTAAACTCTGGTGTCGTGATTAACCCGGTATGAAAACCTTTGGAATACCCTGAAATCAGAAACTCCACAAAACCCGGATTATGATTATGTACATGCGACTTTGGGATGTGCCCTGAAGCAATTGGAACAAATATGCAGCAGACGGCATAGGACGAAATTACACGATAAATAGTTGTAATTGTTACAAATCTGAGCCCTACCCAACTGTGCAATGGGCCGACCTAACTTGTCGACAGAACTAGAAGACCTGAAGACGTCTAGAAGCCTGGCCGACAAACCGGAAGGGTTAGACTGCACATTGGTGGCTGATTTGTGGCACCACTCGGCTGAGTGAAATATGGCCTGACATAACGAACAAGAAGGAGCTTTCAGAGTAGCAAAATGCCTGCAAAATAGCTCCGTGTCTAGATTAGACCAATCTGTGACAAACTGAAACTGAGTTAAGGCTGCTGCTGCCTTGGCGGAAAAAGAACAATGCTAATCCTAAAACGAACACCTGCCATAATTGTACCCTAACTCTGTGACTCAAATTCACCCCAATTTGAGAAGCTAATTCACAGGCAGGGAGCGACGTGCAAAGTGGGAGGGACTCTGGCCGTTGAAGTAGGCAGCGGTGCCCCTTCCACAAATACAGGCCAATAAATCGGCCTTTACACATATACGCTTTCACCAGAAATTACTGCAAATGATTTTAGCGTAAATAACAACAAAAGTGACCTGCGTATATATTTATCTTTTTCCACAGATAAAAACCACTAAAAGCTTTTCAACATAGCACTTTCACCCCAATAACTAATTGCTGGAATGACAGAGCTGTATTATGAGACTATCTGGATCCCCAAGTAATGTTTCCCTGCACTTGTAAATCACAATGAGTATTTTCCTATGACTCTCCCTAGCATCTGCACACGTCTCTCCCTGCCTGTGAAATTATTCCTCTCACTATCCTTTCCCTGCACTAATAAATTGCTTCATTCCTTTTTTTTTTTTAACAATTAGTTTTTCTTTCACTCTCCCTATCGCTTGCATAAATGTCTGTCGCTGAACAAAGTACGATACCGAATGGCAGAATCTAAGATGGCCGCCGTATTTATAGGGCTGTGACATCACCGGGCTGTCTGCTGATTGGCTGCATGCATGGCATTATGGGTCATCCCGCCTTCCCAGAGTTTCTTGCCCCATGTCCTCACACATGCCGCCATTTTAGCCGCTATGTTACAAAAAATTATGACCACGAAGCGCGAGAAAATTCACTGCGAATCAAATTTTTCTTGAAATTCTAAACAATTTCCACTTTCTCAGCTTCGATTCATAGTAAACAAGGTGGCCACCCCAATAACAGTTACTGTAAGTTACACTACTTATTTACCCCAATTTGAGAATCAAGGCATAACAGATCTGCATATCTATTAAACAAGGGCGGCACCCAATTAACAGTTAAATTAGGCAGCTTATTCACCCCAATTTGAGAAGCATGGAGTAATAGAATTTCTTATCTATTAAACAAGGTGAACACTTCAATTAGATAACTCTGTGCAGGAATTGATGCATACTGAGGTGTCTCCTATGGATCCCTTCATCTTCAGATTACACAGCCTGCACTGTCCATGCACTCTTCCTATGCTTTCTCTACAGTGTGTAAAAACTCTCCCTATGATCTCCTTGTCACTGTCACTGCACTGTCCCTGCCCTCCCTAACCAAGATTCTATAATTTAAGCTTTTTTTAACACTGTCCCTAGCACTTGCCACGTCTCTCCCTATGCTCAGTTCACTATAAAATTGCTGAGACCGGACGGGAATAGGATTTTTAAAGGGTTGTGACATTACAGGGGATGGCCATCTGCTGATTGGCTGGCTGCACTGCATTATGGGTGATCTCTTGTTCCCAGGTTTCTTACTTTCACAGTCTAAAACATGTAGCCACCATTTTTGGAAAAAATTGATTAGTTACCAAGAAGCGCAGGGAAATTTGAATTAGTTGTGAATAAAATTTTTCCTAAACTTTGGATTGAATTTTACTTTGAATGCTTTGATTCGCTCAACACTAGTGAGAATAATTCAGGGCAACTCTAGCCATGCTTATATCTGTAAGCCAGAAAGTGCCCCGCAATCTGTTAGTTCTTTTAAATAAATTTGTGGGTAATTGGGACATATTTTACTAATTGTGGACATGCTTAATGTGTAACAATGTTTTTAATGTAGCATTTATTTTGTCAGTCTTTTTCTATGAAACTTTTTTGCTGTTGGCTTGTTTTATACATTAACATCTATTATTTGAATATACTATTTATTTTTTGCCAGCGTTTAAGTACGTTGACTCTTATTGCTTAGTTACAACTACAATAAGGTAACATTGTATTTAAATATATCAAATATCAATCTTATTCAAAGGTGGCGTCAAGCACCTCGTCATTTCACAAAGTTAGAATGACATTTTTGCATTAGTTCAACAAAGAATATACAGTAATCATAAAGCTCCCAGCTGTCCTGATCCATGAAACTGAGAGTATTTGCATTCTAAATCTCAGAAATTGAGTATTTAGATCAAGTGGCACTGATAGTAAATTTAGCCTGGCAATGCCTGTTTCATAGCTAATATTTTGGAAATCTTGTTCTACACTTTACTAATACATTCGGATGATTAAATCATCCAAGCCTATGGTACAGCATGCTAAAAGTAGAGCTAAAAATAAAAAAGTATGAACTAATAATAAAAAACTCATGTAAACATATTGTAATAAATGCACATACATCTAAATATCAGTAAACATACAAATGCATTAAGGCTTTGTTCACATCACCGTTCAGCCTTTAGGAGAAGGAGAATAGAAAGGACGGAGAAGGCACATAACTAAGCCAAACTAAGCCCTTAGGACCCCATAGACTATAATGGGATTCGTTATGTGTCCGCTCAGAAGATGATTTTGGAGCGGAGGCAAAAGTTGTGCATGCAGGACTTTTGTCTCCCCTTCAAAATCATCTTTATCCTTTCCGTTATCCTGCTCCTAAACGGAGCAGGAGAACGGTAAGGCTGAACGGTGATGTGAACGAAGCCTAAGTCTTCAAAACTATAGTTTGCTAATAATACATTTATGAGAAGAAAAACTTTTTTTGCAAAAATATTTTAACTCTAGAAAATTGATTAACAAAATCTATTGCTATTCGAGTGAAAAAATAAAATTAAGGTGTTAAAATAGTAAAAGAAGTTATACTCACTGGGCTTTGCTTTTAAGACTGCAGCGACGATGTTTCCATATACCACTCATGATAGCAGCAGCAAAACACTTTCCCCATAGTGATGTCGCGAACATAAAATTTTCCGTTGGCGAACGCGAACTTCCGCAAATGTTCGCGAACGGGCGAACCGCCATAGACTTCAATAGGCAGGCGAATTTTAAAACCCACAGGGACTCTTTCTGGCCACAATAGTGATGGAAAAGTTGTTTCAAGGGGACTAACACCTGGACTGTGACATGCCGTAGGGCATCCATGGCAAAACTCCCATGGAAAATTACGTAGTGGACGCAGAGTCGGGTTTTAATCCATAAAGGGTATAAATCAACTAACATTCCTAAATTGTTTGGAATAAAATGCTTTAAAACATCCAGTGTGTGTATACGATCAGGTATGATGTTGTATCGATCAGGTAGTGTAAGGGTTACGCCTGCTTCACAGACATTGACAGACCAAACTCCCCTTTAATGCACCGCAAACAGTCCATTTGCACAACGGCAAACTCCCCATTTGCACAAGGTTGGATACCAAGCTAGCCATGTCCCGGTGATGTCATTGAAGGTTTCTTCCTCCACCCAGCCACGTACAACACCAAGGGTCCCTGAAAGGTGAATTGAATTAATTTTTCGAACGGGGAGATGGTTAAAAAAAATGCTGGCTCCCACCCCTTTGCTTTAATCCACGGTCACTACGTCTGCGCCGTGCAATTTACTGTCACACCCGATATGAGTGGTATTTTCTGTAGTACTATTCTCATCAGTTTAATTCCTCTAACGTCCCCAATCTAGTGTCCATTTATTGAATTGATTTTTCGAACGGGGAGATGGTTAAAAAAACGCTGGCTCCCTCCCCTTTGTTTTAATCCACGGTCACTGCGTCTGCGCCGTGCAATTTACTGTCACACCCCATATGAGTGGTATTTTCTGTAGTACTATTCTCATCAGTTTAATCCTTGTTACATCCCATATCAGGGATTGCCTTTTGTGAAAAAAATTTTAGGCCGGGTACCTTTGACTGCCTTCACAGTGACAGACCAAACTCTCATACACCAAACTGAATTGATTTTAGGAACCGGGAGATGGAAAAAGCAGCTTGGTCGGTCTTCTTACTCCAAAATTGGGGCACTGCGTGTGCACAGAGCAATGTGCTGTGACACCCTATATGAGTGGTGTCTTAACTAGTACTATTCCTATCAGTTTAATCCCTGTTACGTACCCTATCCGGGGACGTGTGTCGAATTGATTAAACATTGTTGAATTAACGAACCATTACGACATCATGAAATAATTTAGTTCTGAGCTCTGTACTTGCTTTGTATTGGAATTGATGGGGAATTTTTTAATTGTCTGCATTATTTCTAATAAACTATTAAGAGACTTTATTATGATTTTTTATTTTATGTATTAAAAACACATACAACTTAGAAAAAAAAAAGGTAAATTGATGTTTTTTCTATGAAATATTATCCAGCTTTTGGTCTGACCATAATGAAGCAACGGCCTTATCTGGGGTGTGGCAACATTGCCAACACACTCATAGAGGTGATGATGCTTACTTCATTGTGATACGCAAGCCCCTACACCACAACAAGGTAATGATCACGAAGGGGAATTGACACTTGTATGTGCTTTTTTTTTGTTTAGTTTTTGCAGCCATAGTGCTGCACCATAGGACAGAAAAATTAGGCATGTACACATGCCTGAAAAATAATGGCATTGTTGCAGCCACTATTGTAGCAGCAGCCGGAAAAATTGATGTTTTCCAGGCAGAAAAGTGACTAAAACATTGCGGCTTGAACCCTAGTTGGTGGTGGAAAATTCAAAAAAGTAATCCAGAAAGCAGACATTAAATACAGCAGCGTGGGCACCATTTTGAGGCCAAGGCATGTAATCAGGCCTTTTGTTAGTCAAACTTATCCCCCACTGTCAGTCCCTTCGGGATCCATGCCTCATTCATCTTTATGAAGGTGAGGTAATCAACACTTTTTTGACCGAGACGACTTCTCTTGTCAGTGACAATGCCTCCTGCTGCACTGAAGGTCCTTTCTGACCGGACACTTGAAGCAAGGCAGGCCAGAAGTTCTATCGCAAACTGGGATAGCTCAGGCCACAGGTCAAGCCTGCACACCCAGTAGTGAAGGGGTTCATCGCTCCTCAGTGTTGATATCTACTGTTAAGGCGAGGTAGTCTGCTACCTGTCGGTCGAGTCGTTCTCTAAGGCTGGATCCCGAAGGGCTGTGGCGATGAGTAGGACTGAAAAAGCTCCGCATGTCCTCCATTAACAACACATCTGTAAATCGTCCAGTCCTTGCCGTCGTGGTAGGAGGAGGATTACATTCACCTCTTCCCCTGTTAGATTCCCATTGTGCTGTGACATTCCCCTTATAAGCTGTGTAAAGCATATTTTTTAGTTTGGTTTTAAACTGCTGCATCCTTTCCGACTTTCGCTAATTTGGTAACATTTCTGCCGCTTTCTGCTTATACCGGGGGTCTAGTAGCGTGGCCACCCAGTACAGGTCGTTCTTCTTCATCCTTTTTATACGAGGGTCCCTCAACAGACATGACAGCATGAAAGACCCCATTTGAACAAGGTTGGATGCAGAGCTACTCATTTCCCGTTCCTCGTCCTCACTGATGTCATTGACGGTCTGTTCTTCCCCCCAGCCACGTACAACACCATGGGTCCCAGATAGGTGACAACGAGCACCCTGGGGTGCCTGCTGTGGTTGGTCTTCCTCCTCCTCCTCAAAGATGCCACATTCCTCCTCTGACTCCTCTTCCAGCGTTGCCGCAGGTCCGGCAAGCGATGATGACAAGGCTGTTTCTGGTGGTGATGGTGACCACAACTCTTCCTCTTCACGCTCCGGGAAGAAAATAAATGGGATAAAGTCGCTGATGGTGCCTTCGGTGCGACTGACTAGGTTTGTCACCTCCTCAAAAGGACGCATGAGCCTACAGGCATTGCGCATGAGCGTCCAGTAACGTGGCAAAAAAATTCCCAGCTCCGCAGAGGCTGTCCTAGCACCCCGGTCATACAAATACTCGTTGATGGCTTTTTCTTGTTGGAGCAGGTGGTCGAACATTAGGAGTGTTGAATTCCAAAGTGTCGGGCTGTCGCAAATCAAGCGCCTCAATGGCATGTTATTTCACTGCTGAATATCGGAAAAGTGTGCCATGGCCGTGTAGGAACGCCTGAAATGGCCACACACCTTCCTGGCCTGCTTGAGGACGTCCTGTAAGCCTGGGTACTTAGACACAAAGCGTTGTACAATGAGATTCAACACATGTGCCATGCACGGCACATGTGACAACTTGCCCAAATTCAATGCCGTCAACAAACTTGTTCGATTGTCACATACCACTTTGCCGATCTCCAGTTGGTGCAGGGTCAGCCACTGATCCACCTGTTCGTTCAGGGTGGACAGGAGTGCTGGTCCAGTGTGGCTTTCTGCTTTCAGGCAAGTCAACCCCAAGACAGCGTGATACTGTCGTATCCGGGATGTGGAATAGCCCCTGGGGAGCTGGGGGGATTCAGTTGATGTGCAGGCAGATGCCGCAGCAAAAGAGGACTCAGCCGAGGAGGATATCGAAGAGGATGGAGTAGGAGTAGAGGAGGTGGCAGTAGGTCTGCCTGCAAGTCGTGGCGGTGTCACCAACTCCGCTGCGGAGCCACGCATTCCATGCTTGTCAGCCGTCAGCAGGTTGACCCAATGCGCAGTATACGTGATATACCTGCCCTGACCGTGCTTTGCAGACCAGGTATCAGTGGTCAGATGGACCCATGCCCCAACACTGTATGCCAGAGATGCCATGACTTCCTTTTCAATGACATTGTAGAGGTTTGGGATTGCCTTTTTTGAAAAAAAAAATTCGTCCGGGTACCTTCCACTGTGGTGTCCCAATAGCAAAATTTTTTTTAAAGGCTTCAGACTCCACCAGCTGCTATGGTAAAAGCTGGCGGGCTAAGAGTTCCGTCAAGCCAGCTGTCAGTCGCCGGGCAAGGGGGTGATTCTGTGACATTGGCTTCTTATGCTCAAACATGTC